>LPNX010876485.1:0-46378 GCA_001517045.1 Pseudotsuga menziesii
AGGTTGGTTATAGAGGGAGATGGGGTGTGGTTTTCCAAGACCAAGAGGTGTGTAAGTTTGTTTAAGGGGGGAGTGGTGAGACAAGGAAGGAGGGGGGAGAGAGGAAGAGAGGGAGGGAGTGTGGAAATTGAACCCAATGATAGATTGATTTTACTCACAACAATTAACAATTGATCATGCAAAATCACTCACAAAAGAGACTTAAATTGGAGCTAAACACTAAATTGTATTAAATCAGTGTACAATATCCAACCCTGTAACATAATAGGTTGATGAATAAATAAAATACATCAGGGATTCGAATGCATGAGGAGCAATTCGAATTTAGCATAAAGCAGGCTTACCAAAAATAAGCAAATCCCCCATAGGTGTAAAAAGCTGATCCCAAATCTGTCATGGAGCTCACGAATTGGAAAAATGGCTTAGGCAAGCTAAAGAGTGGTGGAATGGTAGCTCATACATGCTTTTGCAAGGAGAAAAGAGTGGAGGATGAAGAGAACAAAAAACTAGTTCACCTCACCTAGTCTAGCTTTTCCATTTGCCTTAAAACACTGAAAAAGCAGGGAATAAAGCAGAAAAAACAGAAGGGCACCTAGGAGGCCAGGAATAAAGCAGATTTGATTCCTTGGGATTTCCCATGTGCTACATGAATCAAATAAGGCAAGTTTCACCACTATGGATAGGTAAAAGACAACTTGCACAAGGTGGGACACATGAACTAGGCTAATAAGACAAAAATAATTAAATTAATGTCTAAGTGGGTAAACTATGGGTTGATTATTATAACACCCCCCCTTAAGCCTGACTTATGAGTAATATATTAGAAAATTATAGAGCCTAAAAACAAGGCTTAGTCACCCTTTTACATACTGCATGTCCATTTAAACAAGGAAAGAGGCAAAACCAACTTGGGAAAATCCTCCCTTAAACATCGACTGTAAACAAAATTTGGAATCTTGTCTTCACTCATGCTTCACAGCATGATCAGCAATCCCCAGCAGTGATTTGAGATTGCTGAAGGTCTTCTCACAAAATTCTTTGGTGAAGATATCAGCTACTTGTTCTGAAGATGAACATAAGAGTAGGTGAATGGTGCCATCATGCACAAGCTCTCTGATGTAGTGCATATGGATCTCAATATGTATGGTTCTCTGCTTGTGAACTGGATATTTGCAGATTCAAATGGTACTCTGATTATCATAGTAGATGGTAGTTGAGTACTCTGGTTCGAAGCCACACTCTCCAAGTAAACCCTGCAACCATAAACATTGAGTTGCTACATTAACAACTCCTCTGTACTCTGCTTATGTAGATGAGAGTGCAATGGCACTCTGTTTCTTGCTTAACCAGCTAATTGGCCCTTTTGCAAGCATGAACACATATCTTGATGTGGACTTTCTGTCTGTGCTATCACCTGCCCAATCACTGTCAGTAAACCCAATCAACTCAAGATCAGATTTAGCTTTATAGAAGATCCCATGTGTCCTTGTTCCCTGAACAAAGTTAAGGATCCTTTTGGCTGCTTTCCAATGGATCTCTTGAGGCTGATCCATGAATCTAGAAGCCACACTTACTACATAAGAAATATCAGGTCTAGTATGTGTCAAATACAACAAACATCCAATCAATTGCCTATATAGTGTATTATTTACCATAGGTGAAGAATCAGCTTCTTCCAGCTTTACTCCTGAAAGGAAAGGAGTTTTGCTTGCTTTGCAATCCTTCATTTTGAATTTTTTTAGAAAATCCAAGGCATACTTGGACTGGTGCACCTTGATTCCAGCTTTGGTTTGAGCAATCTCAAGCCCCAAAAATTGGCTTAAGACTCCCAAGTCTGTCATGGAGAAGGCTTGGTTCATTGCACCCTTCAAGGAAGCAATCTCATCCATTGAGATTCCTGTAATGAGAAGGCCATCAACATATAACACAATGATCATTAATGAACCATTAATTAACTTCAAATAGACATTCGGATCTGATTTGCATCGAACAAAATTCAGTGATAGCAAGAAGCTATCAATCTTGGCATACCAAGCCCTGGGGGCTTTCTTTAGCCCATATAATGACTTTCTCAACCTGGACACAAGAGAAGGGTTAGTAGCAAATCCTTGAGGCTGCTGCATGTATATATCTTCAGTGAGATCTCCATTCAGGAAGGCACATTTTACATCCATGTGATGTACCTCTGATTTCCTTGAGGCTGCAATGGCTAAGGCTAGCCTGATGGAATCCATCTTTGCCACTGGTGCAAAGGTCTCATTGTAATCTATGCCATGAACCTGTGAGTAGGCCTTGGCTACCAATATGACCTTGTACTTCAGTGGTGAACCATCAGCAGCAAATTTGGTCTTATAGACCCACTTAGACTGGACTAACTTTCTCCCTGGGGGGGAGATCCACTAGCTCCCATGTGTTTCTCTTCTGGAGTGAGCTGAACTCCTCCTTCATGGCTGTTTTCCATCTTGGATCTCCTGTTGCTTCTTCATATGTTTGAGGATCAGACTCCACCATCAAATATCATTTTTCAACAAACATAGGATCCTTCATTCACAAACCACTCTCAAACTGAGATCTAGTCCTCCTTGGGTCATTGGGATCCCCAGCTAGCTCTCTTGCTGCATGTAGTGTCTTGGCTGCCCATTTTGGCCTTGTAGGGAGTTTAGGATCTGTAATAAACTCATCACTATCAGAAATATCAGAATCAGCATGTTCAACAAACTCTTTACTTACTTCCTGAGGTTCAGGTGGAGAAGAGGCTTCTCCAACTTCCACTGCTGCAAGGGGTTCTTCTTCAAACTGAACACACATTTCAATGAAGGCTTTGTTTGTGCTCAAATTTATCAACTTGTACCCTTTTGAATATTCAGAGTACCCAACAAATAGGCACTCTTGGCTTTGTGGCTGCAAATCCTTCCTCTTCTCTGTTGAAATTCTAGCCCAAGCCTTTGAGCCAAAAATCCTGAAATGGGTAACATTTGGCTTGTGCCCACTCCATGCTTCGAAGGGAGTCATACCATCAATCTGTTTATGAGGCACCCTATTCTGAATATAGGCTGCATAGTTGATAGCTTCGGCCCAGTACTTTGGTGGAAAAGTTTTGGCCTCCATCATGCATGTTGCCATCTCCTTCAGTGATCTGTTCTTCCTCTCTGCAACACCATTCTGCTGTGGTGTGTAGGGGATAGAATGCTACATCTGAATACCTGCATCTGCACAATAGTTAATAAAATCAGACTTGACATACTCACCACCATTGTCAGATCTGAGGACCTTGAGTTTCCTCCCAGACTGGTTTTCAACCAAAGCCTTAAAGACTTTGAAGAGGCTAAAAACTTCAGACTTGTGTTTCAGGAAGTAAACCCAGCAATACCTGGAAAAGTCATCTATGAAAGTCAATGCATATTTGGCCTGACTCATGGACATATGAGGGAATGGGTCAGCAACATCACTATGGATCAGCTCGAGGGGTGCAGAGGTTCTCTCATGACTAGCTCTCTCAAATTTATGCTCTGGGTGTTTTCCTAGGATACATCCTTGGCAGACTCCTTTGGAAAATTTTATCTTTGGCAACCCTATGACCATCTCCTTTTCACTAAGATCAGAAAGATACTTGTAATTAAGGTGGCCAAATATTTCATGCCAAAGCTTACTAGCCTCATTAGCATGAATCAAAAGAGCAGAGGGGTTTGAGTAGGGTAGGAAGTGTGAGAACATGTATACCTTTTGAGCATGATTTGCAACTCCTTTTGCAATGACTCTACCACTTGAGATCTCTGTGATCTCAACTTCTTCAGGGGAGAATATGACCTTCTTAGGAGACCCAGTGTGATTCATCTGGTACACTGATAGGAGATTGGAGGCAAGACTAGGCACATACATCACATTGCTGAACTGACCATGATCAAGATCTATCCTTCCTTTGCCTAAACTTTCAGTGAGAGAGTCATCTCCCAGTACTATTGATGGTCCTTTCAACTTGTCAAGTGAGGAGAAGGCCTCCTTGATCGAAACCATGTGTCTTGAAGCTCCAGAATTGATGATAAAACTGGGTGAGCTTGATGTGCCAGCAACTAGAGCATCAACTCTCTCTCTCTATCTTCTGAACTTGATCCTCCTTCCCTCTTCTTTAAGCTATCTGGAAGGGAGATGCCATTCTTCTCCAGGAGTTGGGTCAGCATGTCTATCTGCTTTTTCATACAAGATCTTTCAGTGTGATTGCCCTTATTGCAGTATGCGCACTTGCTCATTTCTCCTTTGTTTTTCTTCTTCTGGTAGTTCTTCTTGGGACCTTGTGGATCCTCCGGAGACTTGTTCTTGTCTCTCTTTTGCTCAGGTCGATTTTTAGTTTTCTTTTTGCTTTTTGAATCCACCTTCGAATCTCCAGCAATCAAAGCTTGATGTTTGGATGGTTTGATGGTGTCCATCATCACCAGCTTGTCTTGTTCTTGTGTGAGAGATTCAATGAAATATGCAAGGCTAGGCATCTTCCAGGTTCGAGCTGACAGTTTTTTGGCATAGAAGGTTGAAACAAACACTGAATAGTCAGGTCCTAGCTTCGAGAGAATGGCCAGGACGAGCTGATCATCCTTCTTTTCGATCTCACACTGTTTCAGCTGCAAAACTAGTGCTTTGAACTTGGAGAAATATAGCTGCAGGGATTCAAAGCTATTTGGACTCAGAGAAATCAGCTCATTTTCGATTTGATGTCCCCTCATCTCATCTGTCTTTCCAAAAAGATCAGGAAGCTTCTCCCTTACTTCATTCGGTGATGTCAATCCATCAAGATGGAAAAGGAGGTCTCTGGAAATACTCAGACACAGGAGACCATAGGCCTCATCCCTCCTATTGTGCCATTTAATATTCTCTGCAGCTGCATCGGGCTCTGCTTCTATTGCCATAGTCACCCTGTAGAGGCCTTTCGCTCTCAACAATATCTCCATCTCTGCTTTCCATTCAAAGAAATTGAAGGGAGTCAAGATAGTTTTCTGTGATTGATCCATAGCTTAGAAAATCTGTCCCGGTTGTCAGTAGAAGGCTCCCAGTCACTGATGTCAAACCTGCAAAACAATTTTGAAGGAGAGAAATCGATCCATAATGGCTCTGATACCATGTGGAAATTGAACCCAGTGATAGATTAATTTTACTCACAACAATTAACAATTGATCATTCAAAATCACTCACAAAAGAGACTTAAATTGGAGCTGAACACTAAACTGTATTAACTCAGTGTTCAATAGCCAACCCTGTAACATAATAGTTTGTTGAATAAATAAAATACATCAGGGATTCAAATGCATGAGGAGCAATTCGAATCTAGCATAAAGCAGGCTTACCAAAAATAAGCAAATCCCCCATAGGTGTAAAAAGTTGATCCCAAATTTGTCATGGAGCTCACGAACTGGAAAAATGGCTTAGGCAAGCTAAAGAGTGGTGGAATGGCAGCTCATACATGCTTTTTCAAGGAGAAAAGAGTGGAGGATGAAGAGGACAAAAAACTAGTTCACCTCACCTAGTCTAGCTTTTCCATTTGCCTTAAAACACTGAAAAAGCAGGGAATAAAGAAGAAAAAGCAGAAGGGCGCCTAGGAGGCCAAGAATAAAGCAAATTTGATTCCTTGGGCTATCCCATGCGCTACATGAGTCAAATAAGGCAATTTTGACCACTATGGATAGGTAAAAGACAACTTGCACAAGGTGGGACACATGAACTAGGCTAATAAGACAAAAATAATTAAATTAATGTCTAAGTGGGTAAACTATGGGTTGATTATTCTAACAGGGAGGGGGAGAGAGATAGAGAGCGAGGAAAAGGGGTGAGAGAGAGGGTCGAGGGATGGTTATAGATGTAGATGGATATTGAAGTAGAGAATAACGATGGTTAGATAGAGAGGGATGGAGAGAGGGTGTGTGGATGTGTGCGAGAGAGACAAAGGAGGGAAGGTTGGTTATAGAGGGAGAGAGGGTGTCTTTTTTCAATACCAAGAGGTGTGTAAGTTTGTTCGAGGGGGAAGTGGCGAGATAAGGAAGTTTTGTTATGAATATCCTTAGTCCATTTTAGATTGGTTCAAAAATCCTATTAAATCTCCCATGCATTCTTCTAATCATTGGAGAGCTATCAATTGAGATGTTCTTGTGCTCAGTGATAATTTAGCTTAGAAGGTTGGAATTGGTTCTCATTTTAGGATCATATTAGATGATATTATGGGTTGTAGCAATAGAATACAATGGCAAATGAATTATCTTTTTTCTTACATAGTTAGAATATTTTCATTCTAACTCAGATTGCTGACGAAGATGCCTCTTTAACCTGGAAATGGGGATGGAATACCAACTTCACTTGATAAGTCGATTGAAATATCAATTGAATTGTTTTCTTTTAGATCTAAAATTCACACAAGTTTAGTTAAACTAAGATCAAGATGTTTTTATCAGGACTCCAAATAAGAATGGAGGAGGTTATACATTACATAACCAGACTATCAAAAGCTTATGGTTGAGGAGGATTTGGAAGATAGATGGTGGTGGGAAATGATTTGGAGAACTAAACATATAAAAACTTTTAAATTCTCATGTGGCTTGCTCTCACCTCAAAAGTCTTGACTGAAGGTCTCTATCAAAAGAAAAATAATGAAGGTCCTTGAATATGTTATATTTGTTGGCAAGGTGGACAATACATATTTCGCATCTTCATGAAATGCCCCTTTTCTCTTCAATTTTAAATTAAGATAGAATGTTGGTTAGGAAAGAAGGATATTTGGCAGGTAGGCATAAAAATATGGTTTTCATGAGAATATCTAAACAATTATAAAGCAATTACTTTGTTAACTAGATGGAATCTTTGGAATTCTAGGGATGCGATGTCTTTTGAGAATTGCCCCTCCCATTCTACACATGTTTCTAGTGCTATGTGCTCTTTGGATAAACATTTGAAGGAATGGTGAAAGATTAAGATCAATAGATATAAAATGCATATGCATTATAACGCAATGCACGTAAGTGTTTTATATGGCATGTGTGTTATAACGCATATGCGCTTTGTAACGCACATGTGAAACAAATCACACATGCGTTATGGTTTTTTTTATCGGAAATGTGTTTTGTAGAAATAGCTCGGGAAAAAGTTTCTTTTTGCTATGAAAAACAAAATATTTTTTTATGAAAATATAGAATATTGTAGAGATTCTACATATGTAATTTTTTCCTATAGGATGTATGTTTTATATATTTATTATTAATTTTCTAAATGACAAGCCTCACTTTTTGAAAATAGATACATCCATTGTTTCTTATATAACTTTTGATTGCCTTCATCATTTACCAAGAAAACTATATGGTGCACTAGAGGATAAGGAGCTCCACAATCTTATATATAGAAATCAAGAATTTCATTAAGTTTAGCGCATAAAGTGTTGCACTCCTTTTAAGGTTTTGAGACATCAATAGTTAATAATAAAACTAATAATTCATGACTTTTTTTGAAAAAATAGTGTTGCACCAGCACAAACATATATGTTATATATGTTATTATGTGCTGAAAATTTGAAAACCCAATTTAAAGGAAACTAATTTTATAATCATTTACGTAAATTTTATATACATAAAAGTTATATGTTATGAAAGCTTGTTCAATTACCTAACTTTTGTCTTTTTACTTCATCTTCAAATGGGTCAGGCCCAGGCCCATTAGCTCTAATTGTCACCTAAAGTGAGAGGCTCCATTTTTGCTTCATCTTCAAATGGGGGAAATCCGTTAGGGAAGTAGCTCTAACTGTCACCTAAGGCTCCATTTTTTTTCAGTGTTATGTGGCATGTTTTTTCAGTGTTATGTAGTGTTATCTGGCATCTATAGTACTTTTAAAAGAGTCCATCATTGTGCATCAACCCATAAAACAATAGAACAACCTTTGCAACAACCTTTGTGCAGCAGTGGGAAAAAAAAAATTACCATTCTGCAATTTCCAGGATATGTGCTCTCTAATGGGATACGATTTCTAATATTCTTGGGTTCATTTGATGAAAATAAAAATTGCCATTCTCTACAATTTCTAGGATATGTGCTCTCTAATGGGATATGGCTTCTAATCATCTTGGGTTCATTTGATGAAAAGATTAAATTTGTAATGGTTTGTTCTTTACTTAAAGTGAGATGTTTTCTAATTACACCTTACCCTTGGAAATTACAAGGAAAGCAATGCAGGCCTCCCAAGAGCCCAAAGCCATGACACCGTGCACTACCTCTCGAGACAAAGTCAAACACCGATCTGTGGGTTACGCAGGTGAGATAGTGAAGTCTGTGGGCTCAGTCTGCGTAACGGGTGAGACAGTGAGTCAACCCATGCAAGACTCTGTGGGATAACGTTGTACACCATAAGTGATAATATGTGCGGCCACAACCTTGGGTGATCACAAGGAGCATCCAGTTTAAACCTTACACACATCTAGGAAGCAAAAACAAAAAAAAATGAAGGATAGAGGGCAGCGTGCCTTGAATAGGTTGTTCCCTCTAATAATTTTTTCAGAGAGAATGAAAAAAAATCAGAAAGGGAGTTGGGGTTGTTAGGCATCTCTGCCAGAGAAAATGAAAATATAATAAATCAGAACAAGTGGCTGGGTGGAGTGCTCATGTAAACCCTAGTTCGGTAGGGCTTCTAGAAGATAAATTCCATGCCTTAAATTCCACTTGTAAAACAAAGATACCAATGTTTCCATACTTGGAATCTCTTCAACACTCTCCCATCCCCGTATCTATATTGCTTTACAGTGTTGCAGCCATAGCCACGCACTGAATTTTGTTCTCAACCAATGGACCTTCCCCTTTGCATGGGTAGGCAAGTAGAAAGTGCACTAAGAGTCAGATGTTCATGTCCTAAATACCCTTTGGCAAGGATCTAGAGTGCAGAAGTTCTAGCAGGGATCTAGAGTGTAGAAGTTCTAGCGGTCGAAGTTCTAGCAGGGATCTAGAGTGTAGAAGTTCTAGCGGCCTGACCTTATTTCGATTTCAGATTTTTTTCATCTAGCGGGTAAAGAGCAGAGTCAACCGTTAACTTTGCTCTTTGCCGATTGTATGCAGGAAATCTGCAATCGGGATAAAGATGTCCGTTCTAACCAGTGGGAAAGGAGGGTTGCGCAGAGGTTCTAGTGAGAGATCCATCCAGTCCTTGTGCACGAAAAAACAAGGAAACATGGGCCTGGCTTTGCAAAACAAGTCATGTTATAAACTCAGCCAGGAGCAAACCTCTCACAGTATAGGTGTCTCGCCCATGTATGGTGACAAACGGTGGTAGGTTAAGTTGTATGGCCTATGTATAGGGACGCACGGTGGTAGAATACGTGTCTTGTCCATGCATTGCTATGTTTACTTTTGTTGGTTTTTATTAAATTCAAAATGAGTAAGTTGTCTTCATTAAGGTAAGGTAAGATTAAGTAGTAGGTAGAGCTGGTATTTTTTTAGACCGAGTTAGTCTCACTCATTCTGCTTAAAGTTGGGATGTGGTAGAAGTACAAACTCTACAACAGAACTACTACTTTTTCTCTAGGCTTTATTATACTTTGCCGTTGGTATTAGAATTTCTGTCTTTTATTTTTTTTTACTAGTTTAATCTTTGCCCTTTATTTTTTTGTGACTAGTTTGATGGTGACTGGTTTGTAGTTATCAACTGGGTAGATGAGAAAACTGCTCTCATAGCATTGAATGTGGACTATTAGTGCTATAATATATCTTTATTGAAAGCCTCTTTCTTTATGAGTTTCAGCATGTTTATCTAGAACACAATGAGAAGGCAGACAGTTTATCCAAGGAGGCGCTCTCTTTGGTCTCTAACTTCTTGTCCATTATAGGCCTTTGGCATGGATGTAAGAGTATAGATGTCTTCAATCTCCATGGATAAAGGTCATCACTTATGATTAGTAGATCCTCTGAGGGCCTCTATGGATAAGCTGCCTCGCTTTTTTGTGGCTTCTTCTTGTGTTCTTGACGGACATGTTTGTTTCTCTCTATGATAAGTGAGGTTTTTGTCGAGATTTTGAATCACTAGCTTTGTGCTATATCTACTCCTTTCAACTGCTTGTTGAAAGATCTTTTGATCTTTGTGTAATGTAAACACTATCATTTAATTCAATTGAATTGAATATGAAGGCTAAGCTATTTTTCTTCATACAACAAAAGCTTCAGCACATGAATAAAAGTTAAAATAAATGATTCACCGGAAACCAAAGACGAATTTGAATTTATATATAACTCAGTACCCTACCCTTCAAGAATATGTATCCTAGCTGGAACCTTACTATGCTGACAGAAACTCATACGACCACACCCATGTTCAACTCTCATCCACGTTTGCGGGGAACTCGTGGCAGAAAGCCATACATTATAGGTGTGAGATTTAGTTGCGTCCACTCTGTGATCCAATATCCACCTTAATTAATGCGCTAACCCGATCATAGTGATATTCCCATTTGCCATAACAACACAAAGTTTGTTTCATGTTTGTATTATTATGTAACGTAAGTTTTGATTATTAAAAAACAAAACAAAAAGGTTTGGTTCTATTCTTCTCTAAAATGTCCTATCGAATGCCTCGAAGGTTGCCATGGTTCTGGGGCTGCCTGAGTGAGTTTCCGACCAACGTTACTTTGATGTTGTAATGCAAAACTTAGAGATAGACTCGCATCACATATTTCCATTGGATGCAAATAGGTATTTGACACAAATAAATATATATATATATATATATATATATATATCCTTCCTGAAGATTTCATTGTATGAAGGGGCAATTGTATAAATAACGGATATGCTGAAAATTTCATCCAATCCAAAAAGGGGGCAATCGTATAAATAACGGATATGCTTAAGATGATGTTTATGTAAATTATAATTATGCCAAATTTATAATGATATTATTTGAATATAATGTTTTATGATATTATATATTTTTTAAAGAAACAAGTGGGTGCAAATGCGGTTGATATATTGATGCAATTATATCTTAAGATATTAACGTTATTAGTTGTGTCGAAGGCTAGGTACTATTGTTTTAAATATATATATATATATGTTGATTGAGCATTAGTTTTTAGTTTGATGTGACTTCATTGCAATATATTTTTTTACCTAAAGTTGAGAGCAAATTATTTTTTTATTAATTTTAAAATTGTATTTCTCTGTAAACTAATTAGATTACAGTTTGAAGGGGCGGCGTGGGTATTGGGAATGGATCCCTCTCCTGACAACGGTTTAATTCTTTTTTCTTTTGGAATTTGGAATAATCCTTCGGGATTACATTGTAAATAATATTTCAATTATTAGTTAGTAATCTCGTTATCTAACTGTAGATAACGGTTTTGATATCCTTTATATGTAACACTCATCTATGTAATAAGATATTGATTTGCTGAGGTTCTTCACGGCCTGTGTCAGTGGTATCAGAGCAAGGCAGCAAATCATTGGTGAGAAATAAGGAGCCCGTGAAGGAGGAGCCAGCAAATGAGCTATCACCAAGAAAGGAAGAAAGGAGCGCTGCTTAGTAAAGATTGTGGAAGAAAGACAAAGACTGCACATTAAGAGGAGACTGCACGTAAATTGTTTCAGTAATTGTTTTGAAAAAATATTTTCTTTTTTAAAAAGAGAAAAAAAAAAGGAAGAGAGCCATCATTTATATTTTTGTGCAATGGTTTCTTTAAATTAATTATCAAATCTTTGGGGAATTCTTTTCAGAAAATAAAAGTTTTAAATATCCATTTATATTTGAGTGCAAGGTTTTTTAAATTGAAATATTAAACCTTTAGGGAAATCTTTTTAGAAGAGAAAAATAATTAAAAGAACATTGGCTAAAAGGAAAAGAATATATCAAACTCTATTTTGTACACAAAAATTTACTACACAGTAAATTTCAATGAATTCTTTAATTTCAATTGTTGGAGTTATTTTATGTAGAAAATAAAAGTATTAGGAATGGTTTCGTAAAGCTAAAAATACCCTTATTTTTAATGATATATGGGATGGAATTTATGAAAATGAGAATTTAGAAGATAAGGAAGATAGAGAAGCAATAAATGAAGTAGATAAAAGTGCACGAGTACCACCTATTAATGCCAAAGAGTTAGCATTATGGATACTAATGCCAAAGAGTTAGCATTATGGAAAAGCAAGGACAAGAAGGCTTATGCCTTGATTATTGCCTATGTAAGTGAAGAAGTAAGTAGACATTTAGTTTCTAGCAAAAGTGCTTGGGAAGCATTAAAGAAACTAAGAGATTTGTATGATTCACATTCTGAGCTTGAAATCATACAACTGTTGATGAAATTATTTAACTTAGAATTAAAAGATAATGATCCAATGAAACTTGCTTATGAAATTAGAGCCATTTTCCATGATATTGATGCAACTGGCGTAAAAGTTGACATTCAACTTACTGCATTTATTAAAGCTCTATATCCTACCTATACTCATTATTTAGAATCACTTCAAGCTAGTGGCCAAATGAAAGCTATGACCTTTGAAACACTTGTTGAGAAAATTGTAGAAAGCGAGAAAGCACTTGGGAAGAAGGAGTCTAAACTCAATGAAGAAACTTTGTGTTTTTCACAGAAATGACACAAATCAAAAGAAGAATTTGCAAAGGATGAAAATAGAAGCAAAGGTTGAGGTAGAGGACAGTACAGAGGAAGGGGAGGAAGATTTAATCAAGGAGAGAAACAATGTTATAGATGTGGAAAAACTGGTCATACTACCAGTTATTGTAGAACTTCTTGGGATAAAATTGTTAACAAGAAAGAGCAAGTACAAGATAAAGTAAATGGTAAAGGTAACCCTCCCGAGTCTGCACATTAAGTTGTTACACATTGTAATCTGGGAATTGAAGAAGCTTTCAGTACTTCATTTTCATGGAATGACATTTGGTTATTGGATACCAGAGCCACATGTCAAATGACATTTAGAAAAGACTTCTTTGAAACGTTTAGTGATCAAATTGATGGGGTAGTACATTTGGCAGATAAGTCTCGGTTAAAACCTTCAATAATTGGTTCTGTTAGATTGAAATGATCAGGACTTGCTGATTATATATTTTCTAATGCTCTTTATGTTCCACAATTGAAGAGAAATCTAATATCTCTTTTGCAAATTAGACAACAAAATCACTCGATACATATGTTTGATGATATCTGTCACGTCCCCATGCCTCCGACCGGCATAGAGGACGCGATCTAACGGCTTTAACAGACCAGGCTAACCGCCCATGAACATGTACAGGACTTAAATATTGCCTAAGTAGAATGCTGAAAGAGAATTTAAACTAGAATATGCACACAGAATTATTAATCATTCACAGATGCAATTTAATCATCATACACAGCGGAAACATCACACATTTAAGCCAGCATTCATTCATCATGCAATCAACATGTAAACATCAGTCATTAATTAAGACATTGCAGAACATGGGATTAATACAACTCAATTAGTAAACACAACGGAATAACCATATTAACATACAAGTAGAAGTGGATGCTTCAACCTATTTCATTCAGGCAGAATAGTGAAACAATCACATAATAATCAATTCCATTCTCATGCTATGCACCAGCATCATACCAACTAATTTAAGATAATCAATTCATCCAAGTAACATGAGTAATTTAACGCACAGGGAAGACCACAGATGAACATCATTCAAACCACAGAGAATACTTATCTTTGAGATGAAGCTGTCCAACAACTGGCTATGTGAGAGAAACGTTCCACCCAACCATATATCTCTGTCCAGCCTCTATTCTTTCAGCTGAGAGATCACCCCCGAGCTGGGCTGTGTATCCACTAAGGAGGAACTAGATGGGCTCACTCACAGCCATGGGTTTACTCAAATGGTCATGCTAAGCCAACACCCAGTTGGGTTTATCAAGCATACAGAAGATAGAGGAGGGTAATGTTAAGACAATGAGCTCAACAACAGAGCTACAGGCATCTCAAATGAACTCAATAGTCAGGCACCCACATTACCTACCACATCCAGCACAAGGAAGGTCCCCTTCTCTGCTACACAGTCCCTCAGGCAACTCTTCCCTCCAGTTCTCTTTAGAATGGGCATAGAAAGGTCCAGCTGCTAGCTTCCTGAGATTTCAGCCTTTATTGGGTTTATCAAGCAAACCCAACCTTTGTTCCAACATCCACACTTGGATTTCTCACCATTCTGTCAACGAATAACTCAAATCCGTCACTGACTTTCTGGGCTGCAAAAACTGGGTTTTCCCATGGATTTCGGGGTAGCTAATGCTCCCAAATTCTCCCTAAGGTTCATACCTATGGATTCCCCATTGGATTTTACTGTCCAATACCAAATCTGGGCATTTTTGGCTCTTCAAAACGTGGGTTTTTGCACAGTTGCGATTTCTGGATTTTCACCCTGCTGGGAACTCGTTTTTTGATCGAAAATGATGTTGGGTCCTTCCACAATGGGATGGGGATGAGGAAGAAGTAATCCCCAAGAGGTAGAGTGACTTGTGGTACAAGAAAACAGAGCCCATACTCTACCATACGGATTTCTGGGCTGCCCATGCTCCATTAAAGCCATGGATTGTTTTCTTCAACCACTTCCTTACAACAGAGTTAAATGTCAACAATGAAAGTCAAATGGGTTATCACAATGACATATGGCAGTTTATGGTTCAATCCCACAACCCCTTCACCACTCCCTAGTGGATACACACGGCCCCTTATCATTCCTTGCCTCCATAGTCAGTTTTGGTATTTTATTGCTTGATGTTTATTTACATCATTTTTACAATGTTCCACGGCTAAATAGCACATGGGTAACATCATGTCCAATGCTTTGCCATTTTAAATAAAATATGAACATACACTAGCGGGGCCTTGGCCTTGAGCTCCACGCTAGGTATACATACATCATACAAACGGGGTCAAACCCGGGGACATTACAATATCATTGAAATTAGAAAAGCTTATGATAATGTGATTGTAATGAATGGAGTGGAAGATTAAAAACTTTTAAAGTTGAATGGTACATCATCCAATTCACAGAATTCTGCAAATTTGGTTCAGAATAATAGTAATTTATTGTGGCATGCTATATTTGGTCATATTAATTATGACAGTCTCAGGATTATGAAACAGAAAGGAGTTCAAGGGATTCCTACTATTCCAAGACAACTTTCCCCATGTGATGCTTGTATCTTAGGAAAGCACAGTAAACAACCTTTTAATGATTCGATGTTTCGAGCTTCAAGAAAGCTTGGTCTTGTTCACTCAGATTTATGTTGGTCCATGCCCATTCCATCAGCAAATGGTAACAAATATGTCATGACTTTCATTGATGACTTTACGAGGAGTGTTGGGTTTATTTATTAAAAGCAAAATCTCAAGCTTTTGATACATTCATGAATTTTCATTTATGGACTAAAAATGAAGCTCTACTCAATATTGGAACCCTTCAAACTGATAATGGTGGTGAATATACATCTAAATATTTTGAAAAATATTTGCAAGAGAATGGTATTAAACATCAAACAACTGTTCCTTATAATCCACAACAAAATGGTGTGGCAGAATGTATGAATAGAACATTGTTGAATATGGTAAGATCGATGATGTTTTTTAATAATGTTAAGCTAATTTTTTGGGGAGAAGTAGTTCTTTGTGTTGTCTACGTTAAGAATAGATGTCCTTCTGCTGCAATACAAAACAAAACACCTTATGAAATGTGGCATGATCATATTCCAGCTGTCAAGCATTTTAAAAATTTTGGTTCCACATGTTATGCTTTGATTCCTGAGCAACAAAGACATAAATTGGGAGCAAGAAGTCAGAAGTGTATTTTTTTGGAATATTCTAATACTTCTAAAGCTTATGGGTTGTATGATGAAGATAAGATGAAGTTTATTGTTTTTAGAGATGTTATATTTCTTGAGTTTGAGAAAGATGCACTCACTATTGATAAACAACTTTCTGAACTTGATAGATTTCATTCTAAAAAAATCTTTCATGAAAATGATAGTGAACTTCAAAATATTGAAGGGGGGATTTCTATTCTAAGTCAAGTTTTGGAATTTCGTTCTAATGCACAAGTTGATGAAACAGAAGATGAGACAATTGATGATATTGTTAATGGAATGGATAAACTAAATATCATGGATAATGCAGAACCTACTCTTAAAGAAGAGACAAAGCAAACACTGCAATAAGAACAAGTTCGTAGATCGATACAGACTAAGACATTTCCAAAAAGGTATGATGATTTTGTAACATTAGATTGTGAATTAAACTTTTATGCGTTTGATGAACCTGCATCTTTTCAAGAAGTAGTAAATAGTGATGTATGAAAAAGTGCAATGAAAAGAGAGTATGATGCTCTCATCGGCGATGATTTTAAAGAACCATACTTATTTAAAAGTGTATAAATGTTGGCGAATATTACCAATTCTTAAAACGCCAACTATAAAATGATTAGTGATATTTTTCAAAAAATATTTTAATTTCCAAGGATT
This sequence comes from Pseudotsuga menziesii, assembly GCA_001517045.1. Classification (NCBI taxonomy): domain Eukaryota; kingdom Viridiplantae; phylum Streptophyta; class Pinopsida; order Pinales; family Pinaceae; genus Pseudotsuga; species Pseudotsuga menziesii. The sequence continues at coordinate 16,501 of LPNX010876485.1, forward strand.
TTATATCGTTTATATAATAATTTGGCGGTTTTTAGGATGAACAATTTTTACCCCATCAAAATTGGGCGAAACAGGGCTTCAAAAAATGCAAAATGGCGAATCTTTTTTCGGAGAAAAACATGGAAAAATAGCCCACTGAGCTAAAATTCGCCCATAAAATTATCCCTGGCTCTCATAAAAAATGGAACTTGGAGGTTGGTGGACCCTCCAATTGGAAGTAAACCAATTGGATGCAAGTGGATATATAAGAATAAATATAAAGCAAATGACTCACTTGACAAACACAAAGCGAGACTTGTAGCAAAAGGGTATGCACAGAAAGAAGGTGTTTATTACATAGAAACATTTGCTCCTACAGCTAAATGGGGAACCATTCGAAGTTTGTTTTCATTATCAACACAAAAAGGATGGAAGATACATCATATGGATGTTAAAACTGCCTTTTTGAATGGAGACTTAAAAGAAGATGTGTATATGGATCAGCCTGAAGGCTTTGCTATTGAAGGTCAAGAACATAAGGTATGCCAATTAGTCAAATCTTTATATGATTTGAAGCAAGCACCCCGAGTTTGGTATGAAAAGTTAATTGAACATCTTCTCAAATTGAATTATAAGCACTTCAATCTAGATGATGCAACTTTATTTGTCAAGAAAGTTGGAAGAACAGTTGTATATCTAGTTGTCTATGTGGATGATTTGCTTATCACAAGAAATAATGATGATTATATAGTATCTATCAAAAGAGAGTTGAAAAAGGTTTTTGATATGACAGATTTGAGATTATTACATTATTATTTAGGAATTGAAGTAGATCAAAAACCAAAGCACCTTTTCATTTCTCAGAAAAAATGTGCTAGAGAGTTATTAAACAAATTAGGTATGCAGGATTGTAATCATGTTTCAACACCAATGGAACAGAATCTAAAGCTTACTACAGATGAAGGTAGCACATTTGAAGATCCAACAAAGTACAGGAAGCTTGTTGGAAGTTTAATTTATCTTACTACTACTCGTCCTGACATAACTTTTGCTATAGGAATGCTTTACAGGTTTATGCATCATCCGTGTGAAGGTCATTGGAATGCAGCAAAGCGAGTGCTCAAATATTTAAAAGGCACTCAATCTTATGGCATCAAATATTCTAAAGTTTCAGACTTTCATCTCACTGGTTATTAATATTTCGATTTTGACGGAAATAAAGAGCATGGGGTCTCTACTTCAGGGTTATTTGATGAAACTTGGATCAACATCTATTACATGGAGATCATGAAAGCAATCTGTTCCTGTTGATTCTATAATTGAAGTTGAATATGCTGCAGCAGCTCAAGCCACAAAAGAAATCATTTGGCTTCGTAAAATACTTAAAGACTTGCAAGAGAAACAAATGACTTCAACGCCTCTCTTTGTGGACAACACTTCTCCAATTCAATTGACCAAGAATCCAAAATTCCATGATTGAACCAAACATATCAACACCAAATATCACTTGATTCGACATCATGTTGAGGTCAAAACCATTCATCTGACACATTGTCCTGCTTCTGAGCAAATTGCAGATATCTTTACTAAAGCATTGGGCCGTGAAAAGTTTGAAAAAATTAGAATGCGGCTTGGCATGTCAGATCTCCCTTTGGATTAAGGGGGGAATGTTGAGTAATCCTTCGGGATTACATTGTAAATAATATTTCACTTATTAGTTAGTAATCTCATTATCTAACTGTAGATGACGGTTTTGATATCCTTTATATGTAACACTCATCTACGTAATATGATGTTGATTTGCTGAGGTTTGCTGAGGTTCTTCACGGCCTGTGTCATCTCTATGCTCAAACTCTTCATTAAATTAGAGTTGATAAACTAAGGAGCAGTACAAGTGCTAACCAAAATGCCACTGACTCGCCGGAATCCAGTGGAGTAATTTGTTCTGAAATAACCATTTAGAGGTTTCAAATCACCATTTCGATCATGTGCGTCGTTTTAAAACGGGTCATTTAATCTAAAGCACCTTAATTTGATTGCAGAAATTAAAAAATTGGAAAAATAACAAAATTCATGAATCATTTTACCAGATTTCTATTCAAAATTCGCTTGAAAAGCAGGGCGTTTTAGTTGTATTTTATCCTACGCGATAAACTACCCTCAATTATTCTAACATTGTCTCTATGCTCAAACATGTTTGTTTTGGCTGGCATTTCACCGCCTTATTTCAAGGCTTAGCACCGCTTGCCTGCACAGCCACAACCTCCTAAATTTCATTATAACACAGCACAATCACCGCCATAGTCTCCTAAAATTCATTATGAGACAGCCTCCTAAATTTCATTGGCAAAGGCAGAGCATGCATTAATGCATTAGTTGTATTTGTCGTTTAATGCATACTTAGTTACTGTTTGTATTTGCTTGTGGGTGAGTATTATATTTTCTTGTGCGTGAGTATTTGCATTGTTGTTGTATGTACATACCAATTGGTATCATTGTCTTGAGATTAAGATTGAATTTGCAGATTGTCCTTGAGCTCTCAATATCAAGAGCTATGATTGATTTGCAAATGCATTCACAACCGCATATAGTAATTCCAGCAACCAGAATGCATATTTGTTCCCTTCTGGAATGCTTCAGAAAACTCATAGGGTTACCCAAAAAGTAGTCGTTACTTAATAGTGTAGGAACGTTCTTGTAACTTGCAAAAGCAAATTTGTGACCAAGTCTTTGCAACTTATTTGCAGGATATGAATTTAAATTCCAGGACGACATGACCCAATGTAAAATATCCAGCATAAACATTTAAAATTTTTTCCCTCAGTGCGTCATGCAGTAGTGATGCTTTACTTCTAATAATATAAAATTTAACTAAACAAATCTTAGAGAGCACGTCCAATTCTACCTAAAGGTTTATTTTCTTCAAAGAATTTTTACTCTATTAGCCTTTTCCCGGATAAAGAATTCCCCTCACCCTACTATACTTAAGCTTTCAGAATAAGGGCTGGTACCTTATTAGCTTTTTCCCGAATAAGGAATTCCCCTCACCCTCCTATACGTAAGCTTTCAAAGTGAGGGCTGGTACCTTTATCCAGTACCCATAGCACCACTGGAACGAGAAGTGGCACACTTGAAAAAGAAAAGCTTGCAAAATCTTGCAAGATATGACATATTGACGTTGGTTGGAACAAAAAACCATTATCTAGCCTGCCCCAATTCTTGGCTAGTCTTGATACTCGATTGCATAGAGAAGAAGATGCCAGCCTAAAGAAAACAAACTTACTTGATTTTGGTTTTATTCTATAATTCTTCCATACTATGATACTACTCATGTATGTTTCCTTCATCACATCTGTTCAACACTAGTATGCCTGCATTTCAAAGTCCAAAGTCCATAAAATTAGGAAAATTTTTTTTACAGTTTCATATTTACAATAATATCAATTAAAAACTATACCAAGCAGTGAAAACCTATTAATAGCAATATGCAGGTCATCCAAAGCTAGTACCAACAATATGTCTTCTATTCATATTTTCTTATGTTAATTTCTCAATTCTCTTTACAAGAATATGTTTTGCTGTCAATCAGCTCAATTTCATCATCCGGCAACATGAATAAGGTATGCAGAGCCCGATATAAGTAGCAGAAACTTAACAGTATATGGGATTGAATTTGAAATATTGTACAACATTGCTAATTCTTTATAAAGGATGAAATACACCACCGATTACCTGGAGATGAAGACAGTCCAAATTAGATTTGTACTAGTTTATCCAAGCCAAATCCTTTGAATTTGCAGATCTAAATGAGTATTACAGTGTGTGGGATCCTTCGCACTTACTAAATAGGTAAGGCATATGGGTAAAGTCCCTAAAAGGGAACATGTTTATCCCTTCATCTCCATTGTCATAGAACCTATGGACGCTTGGTAATATCCCATTTTATTAGAATAAGTCCACAATTAGAAGCTAGCAATGTTAAGTAAATCTCACTTGAAGCACCAGAGACATCATTGACGGAGGAAAGCTCGTGGTTTCATTATGAATTCAAATGCATGGTTTTCTTAAGTGTGTCTCAAACGTCATGTAGCAAGGAGTCGTAGACGGGAGTGATGCATGGTTTTCGTATGATGCATGCATTGATCTCTATAGTGTCTTCCTGACCACATCCGATGCCCACATATTCGTTGGCTTGCACCTGTGACCCAAGACTTGTTAGAACAATTTAAATACTAGCGTAAATCCAAATCCTAGGATCTATCAAGCACCCAGAGGGATCAAATCTCTCGAAGTTCAAACCTTTTCTTAGATATGCATTGATTTGATTCAAACCAAAAGACACATCTTTTTATTTAAGGTCCACATATAATATTTTATTATTAATATTTAATATTATTTATAGCCGACATATACTATTTATTATTATTTTTTTATTTGGTAGGAACGAACATTACAACATTTCCCCATACATGGTTTTAAAGCCATATGCAAGGCCCTCATACAACCATGGGTTGTTTAGGAGGCTTTGCACATGGTCTTAAAACCATTTGCAAGGCCCTCCTAAACCATGTACAATAAATCCATGGGTTGTTTAGAAGGCTTTGCAAATGGTTTTAAAACCATGTGCGACGCCAACATTTTTTTGCGGATAATTCGATTTGTTATTTTTTATTATTTTGTTAGGTAGGAACATTACAACATCTCCCCATATTGTGTTTTTTTCCCAACCCACATATTTTTTTTAGGGATAGTTAAATTTTTAGTTTTTTTATTGTTTTGTTAGGTAGGAAGATTACATTATTTTGTTAGGTAGGAACATTACAACATCTCCCCCATATTCTGTTTTTTTTCGGACCCACATATTTTTTTTATGGATAATTAAATTTTTACTTTTTTATTGTTTTGTTAGGTAGGAAGAATACAACATCTCCCCCATATTAGATTGTTTTTGTGGCCGAAAAATTATTTTTTATTAATGAAAATAACGTAACATTACAAGATCTCCCCCATACTAGGCTATAAAGCGTCTCTTAAAACAATCACTCTTTTCAAAATAGTTGTAGTTATATCCATTCTTAAAAAAAATTGAAGAAATAATTACCTAAATCATTGAATAACATATTTACTATTAGTCGAGATCTATCTCGAAAAATCTTTTATTTTATTGCAAACGTTTTCAAGTGATATAGAACTCCAATCGTTTTTCATTGCCTTCTATTTTTTGTTCATTTATCTTCGATTTCTAGAACCTTAATATTACCTAACTACTTGTTATACAAACATAATAGAACATGTATTACAATAATTTTCATCAAATATAAAGATTTTAAATATTTCTAACATTGTATATTACCTAACTACTTGTTATACAAACATAATAGAACATGTATTACAATAATTTTCATCAAATATAAATATTTTAAATATTCTAACATTGTAGTTTTAATTTAATTTGAACATAAGAGATTGAAATCAATTTTAATTATAAGTCCTCACATTCTCCTGTCAAAGGAAATCATGTGTAATTAAAAAAAGTCCTTAGTAAAATGTAGTGATTATGGAGAGTGCAGATAATTTTGTGCCATCCACTATTGTGCACCCATGCCCTCCAATGTGGTACGCCCGCTACCATGCAGTGATCCATTCATTCTTCATCCATCGTTTACTTTTTTTTCTAGGGGAAAATATCTGTTCCTTGCTATTTCATTGAAATCAAAAGGAACAATAAGTACATCTTCAGCCTGTGCTAGGCTCAGAGTCTAAGCATATCAATATCAAATATATCAGTAGCAGAAGTGACAGCTAAGTTCAAAGGGAGGGCATCAACACAATGATCCTTAGATACAAAATCAATCAGTGAACCATAAAGTTCAAGCTTCATGGAGACAGGCTGGGAGACTCCATCCAATCACTGCTCTTCATAAATATAGAGAGTTCATACAAGTGCTATGTTAGCTGATCCAAAGAAGCTATAAACCAAGCAGAGCTGAAAAAATTGCTCATCCAAAGCACATCCAAAGGATGTCAAAATATAACTCAAGCACGAAAGGAAAGTGCAGAGGGATAAAATAGATAGAAAGAGCCTTGATGAATACAATCACCATTGGTGAATTCCAAGAAATGAAGCTGGCCCGAATCCAATGTTAAAGCTTCTTTCGATAAGCTGTCAGCAGATGTATTGTGCTCTCTATAAATATGAATAGTCGAGAGGTGGATGAAGTGGGTCTCCAGCTCTCTAATGAGTTGACACCATCCATCTAGAGTGAGTAATGAAAGTGTTGATTGATGATTGAACCGATTGATTATGATAGCCGAATCACCATGAATATGTAGATGGGGGAGACCCATGCTTTTAGCATAGTATAAAACTGTCCATAAGGCCAACAATTCAGATATGGTGTTTATGCTATGGCCTACTCCCAGTTTGAAGCAAAAATGGTGATCATTATTGAGCATTAGCTGAACACCAACACCTCCCTTGTTCTCAGCAGAGGCACCGTCAAAGAAGCCACCTGGGAAGGTCAATGTAGGTGTAGGCCCGATATTCCTCCTGGATAGATTATGCTGAGTACTGACAGGAAAGAGGAGGAGATGATTTTTTATGGTTAGTGAAGTAGTAGTAACATCAGGCTTCTTATCTTCAAAAATGCAATGGTTCCTAGGCAGTCAGATGTGCTAGATAAGAAAAAAAGGAAGATACATCAGAGTTTTCCTTCTGCTGATCCAGTTTGATACATTGAGTGCAAAGGAGGATTCCTTCTAGAAATGAGGAATGTTAAGATTAACTCTGATGAAACCAATAATCTTCTTTGTGAAGCTGCAGTACTGAAAAATATGTTCCATAGACTCTAAGAAAAATCCACAAAGATAGCACCAATATGGACCAATCCATCCTTTTATGATCAGATTATCATAAGTATTGATTTTATTTCGAAGGCTGAGCCAGCTAAAGCATATGATCTTGAGTGGAATATGGAATTTCCAGATCATGCTCAGATCACCTTCGGGTCTATCAGAGACAATGGTATTTGCAATGAAATCATACATCAGATTGGCTTTAACCATACCCCAAGTCTTGTTATACAACCAAACCAATGTATCAGATTTGTTGTTGATGCGTATTCCACCATGCATCAAGCCTTTTATATAATTAGACCAGGCATCCTTCCAATGTCCAGCAAGCTCAAGATCATCTACGGAGATCCAGTAATCTAAAGAGGTACAGGCCACACCTCTATTGAGAGCATCAGCAAGTGTACCAATGCCATAATCCTCCAAATATAAACAAAGACCTTTAGGAAGAGTGTAATCAGATGATACACCTGCTATGGGGTCGAGACCAAGTTTTATATGCTTGCCATTGCCAATTTTCCAACCAAGGAACCTAGTAATCCAGGACATGGCCCGAATAAACCCATTCCACATATGGGAGGTACCCTGTACTTTGAATGATTGTTGTGTGAGCCACACATCCACAAGCAGATTCTTGACATATTTACTTTTAATAATAAGTGACCACAACCCAGTACCATTCAGAACAAGCCAGAGACTTTTGGTTCTTAATGCCAAGCTAAACCATTCAAGATTTTTGATGTTCCAACCCTCGAGAGCGTAGGGTCTGGAGATGGTAGACCAATCAGCAAGATGATATCTCTGTTTTCCTTGAGAGAAGCCCCATAAAAATTTAAAGATATATCTCCTGATATAATTCAGTATAGTACTGGGCATACGCGCAAGTGTGAGCTAGTAAACAGTGAGACTAGTCAAGACAGATTTGACTAGTACCAATCTGCCACCCAGAGATAGGAACTTATAAGTCCAGTTGTTCAATATTTTTTCAAACTTCAATAAAAACCATCTCGAGTCCTTGATACCATACCCCAAGGGCTTGAGGTGATATCTTAGATATTTAACACCAGCTGATATGGGTTCCATCTTATAGGGTATATTGTTGGAGATTTGTTGCCTGATGGCTTCATCAATGTTATTGTAGAGAAAGGAGGACTTATCGACATTGATCTCCATGCTTGTGGCACTATAGAAAGTATCAAGGATGCACTTATAATGCTGCCACTCCAATAGGGTACCAGAACCAAAAAGAATAGCATCATCTACAAAAAGTAAATGAGTAAGGTAGAGGCTTGGGGCAAGTTTGATGCCAGATATATCCCCTGTACATTGATCCTATGAGATCAAGAGACTTAATCCTTCGATGACCAATATAAAAAGAAGTGGTGATAGAGGGCATCCCTGTCTGATGCCTCTAGATATAGGAAAAAAACTTGAGGGAGTACCATTGATCAAAACAACAAATTTTGTTGATTCTACACAACCCATAATCTAGCTTACATAGTTTCCAGGATTACCAATCTGAAGAAGGACTAATCTCAAGAAAGACCAATTTACTCTATCAAATTCCTTTACCAAGTCAAGTTTTAGAACCAGAACTTGTTGGTTTTCAGTCTTAATTGAATGTAGGGCTTCTTGGACAATACCAACAAGTTCAATGATCTGTCTATCATGAAGGAAGCCAAACTGATACTTGAAAATGGCCTTATCAAGTACAACCTTGAGTCTAATAGTAGCAAGCTTAGAGATGGTCTTGTAAAATAGATTACAAAGGGAGATGGGCCTGAAGTCCCCCGTGGTAAAGGGTTTATCACACTTGGGAATAAGTGTAATAAAAGTAGCATTGAGGGCCCCAATGACTCAACCTTGTAATTTGGAGTGTTCAATGACATTCAATATTTCCTGCCCAATAAGATCAAAAAAATGAAGATAGAATTCCACCAGCCAACCATCAGGACCAGGACTCTTATCTTTTTTGAACCCTTTGAGTACATCCTCGACATCTTGGAGAGTGAAAGCAGTCATAAAGGGCTCCCTATCCTCTTCCTGTACAAAGGTAGGGAAGAGTCTGATGACATTAAGTTGTGCCTCAATATTTGTCTTGCCATCATCAAAAAAAATCTTAGCAAACTGATGAGTCCCTAAAGAGTGTAACTTGGAGTCATCCTCAATGGTTTCCCCAAACTGATTATTGAGTGCCCATATGGATTCCGAGTTTCTGCTGTCAGAGGCATAGGAGTGAAAAAACTTAGTGTTGGCATCACCTTCCTGAATCCAGTCCACCCTACTCTTAAGTTTCCAAGTAAGAATCTGGTGGGAAAGTAGAGAGTCCTTCCTGCTTTTCAATACAACAAGGGATTGAGTATCAACATTAGAGAGAATACCCAATGGATGAGAAGAGAGGAGAGAGATAATGGCTAGATCGATCTCAGCTAGCTCCTTGGTTCTCAGCCTTATTTTATTTTTTTCCCAAGTCTTTACCTCATTTTTCAGCCTTTGCAATTTATAGTTGAAATTAAACATGGGTCCAGCAGAGGGAGAAGGTTCCTTCCAAGAAGATGTAACAAGAGCAGGAAAGTCATCATCAAAAATCCACGCTCGGTTGAATTTAAAGGGGTACATATGACAATTTAGGATGAAATTCCATTCAAGGCAAACTAGGTAGTGGCTAGAGATTTCAGAAGGCTAAATCCAAGATTTATAGCATCCCAGAGTAGGGACCAAGGTGAAAGATGCCAGAAATATGTCAAGTCATTTGCTAACACCATCAGAACCAACTCTGCCATTTCTCCAAGTTGGTCCAATCTTGGTGGGGGCCAGATCAACCATGTTCATAGAGTCTAAAAGTTGTGAGAAGTACAGAGACAAATGATCCCTACAGGCATGTTCATCCTAGATCTCAAGTTCAGAAGTGGTGAAGTCTAGATCTCCAGCCAAGATGAGATTAGGATAATTTAAAATGCCCCCAGCTACTACAGAATCCCAAAAGGTATTTCTATTGGCATATGGTCCATAGAAATTGAAAAGGGAGAAGACTGAGTCAAGTGCTTTGAACCTTGCATAGAGGAGAATGCCTGCAAAGGAGAGATAAGATTTACATCTGACCAAGCGAGGGTTCCAGGCCAATAGAATACCCCCCGAAATTCCAAGTGCATCAATAGCTCAGAATTCCCAACCAGGATTCATAAAGGCAACCAATCTAAGGGCAGTGAGATGATCACACATAGTCTCGTGGAGTAAGATGATATCAGGGTTAAGAGAAGTAAACAGTTCTTTGAAGGATTTCTGTTTAGTAGGCCCCCCAAACCCATGGATATTCATGGATACAATCTTCATGGGGTAACCTGAGGAGTAAAAGACAATGCTCTAAGTTCCTGTGATGATGAGTTGGATCTAGCAGTAGCTTTGATATGAGCCGATAGTGGAGTATAATGACTAGAGGAAGGCTGGGCATTTTTACCCCCTATCTTAGTCTTTCTGATGGTAACGTTCTCAAATATGATAGAGTTTAGCGGAAGTACCGATGGCGAGATGGGTGACTTGTCAGCGAATATATCCGAGGATTTGAGGAGGGTGGGATCATCAAAGGAGGGAGTGGTTAAGGGGCTATGAGGTGAAGCATTAGTGGGAGAAGAGTGAGGTTGAAGAGGGGGAAAATGATCCAGATTGTAAGGGGGAGGAGATGATAAGATAGCCTATTCATGGGCATTAACATTCTGATCAATGCATGAAGATGAAAGGGCTAATGATTCAACATCCTTAATATACAAGAGTTCCCCCTTGGTTAAGTCTCCCACAGAGGTAGGGGAAGAGGAGTCATATGTCCCAGCCATGGGTGGTGGATCAGGTGAATCAGAGAGTAGATCAACCCGTGGCAAAGAATCCTAAGGTAAATGGTGTGGTGAGGAAGTAGAGGGTGAGCTAACAAGAAGAGGCTCAGGGTCAATGAAGCCTGCACGCAGGATTTCCTCAAATGCCCGGTTTCATGACAGTAACTGCAACGAAATGGCATCTTTAGATAATCTAGCTTCTGAGTAATAACAACACTATTACAGTCAATCTCAATCTCATCGAGAAGCCCATGAGAGACATCCAATTCCACAAGAACCCTAACAAAGCGTTTGTCAAAATATGTATGGAAATCCTTTTCCAAAGCAACAAATCTACCAATGGTGTTAGCGATACTGATAAGTATATCTTTGGACCAGAGAGGGAAAGGTAAGGCTGGCATCAAAACCCACAGGTTACGTTTGATGAGCCACTCCTTTACAGGGTCAAAGTTTGAATGCCATCGACTGAGAACAAGGGATCCATCACCAATGGTACAGAGGGACTCAAGGATTCGGGATGCATCAGAGTCTTCAAGAAATACAAAGGCCAACCGCTGCAAAGGCCAACCAGCGGTTGGCTAAAAGAATAATGGTGGGAACATGGGTTAGGATGGGTTTCCAATGCTGGGAAGCCTAGTTCACCATCTCCTCTTTGTTCATAGAACAATATTCTAGGCGACCGATGAGAGCATGATGAGAGTTCAGAGATTCTATCCAACATGATGTCCCTACCCACAACAAGCCTTCTCTTATGATCAAGGGCAGCAAGAACCTTGGTTTTACGATGAGCCTAGAATCTAGAAGGGTGTTAGGGAATATCCCTAACCCCGGATGGGAAAGAGGGACCCGAGGTCGCCATCAGTAAACAAGTAAACCGACAGGTAAGGTGCCACAGTCAACAATCCCATCGAACAGAAAAACCTGACGAAGAATAAAACTAGCATGAGAATCCAGTATACAATACTAAGGGTAAACCCTAACCGCACACAACAAAACCGGGAACTAGTGTGAGAAACCAGGAAAATAAACCAAGGGTAAACCCTAACCAGCGACAACAAACCGGGAGAAACCCTAGATAGAACCAAGAGATAAGACCCGTCCAAATCGGAGAGATGTGAGTAAAGCCAAAGAAAACTTCAAAATACCCTAAAACAAGCATGAACTGGAAAGTACCAGAAAAACTCGACAACAAACCCCCCCCTAGTTCCCACTTTTTTAAAATTGTTGGTACTAGCCCTCTGCTTAGAGGGGGAACTCCATCGACCTAGGACACCTGTGAGACCAAAACCCAACTACAGAGACAAGATAGCTGAACCCACAACCATAAATAGTAGATAATCAGAGTATTGAATAATGGTAGATACATGTGCCATCATGAAGCTGACAATGTACAATGCAAGTGTAGACCACGAGATGCAATGAACCGAAAGTCCCATTGCCAGGAGCAGAGAACCCAATTCAATGCAACGTTGCCAATCAACTAGTCACAACCTTCAGTCACGGACCACCGAAGACCGGCACAGACCACCGTAAGACCCGACACAAACCACCGTAAGACCTGACACAGTCACCGTGAGACCCAACAGCAAGAAAACCAAAATGCAACCCGAAAATCAGTAAGGTTTTGGGGAATCAAGGTGAAAACCACCGAAGAGAGCAGAAACCCGGTCCCAACTACAACAAAATAGTAAGAGCACCAGAAAGGACAACAAAGGTTCATCCATCATTTACTTATGCTCAAAGGTTCTATCGATCCGTTCTTCACCCATTGTTTACTTATGCTCAAATCTTCTATTTAGAAGCCAAATGTCAATTGTCCAAATGTGATCCGTAGAGACTAGGCTGCCCTGCAACACTTGTTTAGGTTGTATTGTATATGAAAATAAGTGATTTATGTAACCATAAAGTTTTGATCATCATTAATTTTTGATATATTTCTTTATTATAATTATCATATAAAAATATATTTATACGAACAATGAAAAGAAATAGCATTGAATAAGAGTATATATGAGAATAGAGATAAGTCTCTAGAGTTGAGCCAAGTTGTGTGGTTAATATATAATTAAATAAAATAATGATTATATGTAATGTATGATAGTCATTTTAATTTATTTGATATACGAAGTGCTATAATATAACATTAATGTACTATTTTAATATTTAATTCATAATTAATATTTATTCATATTGTTTTATTAACTATCACAGATCCAAATTCTAGGTTTTATTAAGCGTCAAGAGGAATCAAATCTCTAGAGTTGTAAACCTATTTTTAAGTATTACACTCAAGTTTGTCCTATATATAGCCATTGATTTGATTCAAACTAATAGACACACATTTTTATTTAAGGTAGACATATAATATTTTTATTACTAATATTTAATATTATTTATGGTCGACATATAATATTTTTTATTTTGTTAAGAACAAACATTATAACATCTCCTCCATACATGGTTTTAAAACCATTTGCAAGGCCCTCCTAAACCATGTACAATAAAACCATGGGTTGTTTAGGAGGTCTTGCACATGGGTTTAAAATCATTTGGGAGGCCGCCCTAAACATGTACAATAAAACCATGGGTTGTTTAGGATTCCTTGCACATGATTTTAAAAACCATGTGCAAGGCCAACCTTTTGTTTTTGGGATAACTCAATTTTTTTACTTTTTATTATTTTGTTTGGTAGGAAGGAACATTACAACATCTCCCCCATATTGTGCTGATTTTTTGAGAGACTTTTTTTGGAGGAAAATTAAATTTTTAAATTTTTATTGTTTTTGTTAGGTAGGAACATTACAACATCTTCCCCATATTAGGTTGTTTTTTGGCCTCCCACATAATATGGACAAAAGTTACAAGATCTCTCTCATTGTGGGTTGTAAGGCGTCGATTATTAATTTAATATATACAATTATAAATGCTAATTAAACTTTTAATTAAAATTAAATTAATTAATAATAAATTTTAAATTATATAAATTATAATATATAATTTAAAATTGTAATATATATATGTTTCAATTTTCAAAGTTTTGTTAGAGTTTTAAGACTAGAAATAAATATCTAGCAAAAAAAAATAAAAATAATACGAATATTCTTTTATATATATTTTATAATATGATTGTTAATACCAATTATATAGTTACTTATTTAATTAATAAAATTAGTTTAATAACTATACTTATCATAAGAAAATACAACTTAATTTATTTTTATTTGAATAGGAATTTATTGATACCATAATGCTTTACAAGTGCACATTTAATGGCCACAAAAACCCCAAAACCCTAAATGTCAAAACCCCAATCAACATTTAGAGAGTTTGCAAATGAATTAGATATAGCTTCAATCATAATTTTGAGCTCCTTTTCAAGTCAAAGATATATAGAGACACATTGTTGATTGAAATGATATTTAATGAAGGAAAATACTAATAAATTGTAAATTCTTCAAACTTAAAGTTAAAATATATATAGAAAAAAAGAGAGGAAGAAGTAAAACAAAAATGAATGTGAAAATAAATACTATCAATATAAACAAACTGAAATGTATAAGGAATATTTATATATATGGGGCAATAAAAAACACATTAGATGAGATAAATAATAAATACACAATATAAGAAAGGAACAAAACAATGCAAGCAACATATAAAAAATAGGAATAAATGTTGAACCTTTTAAGTAATCAGGAGGGTGATAGCAATATAAGTAATACGTATGATGGTGAAAAGAATGAAAGTAATATATAGGAAATGAAAGCACACTATGAAATTTTTTTGTGTGATGTTTTGTTCACTAATATTTACACTGATGAGAGTAGCTTAAGCACTTGTGTTACCTTTGTAATTGAGTATGGGAATAGGTAAGAGTCCTGACCTAGTGGAGGTTTGGTGTCAATCCTTCCATAGTAGGCACTGGGATTTGTATGGAGAGACGTATTTTGTAGCAATACTGTGATTTCCTATGGCTCGTGTTGCAATATGGTAAGTGTTGACAAGATGTCATATGCGGAAGCTATATAATTCTAGGAACCAAATTTTGAAGGATAAGTGAAATGGCAACTTTCATATATCTTAAATATTGTGAATAATGAAGGGGTGCTCTATTTCTATTAGTTATTGTGATGGTGGAATCCACTTATGTTCAATAATTTAATGAATTGTTGAGTAAGTATACATTTGTGATGAAATACTAAGGGATGATAGTGCTCACTATTAATGACAAAGAAATTTGTGTTTCTTTCTATTGTTGCAATGAGATATAGGTTTATATATACATAAGGCATGGATAGAAACATGGGATGCGTTAACTAAATCTAAGAAGGTAGTAAAATGGAGTAAGGAAATGACAAAGAGTTCATAAATTGGGAGTAGTTATGCCTAACAAAGTAATAATTCTTGGAGACAATTGAGACTTATAACACTTAACCAAGACTCTAATAGATATGATAAATTATGTACTCTAAAATTGTAATATGAGTATGTCTTAGGAGTAGCAATGCATTTCTAGAGTTGAAAGATGATGAAATTATTTATTGATGAGAATGGGTATCTTTACAAAGCTAATGAGTAAGAGAGTAAGATCATATGTGTATCTAATGCCTAGTAATAACACATAGTGGTATGGAGCACCTATGTAGAGGTCGTAGGTCAAGGTTTATATTTCTCTATTGGAAAATTTAATTAGTATTAAAAGATGGGAGCTACCTATGTATTAAAATTGAAACCATAAATAATCCCCGTATAATGTGCAATTCTAGGAGTAAGAGTTATATCGAATGAATATTTCCTCATAAAGAGTACTTGATTAAAAAAACACAGTGTTTGTAGTTATTATATACGGTAGACCACTCAAGAAGGTGTGAAGATGGATCCTAGTCAAATTTACCAATGAGAAAGTAAGCGGTGTACTTTGAGGTAGATTCAATTAAGCTATAATTTACTAAACGAGTCATAACGGTAGCCCAAGAACCAAAGTAAATGTTATATTGGAGATAACATCTTATGAATGACTGTTGGAAGGAGGTTTTGGGTTAAGGTAGTTGTGCACCATCGCGGATGCTGTGCAAGGTCAAAGACACCGTCCAAGAAGAAAATAGAATATTTTATGGGTGCTCGAACGAATTTTGTTCTACCTTTTAGTGCCACTTTAGAAATCAGAAACACACTTCCGAAATGTAAAATCGACAACGCATAGGCGTTATTGATGCTACGTTCGGAAATCCCAAGCCCAAAGACGAGGCTAAGGTTAGTTAGTAGATATTGCATGTGTATTTTTAAAGTTTTACATATCGCATATGCGATATATCACACTTGCGATATTGAAAACCCCAAAAAAATAAAACAGAGGCCGCGGTCCTCAATTTGTTATTTGCATAGTGAGCTAGATATTGGGAAGGAAAAATACTGCACCAGTGTTTTGCATTAGAGCTTTTGGAGGTGGCTATGGAGATGGCTTGGATCCAATGGCGGGTAAGTACTCATATCATCCACAGTTGTATTCAATATTTGTTTGTTTTTGTTAATTTCATAGTTTTTATAATTGTTAAAAACTTAAAATGAATTTAATAAAAAAAATTGAATTAAATCAAATAATCGAATATATTAAAACAATTTGTAATTTATTGTGTTAATCTTAACAAATAGAAGGAATGTTCAAGGTACTGTGCAAAATGAACCAAACCCAAACATGAACCCAAAAACAGACACAAACCCAAACACGGAGGGGGAACAAGACCTTAATTCCCAAATTCTGGATCGTTTAGGTGCATTGAGGCGCCTTTGCTCATTTTTTAGAGTGGGGGATCATTTGAGACAATATTTACCTGAGGCATTGGACACCATAACAAACACAATTGCCAATGCCCAGGGAGCTTTGTACAACATTAGCTCATACAGAGAATCCATGAGGAAATACTATTCCAATGGTTTGAGTTATAAATACATAAAAAACCTAAAGATTACAAAAGACCAATTGTTTTCATTATTTTGGGACCTAGCACCGAATTGGTCCACCCAGTAGTCGAGCACACGTTTCCATATACTGGTGATTGGAACCAAATATTAAAGCTAGTTGGATGGATCAGTGGTATATGGTATTCGATGAAGACCCTCATGGGAATAAGGACATCCCATTTTATTTCTTGAGGAAGTTGCATGTAGAATTAATCCTAGGGAAACATGTGAACTATTTCTATATTTTAGACTTCCAAGGTGTGGGTCATGGGATTCACCAAGATAGGGAAGAGGCTAGGACTGATCCTAACCATGTGCCACGCCCTCTACGCACACCAAAACCCCCTTGGGTATATCGTCCTGTGGGTCCTATGATTGATGATACACATGAGGCCTTGTTTGACTTGGCAGATACATTACTTCAGCATGGGATTGCTGTCCAAGGCAATGTAGGCCAAGGGGTTGGCACTTCCGAGGCTGGCCCATCACATAGTAAGGATCCATCTACAGATCACACTAGAGATGTAGAGAATTCAGAGCATCGTGTTACTCCACACCCTTGCACATCATGTGGAGGCATATGCTATGGCCCTGCTTCATAGTTGCAGGATGATGGATTACTTCTATTGGTAAGTAAAACTCATTATTTTCATATAATATTTTGTTTTATATCACAATTTTCAATTGTTTCACAATTTATTTCTATTTAATTATCCAACAAATTATGTGAACAAATATACAGATGGTGTCCCATGACACCCTAGATTCGCATAGTCCGGCGATTGATGTTGAGAACATTGATGCAGTAGTCAATGCTGCATATGGGTTTGGTTCTTCACCATTAGTTGTAAGAACTATACTTTTTAATTTGTCATCGTTATTTACATATTTATAGTAGATATTGTAGCATTCAATACATCCTAATATGGATACAATATGTTTTATGCAGGGTGAGCCGGATGAGTATGTTGAATCCCAACCTATTCCCTCTCATGTAGAGGAAGATTCCCAGACCCAGGTATTATTTTAAATATGCTTTTAATTATTCTTTTAATAATTCAAAATTCATGCTTTTAATATTTAGAATTTTTCTAATTATATCTTTATGTTTTGTTACATAGAATGATATCTTCTTGATGGGTGACCCGCCTCTTTCCCACCCCCAAGTACATGTATGTTTTGGTTTCTTTGAAAAATTCATTTTTCGTCCATGTTGTATATGTCTTGTTTTCTTTGTATTATCTGACATTGACATATGTTACTTTATGTAGGAATATATTGAGCTAGTGGTGCTTGAAGAGCACCAAATCGAGGTTGTTAGTGACCCACTTCTCCCCCTCCACTAGGTACACGTATGTTTCACTTTCTTTGAAAACATCATTTTCCATCCATGTAGTATATATGTCTCGTTTTCTTTTTATTATCTGAAATTGACATATGTTACTTTATGCAGGCTTCTAGTGAGGCATCAGTGCTTTAAGAGCACCAAATCAGTCGCCCACCTCCGACAAGCCAGCAAGTACGTTTATGTATCCCTTTCTTTTAATTGTGATTTTAATGATTCAACATGTACTTTTTTAATTTTTTGAAATTGTCTAATTGTATCTTTATCCTTTTGTACGTAGGAACGTGATTTTGAGGATGCTATCCAACAAGCAAAATTCTTCTCTAATGCATGTAGAAATCCTTTTATCCCATTGACAGTAGTATAAAACACCTCCTCATGTCCCCCAGGTATGTTTATATATTGCAACTCTTTCTTATATTGCTTTTTGTACATGCAAGTATCTTTTTCCTTATTTCCCCCATTGATATGCTGACATTGAAAAATATATTATTTTATGTAGTTTGATAGTGTGTGAGTGGTTATTGAAGAGCACCCAATCAGGGTCATTTCTCACCCACCTCCCCCCCCAATGTACATGTATGTCTTGATTTCTTTGAAAAAGTCATTATCCCTCCATGTTGTATATGTCTCGTTTTCTTTGTATTGTCTGACATTGACATATGTTACTTTATGTAGGTATCTATTGAGCCAGTGGTGCTTGAAGAGCACCAAAGTGAGGTTGTTGGTGACCCACCTCTTCCCCTCGCCAGGTACATGTATGTTTCACTTTCTTTGAAAACATCATTTTTCGTCCATGTAGTATATATGTCTCTGATTCGTTTTCTTATCTGAAATTGACATATGTTACTTTATGCAGACTTCTAGTGAGGCACCACTGCTTTAAGAGCACCAAATCGGTGACCCACCTCTGACGAGCCAGAAGGTACGTTTATGTATGGGTGCATCCATGGAGGTGGGTTACATTTTTTGGCAACACGAATTCGGAAAAATAGGAAAAACATACCTCGATCGAGCTTTCAATAAACCCTCAATCGAGGTCTTAACAGCTCGATCGAGGGTTTATAAAGAACTCGATCAAGGTTTTGTTAAATGCTTGATCAAAATTTTTGTAAACCCTCGGTCGATGGTGTGGAAATTGATCGAGGGTTAAAAAAATCTTGATCGAGGGTTAAAGTAGACCTCGATCGAGCATCTTTAATTTCCTATAAATAGGAAACATGCCCATCATTTAATTGGGTATGGATATGAACTTCCTTTGATGGATATTAGTCACAGAGTAATTGGGTTATAGATGTGATTAATCACATCTATGACTCCATTCAATCACATCTATAACTCCAATTACTCTACAACTAATATCTATACATAAAATCTAGGGGAAGTGACAGTAGTAATGCGTTTACTTGTTTTTTCTTCAAGGTATGTGCTATTACCCTCAAGTATCATTCTTATAGTTGAAATCATGTTTTATTAAATTTTATTATCATATAATTCTATGTTTGATTTTAATTATATTTGAGTGTCCATATTTGTGTGCACACTTGTATATGTTTTTAGTTAAAGTTTCGAAAAACTCGATTAAGCTGCTAGCTCGATCGAGATTTTCTCTAAATACTTTGATCAATGGTTTTAGAGACCTTGATCGAACTCATAGCTTGATCTTGACATTGTATTTTCATATGCATCATGTAAATTTTCATTTAATGAAGTCTTCCAAAATATGCTTGGAAACCTTGTATTTTGAATCCCCATTTGAATTCATGTCATTGAACATTTTCAATTCTTGTCGGAATGAGAATTAGTATCATGTTTAGTTTCCATACTTTTTGTTTTTCGGATCCCACAGTCACCATAATACATTCTCTTTTATTTATTTTCCTCCACTCTTAGCATTATGAAACACCAAAACAATTAGTCACGTGTTATTGATGTAAAATCTAACGTCATTCAATAATTTATTAGCAATATTAATTGCAAATGTGTGACACAATAACAATTTTGAAAAGTAAACAATGGACATTTATATAACACAAGGAAATGAGGTCATATTTTTTTTTCATGCTCACATTTTTATCTCTCTAAAGGTACTAAAAATACTTTGCTCCCTTGTATATAATTTTTAATTTAAAAAAACTACAATTATGTGATCTGATGCTGAATTTAACACTAATTTTTATCTTAATCGTCCTATTCTATTCCGCCCTGGGCTCTGGGATTTAAATATCTGGCCCGAGGATATATATCATAGGTATTGTAACGTAGTCTTGAGAATCTAGGTTGAATGGATACAACTCACCTAAGATCAGCTCATCAATTGAATGGAATGCATCATTTCTCTCCTTGGTTCAATGCAAAAAGAATACTATGGCAATGATGCATGAAATTTAGTTGATGAGCTGAACTTAGTCGATTTGTTTCTACTTCACCTGGATACTCAGGACTACAGTTTGATACCTACTAAATAAATCCTCGGGCCAGATATTTAAAGCTCAGAACCTAGGGCGAATAGATCTGGACGATTAAGATAAAACTTAATGTTTTCAAAGTCATATCACTTAATTGTAGTTTTTTTAAATTAAAAATTATATACGAAGGAACAAAGTATTTTTAGTGTTTAAAACCTTTCACTACATTTCTGTAACTCTAATTCTGATCTTCAATTCTCGCTTCCCCGCTACTACTCCATTCTAGCCTTGTTTTGTGTTTTGAATTAGTTTGATGAACATTAAAAATATTTTAGCAATCCATTTCTCAAACCCTTGGCCCCATGGTGGTTTGTACCAGGGACTTCTGGTTTCCAAGTAAAATGATGAAAGGTCTATTAGTAGAATAAGCTGGCAATGTCATGATTTTTTTTGTTTAAATTTCTAAGATATTTATTATTTGTAGAGTTGGTCAAATCAAATGATGTTGAAATTCCTTATGTCCATTTGCTTAGTTGGATCCTAGAATCCCATTTCTAAAATTTCCTACATGGGCATAATCTTCTAGGTAGGGCAGTCATGGTGGTGAGCATGCATATAAAACCTTGGTAGTCATGTACAAAGTATTTTTTTTTTCAAATATTTAATAGAACCTCAGTTAAGGGTTTCTACACACCTCTATCGAGGGTTTATTAAACCCTAAATCGAGGTTTGGATAAACCCTCGATTGAGGTTTTGTTTAGACCTTGATCGAGGGCCAGAAAAACAGAGAATTATCCCTTTGACAGGAAAATCAATGTTTCTCTGTGTCTTCTAGGGGTGTAAACACTTCCATTCATGGCACACAACTGAGCGGAGTTCATGCTGATAGATTCATCACTGAATCCTCTATCCATTTAGGTATCATGCATGTGTTTTGGAATTCATATGGTTTTTTTTAATTACTTCTAAAACTTACACCTAGAAAACTTGACAACAACTTTGAAGCAGCTCAAAGAAAAATTCGCAGGGTAAAAAATACACATCCCACATATCGACACATCATCTTCAAAAGGGTATCTTTGGTTTTTCAATTTTTAAAAACAGTGAAAACAAAGCTGGGATGGACACACATGTGTATAAAATGATGCTGAAATCAGATGTGGTCACTTTCAAAAAATAATAAATAATTGTATATTGTGAAATAAATTAACAAAAGAATATGCAGACTACAGTGCATTTTTTGTAGATCATGATCGTATATATATTTTTTTAAATTATTAATGTAAGATTGAATTATTGGGGATGGACACAAGCCACTTATTAACTTCTTCAAATTTTAAAGGTCACATAGTTCATTAAATGCAAAATTTCACACATTAAATGGCATCGAAATATTTAAAAAAAATATCATCGGGAAGGCAACATAATATTCTACAATTTGTTTTTTACTACAAGTCAAAATTCACATGGAATATATGTGTTTCAACGGCTTCTATCTAGCACATGAGTAAAAAATTAGGTTTTCATTGCCAAATTTGGCGTGTTACCCACCTTTATGGAATCACCCGTATCACTTTCTTTGTACATTTATGTATTTCTTTCTCTGATTTGGTGCTTGAAGAGAACCAAACCGATGACCCACCTCTTCCCTCCTAATGTATGTGTATGTCTCGATTTCTTTGAAAAATTAATTATCCCTCCATGTAATATAGTTTTATTTGTACATGCAAGTATGTTTTTCATGCACCCATTGATTTGCTGACATTGGAATATATATATTTCTTATGCAGCTTTATAGTGAGCAATTGGTGCTTGAAGAGCACCCAATCGGGGTCACTACTAGTGAGGCACCATGACCCACCATTACTTACTCACATATAGTAAGTAAAAATGTTATATTGGTTTGTAATTTGAACAAATGTACATAGAATTTTTATAGGTTGGTAAACTAAGTTCCAATTTTTATTTTTCTGTAGTCTCCACTAGTGCGATCTATCCCTATTGTTCAATGATGGGGATCACCAATGAGAATTCAAAAAAAAAGCTAGACTTCTTCGAAGACATTGGCAGTGGTAGAGAAAGGGGGGATAACTAGAATAAATTATAGGGGGGATACATATATGTAACTTTTTGTTTTTATACACATAGATGTACAGTTTGATCCACTATTTTGTATTATGACCATGTGGCATGGCAAATTTTGTAACATTATTTGTATACATATATAATATAAAGCAAGGTTCAAATTTATACATATATGGTTGACTTGATATTGGAACATGATATGTGTGGTTCACCTATGTGATATAATGATATGTGTGGTTGACATGTGTGCTAGTATGAATTTCCAATACTTAAAGGAATCATTTATGACTCATCCAACTAAGATCAAGTAACGATTAAGTAAGTCATGGGAGATAATCACTAGACACCATAACCATAACCATACCATACAACTACCTAAATTTAACTATCATCAACTTTTTAACATACCATACCATACTAATATACCATACTATACCCTACAATACTAACATACCATAACATACCATAACATAACATGTACCATAACATACTAACAAACCATACCATACTAATATACCATACCATACCCTACAATACCCTACGATACTAACAGATCATACCATACTAACATACCAATATACCATATCATACCCTATGATACTGACATACCATACCATACTAATATACCATACCATATCATACCCTATAATACCCTATGATAGTAAGATTATACCATACTAACATACTGTTATCACTAAAGTTGAAACTAGACTACTAAAGTTCAAGCTTAGAGAAATCTTAATGATAAATAAAGATGACTGAAAATCATTTTTATAGTTTTGGATGAGAATCCGCAGTAGTTGTTAATGGCATCTTATGGAGAATCTGCGGTAGGTAATGGTACATTGTCAACGTTTCGATCCATCCTTGGCTCATCCTCAGTACATAATCAATTTTATAGAAATACAGGTAGGTAATCAAATAGCATGGAAATCAATGAAACATCTAAATCAGTAAACTGCAAAACATATAATTAAATGTAAAATCCAATAACAGAAAACACCATGAGTATGAATTCATGAAAGAAATAAATCAAGTTTTGCAACAAAGTTTAAAGCTAATTACATATGAAACATAAGAATTATGGTATGGATTAATAAGACCATTCATACAAAAAAATCATGAACACATGTAATTTAAATATTAAATAAAAATAGGCTCATTTGATTAGAATCATTTCAAAGTAGTAATTCTGTATTAAATATGCAAAGTAAATACATGCTTGTAGTTCATTACACAAGTTTGATCTCCATACTTGATTCCCCCTCAGCCCCTGGTTGGAACCCCTTTCTTCCTTCCATAATGTTACAATATGCATTATATAGATGGTGAGGTCGAAATTCTCCCTAGGAGGTCGAATTCCCTCCCAAATCCCAAAGATAACAATCAATTACAAACAATTTCTGAAACTACCTGCCACAAAAATTGGGCCACACTGCTGAAAACGAGGGCTCTGAGATGGATTTGTTTCTCAAAATATGTGACACCTATGTGTAAAACGAAATATTTTATTGTATATATTGGTTTTTTTTTGGCAAAAAACTCTCTCAGTTCTTTGAGACTCTGTTTTCATTTTCCTGAGATCTACATATCAAAAACATGTGTCAAATAGGGAAATTCTGAGATATGAAAATTATGGCTCAAAGATGGGTTCGATTATCCCAACATGTGACACCTGTAGGAAAAATGAAAGAGGTTATTATATATGAATATTTTATTAAGATAAATCTCTTTCAGTTTGTCAAAATTCCCGTCCAGCTGTTCATAAAAAACTCTGCAATAATATGAATGAGGATGGACTTTGCGTAGTAAGAAAAATAGGCTGAATTGACGAGAGTGGATCTTCCTATCCTTGATACTTGTGTAAAATGTGAGATACATTTTTTTAGTTTTATATATTAGGAATAAAAACCTCCTCCAGTGCACCCAAATTCATCTCTTATTGGCCACAATCTGTTATGAAAAAAATGATGAAACTAGACATTTCTAGAAAATATAGCTTCATAGATTCTCCAAGTAAGATGTTTTGAATAAATTTATTTTGTTATAAAATATGTCCTTGGTGCTCTTCAAAACTTCTCCACTATGTGATTGGACATCCTTTCTTGGGCACTCTTGGATGATGTGAGTTTCCTGCTAACCTGAATGCCTGTAAAATATTCCATAAAATGCAAGCTATACCAAGAAGGTCGATTGTAGATGGTTAGATGAAGACCAAAAACCAAGGTCCATAATTCGTGATGATATCGATATGCTGCATGTACATTTATATGAGCGATTACATTCTTGTCTTGACACGAACTTTAGGGTTGGTGTGTCTCCTTTAATGAAACAATATATCAGTTCAATAGCTTTCAACAAACCCTGCCAAATGTCTAATGCAGGAATCGAAACTAGTTGCATCATTATTTTTCACATTTTTGAATATGCTACCAGCATATAACCCAAAGTCATATATGAAATGAAACTTATAACATTTGGACTATGATAGCATTTGGGAATGATATTATTATATTTTGTATTGTTTGAACAAAGAATTAAACACTTTGAATAATCAAATAAAAATGAGCCTTATTTTGATTTAATAAATGATATAATGATAAAACAAGTAGGAGCTAGGGTAAAGTTTATACAAGGAAAATCAAAATTCAAAGACAAGCTGTGGTATAATTATGTGAAAATCAAAATTCTAAGGTAAATCTAGGTTACAACCCTAGAGATAACATTTGGCTCTGATTGGGGATAAAGCTCTTCTTGTGAGGCTTTAAGAACACTTTGACCATGTGCCTTCATCCTTTGCTACAAGCTATAACAGTGCTATACTTACCATTCACTAAAATATGAAAATACCAGTGCCTTTATTGGGCTGGAGTCACGATCTTGTTTCAAACCTATCAATTGTACCCTGCTCATCAAAATACCAAATAACAACTGTATAATGAAACTGAAAATTGCTCCATTGGGCTGGAGTCTACTGATCTACTGCAAGCCAACATATTGAAAACAAATCTGCTGAAAAAAGTGTGCACCACTACAACTGAAAGAAACTGGATGCTCTTGAGATGAGCTTATTTATCCACATTATCTATACTAACCAAATCTGCAACCAAGTAAAGTAAAATCATACTTCCAGTGAAGCCATACAAGTATCTGAATAATTGATGAAACTCTTGATCTCTGTATTAGTAAGATGAAGATTGGAACAAAAATAAACAACTGTCTGTAAGTTTGATTTTCAGACTTATCATAAAAAGAGTATTGAAACCTTGAATCGATGAATTCCTCCATATAGTTGACTATTGGTTCATAAAAACCATAATAACCCTCAAGATACTATAACATCTGATTATTATGATTAAACAATCCATGCGTGCAATTTTTTCCATTCCATTGTTTTAGTTTTGAATCATCAAATTTGTCCTTATTCTCATAACACTTTTCAATCTTGATATCAAAATACAACTGAAATGGGTTTTGAAAAGATAGGCTCTGTATTTTGACCTCTAAAGCTTCAATATCTTTCTCAATATACTTGACAAATTCTTCTAAAAAGATGACTTTAGATTCTGAGTTACATGAGCTTGACTTTAAATAAGAAGACAAAAGGGAAGACAAATTCTCACCTACTTCCTCATTGGTGCCCATATTATTTAATTCTCTAAAATTTTGAATGGAAAGGGATTCTGTCCTAAACTTTGTATTATCCATCCATGTCTTCAGAAAGACAATACAAAAATCTGTTAATGATCTAATTGACCCAACAGACAAATCTTCAACCCAAATTTTACACTTTCCTTGTAATGAATCATAGAATAGTCTAGTGAAGACATCTTGATGTTTAACTCTGAGTAACTCCGTAAATTCATGGAAATTAGATATGTGTTTCACAGCTAAACTCAAATTTTTTCCATTAAATTTAGGACTATTTCTCAACAAATATTCATCTGAAGGAAGAAGATTCGAAAAACCAAGAAATTCTGTAAAATCTATACATGCATACCTTGAAACAATAGAATCAACACCTGAAATTCTCATTAGTCCAAAGAAATCATCAGTGAATCTTTGAAATATGGATCTGTAGAAGTTGGAGTTTCCAGGTGAATAATTTGCTACCAATATTCATATGCCTATTACTTGTTCACCTTTAAGCAATAGATCTATTCAAGGAGATGGCACTTCAGCTTTCAATTGACCAATAAAGATTCTACTAGTGAGAGGTATATAAGGTGATGACAAAGATTTCAATGAATCAAAGGATTCAGAAGTGAAAGTTTCTTCTTGTATCTGTTTGTGTTTAGATATCAAAGGATTTGAATAAACTCTAGAATCATTAACTTGAGTAGGATTAAATCTTTGAATTCAGGAATAAACACAGATGAATCTGGTTTTCTTTTTTCTTGAGTAGCTGACAAATCAGAAGAGGAAAAATCTTGGTTTGTATTAACTGGTATGGCTATAGCTGAAGAATGCTGAGGGTTACAGATGATGGGAAATCAGGCTTCATTCTATATTCTCTTCTAATCCCTTCTAGATAAGAAATCACTGAGTGCAAAGGAGATGAAGTATTTCCTCTAGTTCCTATCCGTCTTGAAGCCACTATAACTTTCTATAGGTAACTGTTGTAGGTGAATGATGTATTCTACAAAAAAATTTATTGATCTTGTTGACCTTCCAATATCAGATATAAAAATATGAAATACCCATGGAATATGTAGTTTCGTTTCCCCATCCCCGACAACAGCGCCAGAAGATGTTATCACTAAGGTTGAACCTAGACTACTAAAGTTCAAGCTTAGAGAAATCTTAATGATAAATAAAGATGACTGAAAATAAATTTTATAGCAATATAGGTAGGTAATCAAATAGCATGGAAATCAATGAAACATATAAAACATTAAACTCCAAAACATATAATTAAATGTAAAATCCAATAACAGAAAACACCACGAGTATTATTTCATGAAAGAAACAAATCAAGTTCTGCAACAAAGTTTAAAGGTAATTACATATGAAACATAAGAATTCTAGTATGGATTAATAAGACCATTCACAGAAAAAAATCATGAACACATGTAATTTAAATATTAAATCAAAACAGGTTCAATTGATTATAATAATTTCAAAGCAGTATTTCTGTATTAAACATGCAAAGTAAATACATGCCTGTAGTTCATTACACAAGTTTGATCTCCATACTTGATTCCCCCTCAACCCCTAGATGGAACCCCCCTCTACCTTCTAGAATGTTAAAATATGAATTATATAGATGGTGAGGTCAAAATCCTCCCTAGGAGGTCGAATTCCCTCCCAAATCCCAAATATAACAATCAATTACAAACAATTTCCGAAATTACCTACCACAAAAATTGGGCCAGACTGCTGAAAAATTGGGGCTCAGAGATGGATTCGTTTCTCCAAATATGTGAGACTAGTGTGTAAACTGAAATAGGTTATTGTATATTGGTTTGTTTTGAGAAAACCCTCTCTCGGTTCTTTGAGATTTGTTTTCATTTGCCCGATATCTGCATTTGAAAAACATGTGTCAAACATGAAAATTCTGAGATATGAAAATTAGGGCTCAAATATGGATTCGATTCTCCCAATATGTGACACCTATAGGAAAAATTAAAGAGGTTATTATACAATAATATGTTACTAATATAAACTTATTTCAGTTTATCAAAATTCTCCTCCATCTATTCGTAACCAACTATGCAATAATATGACTCTGACTGGATTTTGTTCAATCAGAAAAATAGGCTGAAATGGCGAGAGTGGATCTTCCAATCCTTGATACCTGTCTAAAATGGGAGATATGGTTTTGTAGTTTGATATATTAGGAATAAAAACCTCCTCCAGTTCACCCAAATTAATCTCTTATTGGCCACAATTTGTTCTGAAAAAAATGACGAAACATGACATTTCTAGAAAATATGGCTTCATAGATTCTCCAAGTAACGTGTTTTGAATAAATTGCTTTTGTTATAAAATATGTCCTTGGAGCTCTTAAAAAATTATCCACCTTGTGATTAGACATCCTTTCTTGGGTGCTCTTGGATGATGTGAGTTTCCTGCTAACCTGAATACCTATAAAATATTCCATAAAATGCAAGTTATACCAAGAAGGTCGATTGTATATGCTTAGACAAAAACCAAAAACCAAGGTTCATAATTCATGATGATATCGATCTGCTGCATATACATTTTGATATGAGAGATTACATTCTTGGATTAACATGACCTTTATGGTTGGTGTCTCTCCTTTAATGAAACGATATATCAGTTTAACAACTTTCAACAAGCCCTGCCAAATGTCTAATGCAGGAATCAAAACTGTCAGCATCATTATTTTTCGCATTTTTGAATATGCTTCCAGCATATAACCCAAATTCATATATGAAATGAAAATTATAACATTCAGACTATGATATTATTTAGGCATGATATTATTAGATTTTTTATTGTTTCAACAAACAATTAAACACTTTGAATAATCGAATCAAAATGAGCCTTATTTTGATTTTATAAATGATATGATAAAACAAGTAGGAGCTAGGCTAAATTTTATACAAGGAAAATCAAAATTCAAAGACAATATGTTGTAGAGTTATGTGAAAATCAAAATTATAAGGTAAATTTAGGTTACAACCCTAGAGATAACACAAACCATACCATACTAATATACCATACCATACCCTACAATACTAACATACCAGAACATACCTTAACATAACATGTAACATAACATACTAACATCATATCATACTAACATACCATACCATACTAGTTCTACATACAATACCATAATACCATACCATACCATACCAGACATGTACATGTGTTTCTAGTTCCATCTCATAACTTGTAAATAGGTCATAAAACCCTAGCTCCATCCACTAACTTGTCAACCCTAGTGATAGCATGAATTCATAGTTCATGAAACCCTATTTGTTTTTTAATTTGTTCATGTACATGTGTTTCTAGCTCCATCTCATAACTTGTAAAGAGGTCACTAAACCCTAGTTCCATATCATAACTTGTCAACTCTAGTGATAGCATGAAATTTGGTAGTTCATGAAAACCTAGTTGTTTTTCAATTTGTACATGTACATGTGTTTCTAGTTCCATCTCATAACTTGTAAAGAGGTCAGTAAACCCTAGTTCCATCCACTAACTTGTCAACCATAGTGATAGCATCCAATTTGCACGAGGACTTCACTTAGTGAACTTATCACATAGCACATGCGATCGTGGGATATTAAAGAATACCATTAATTTCGAGAGATATTGACCCAAAATATTTCTGTTGAAACCCCCTACAATACTTAAAACCTCCTCCCCACCCCTTTTTATAGCTCAATCCTTATAAACCACCCTACCGAGCCCCACCTTAAACCCCTCATCCCCCCAATACCTGCAAT
>LPNX010876485.1:48381-71151 GCA_001517045.1 Pseudotsuga menziesii
GCTTTCAATATGTACATGTACATGTGTTTCTAGTTCCATCTCATAACTTGCAAATAGGTCACTGAACCCTAGTTCAATCTCATAACTTTTCAACCCTAGTGATAGCATGCAATTTGTAGTTCATGAAACCCTAGTTGGTTTTCAATTTGTGCATGAACATGTGTTTCTAGTTCCATCTCATAACTTGTAAAGAGGTCACTAAACCCTAGTTCCATCTCATAAATTCTCAACCATAGTGATAGCATGCAATTTGTAGTTCATGAAACCCTAGTTGGTTTTCAATTTTTACATGTACATGTGTTTCTAGTTCCATCTCATAACTTTTAAGAGGCATGGTTGAGGGTTTTGTAGAGTTGACCCACCAATGCAAGAGTTGCATTGAAGGAAACTAAGAAAAAACATAGTTTATGAAATAAATGCACAATGAAGTCACTGGTACTTGAAAATAGGAGGAAGAGGGCCACCTAGAGGTAATCACATTCTAGGAGACCAACGGAGTTGACAATTCTTCGATCCGACCTCCAGTTTTCGAGTTATGTCCAGTTGAAAGTTGCATGAAAATGTCGTTCAGGGACACTTGGTGACTTCTGGTGTAGGAGCAAAAAACCGAATGGAGAAGGAAAATTGCATGTCGTTGGCTCCTACAAGTGTGTATGGGAAAGGCCGATATGGCAACCCTACCACCAAAACCACAGTTAAGGATTTTCATGCGTTGACCCACCAATGAAATAGTTGCAAGAGTTGACCCAACAATGTAATTAAATGTATATTAATATTAAAAACATAAAAAATATAAATTTCAACAACTCGAGAGCATGATATTTTTCAATTTCTATTTGTTGGTGTCTAAAGACACCGTTCTTGGCAGCTCCAATGTGCCATAGATGGTGTTTGTATCCTAGGCACATGAAAGGATATAAATTAGTACTCTCGTAAGAAAATAAAGAGAACCCAATGAAAATGTGGACACATGATTTATAGATAACTCACCTAAGGTTGTACGATCGTGTTTATAGTGTCCAGTATCCTCTGAATAATATTATGTCTGTTAATGGTATCTGTTAATCATAGGTTTATTACATTGGGAATAAACTAAGGATACATAATTGAAATTGTGCTTCAGCATGCACTTTAAAGGTTAAATAATGCACCTGACAATGCACTCAGACAAGTAGGCCATATAGATTATCTCTGCTGCCGAACGGTGTCCATCAATATTTCGTGCTCTATATGAGGTAGAGAGTATCGTACATGTGACCTATTTTTGTGGCTAAGTGTGCACAACTTGATGTTTATACCAACTACTAGGTTGGTGAAGTGGTATACAATAGCTCCTGGTCTATAATCCTGATATACATACCCACCCTTCCTTTTCTGTTGTGCTGCAAGTGTCAAGTACTCCCATTTTATAACCATCGAGCTAGTTGGGAATTCAATATTTTCATCATGTGTAATAGGTTCAAGAATGGTTTCTTTCCCTCTAAGCAACGTGCCAACCAATAGTAAAAACCCCATTCATTATTTTTTTGGGGAAACCATTGCATATATCTAACCTGTGAAAGGAAATAGGTTGAGTTAACAATACATTTTTTAAATAAGGTCTTGCATTTCTAATTTATACATAAATTAAATTCTACTTAGTTCAAGTTAACAATACATAAATGCAATTTCTTATTTAGGTACTACTAATTTAATTTTTTATACCTCCTTGTATGAGATCCGGCATGTGATCATAGTCTGTAGAAATATGTGTCTGGTCATATTCCAAATGGTCTATTTCATTAACCTCGTTGAAATTGGTGTCAAGTGTCACTCGATACCATGTATCAACTGTATATGTATACTCACAATCATCCCATTCATCAATGCTATAGGAACTGCAAAAGCAAGCCTTCAATCTTATACAAATTTGTAGGTCCAAGTTGTCTGAGCTTCTAGTTGATTGAAACTATCGAGTTCCATGCACTGTGTTCACCCGATGTGTTTGGGATCGGTTCACATTTGTCACCTCCTAGAATATTCTTTGCACTAGGTGTTTCCTTGTTTCTTGTTCTCCCATGACATATGCACACCATTTCACTATATATGCAACATCTCGAAGGAGAGCACCTGTAAACTTTATCTCTTTCCTTCGAAGGGAAGTTTATATGCATGCACCAGCACCATCGTGCTCTCCTTTTCCATGACTAGTTTGAAAGTAGTTCCATACATGTGGCACCTTGTATTTTATGTGCAACAAACACAACCATTCAAATATACGTGCATTCTTGAACTATCCCGCACAACCATATGACCAAATGAAATGATGATAAAATGGTATATCCATAGCTATCACATTATCATAGAATAATTTAAAGCAATGCTGCACATAATGGATGTCATGGGTCCGGTCGTCACTTATGTAGAAGTTACTTTTTTTTATGGTTAGGCTTCATTTCTATCTGGCCCATGTCGATACGTGATATGCACCATTATGCTCACCTTCTCTGAGTGATAGTATTGACTTTGTATTTCATTTTGTGGTTGTAGGATGCAATTTTCTGCAAAGTCAACTACTGATAGTATTGTTCCGAGAGGGAAGGTGTCATGGCATATTATGAATTGCTCATCTTGCCACCATTCCATATCGACATGTTGAATGTATTGTTGTATCTTTCCATGAAACTATGAAATAAAATCACATACTTGCACCTTGTGTAAAAAAATAAATAGTGTTATAAAACAACATAAAAAGATGTGTACATGAATATTAATATGTCAATATTCAACAATTTACCTATGAAGTCACCAATTTAATATTCGTGCTTTATTTCCCATCATGTAGCTAATATGTCTCATATTGATAGTTCTTCTTCTCGACAATCGCATTCCTGAATTCTTGATCTTCACTCTCATGGATGCAATCAGACCATAATGATAGCCCACCACAATTGTTGAAAGAACCCTCTACACATTGTTTTAAGTAATGTGTCTGCCCATCTTTCCTCAGACACATTATGCTATGGATGAAATCTTTGGATGACATTGGCGGTATTGTACTTGATCATTCCTGCACATGGTTAAGATGCAAAAAATGACATATATGTACAAATGTATGGTAATATATGTCAAACTCTATGTGGTTTCTACAACAACAAGTGTTTTGGATGGTATTGATTCTAACATACCAAGGCTTTCATTTTTCAAAAGATCTATGCCCGATCCTTAGCTCTACGTAGGCAACTTTAAACATCTCAAACAATTGATTTTGTGTCATGTTAAGATAATGTTTAACATGAGGTTCATTGTTTATAGAACCCCTATGATGTTTTAATACATCCTTCGTGTTAGAAGACGGCCTAGTATTATCATGCCAAAACGTGTGCACTAGGCCCTTTACTACTTCGACTAAGTTCATGTCTTTGTAGGGAAACCTACCGCTAATGCCCATAACGTTTCCATTTGTCCCTTTACATCAAGGTTGTCTCTTCTTACTGAATATTTTTTAAGTGTCTTTGGATGTAAACGCATAATTTGTGATATGCATTTAAGTAAACGACGTCATCTTGTGGATATACATACAATTGATTCAACCAATACACGACGAGCCACATTATAGTTCTGCGAACAATTTTTTTTAGCAATTGATGTGAATGCAACAACAAGAGATTTAACAATGTGATTACTTGACTCAATATTCTTCATTGTTATTATGCCTAAATTTCTTATAATAGTTTCCATATTTCTAGATTTAAGCAAAGCTAAAAACAATTGGCGTTTACCGGCTTTGGATTTGTTATCAAAATATTGTTTCATTATTTGAGAACAATGACGAAGGATAGTGTGTTTAGCCACCTTCCCTTACATGGAATTCAATTTTCTCTCATCCACTTGTATGTGTTTGGGAGTTCTCTTTTGTTTTGATGTGAAACTTCTTGCGGTTTGAAATGTTGGAGTGAAATTTACATCAACTACAGGCCAACAACTTCGATTAGGAGATTGAACCACCGGACATGGTTGTTGTTGAGTCACATTTTCATCAGGGGTAACATAATTATTGAACTCTTCACAATATTGTCTGTTTACTAATGGATCAATAATATCATCTTCCCTATAACTAGCTTCCTTTAATGTTGCATTGTCTTCCTCTTCTTCTACGTCAGGTATCTATTGAGGGGGAATGGGAACTACTTTCTCATCTAATGAATACTGACGACTTCTTGAGTATTCCCTATTTTTTTCTTTTTTCTTTTTAGCTTCTTCCGGTGTAAGCACCTTCCTCGCTGAATTCCGAACTCTATTACGTACACTCCCCATTGAAATCTACCCAAACTTGTACAAAACCTATCAATTTATGTAAGTAATGATTAAATTGTAAGTTGAATAGTTGTCCATGCACCGGTTCAGAAGAATTATGTCTTTTTCTACAGTAAACCTAGCCCACAGCACGCAACCCAATATTTTTTATATAAAACATATCGCGTATGCGATATAACGCATGTCCATTTTATTGCATATGCAATATGAATACAATGCTTTTTAATTAACGGGCGGTTTGTATTACATGATCTCCAAATCGCATATGTGATATATTGCATATGCAATTTAGTGCATATGCGATATATCACATATGC
Organism: Pseudotsuga menziesii; assembly: GCA_001517045.1. Lineage (NCBI taxonomy): Eukaryota > Viridiplantae > Streptophyta > Pinopsida > Pinales > Pinaceae > Pseudotsuga > Pseudotsuga menziesii. The sequence continues at coordinate 52,995 of LPNX010876485.1, forward strand.
GATTTAGTGCATATCAAATATTAAACTTGGCTTATCCATTCTTAGAAAATATTAAATATCAAATGCATATCAAACTTGGACTGAAATATGTTAAACTTCTATAACCTTACAATGGACTCCATACCAATGGTTAAGACCTCCAAACCTATCCTTGGACCATGGTAGTGTTTAAAGAACTATCTCTTGTCTGGAAATATTCATAATGGTTCCTATATGACCATGGTCAATGCCTCTTGAGCAATCTTCGATGCAGAAAATAGACTAATGGCACATATATCCCATAGTAATCCTAAATATCCCCTTTAAAGGGCATATGTAGTGCTTTAAGACTTGTTTCTATTACACTGTTGTCCCATTACCATGGTTAAGACCCTGAGACCCATCCTTAGTGCATAAAACCTCATAATGACATCCATATCCCACTAAAGGCCAAATATTCCATGGATAAGGCATGTGTGTTGATTTAGGGACTTATTGTCTACTCTTCCATGACTATAGTTGTAGTCTAGAGACCCATTCCTCCCATCCAAAACCTATAATGGAACCCTTATCCCATTATAATATGATTTAGACTCCTAATATTCCATCAAGATGGTCTATGGGGTGGATCATGACCCAACATTACATTGGTTAAGCGGGGGGAGTCAAAGGAGCAAGAGGAAGGTGTGGAGGGAATCATGGGAGGGAGGGATGGGTATGATGATGATGACTATGATGATGATGATGATGACGACGATGATGATAATGATGATGATGAGGACGACGATGTTAACAATGATGATGATGATCACGAATAGTATGACTATGATGACGATGATTATGGTGATGATTACGATGATGAGGATGATGATGACTATGATGGTGATTATAATGATGACGATGATAATGATGAGGATGATGACTATGATGAGGATGAGGATGATGATGATGATGATGAGGAGGAGGATGATGACTATGATGATGATGATGAGGATGAGGGTGGTGATGATGATGATGATGATGATGATGATGATGATGACGACGACGATAACAATGATGATGAACAATGCTGGTGATGATGATGATAATGATGATGATGATTATGATGAGGATGAGGGTGATGATGGTGATGATGATGATGATGATGATGATGATGATGATGATGAGGATGATGATGATGATGATGATGATGATGATGACGACCATGACGATGATGATGAAAAATGATGGTGATGATGATGATGATGAGGATGATAATGACGAGGATGATGATGATGATGATGATGATGAGGAATAATGATGATGATGATGATTATGATAGCTTTAGTTGAAACTTTGCCTTGATTTTATTTTCAAGCATTTGCAATGGAATGGTGATGATGAAGAATGACGATGATGAGGAGGAGGATGATGACAATGATGATGATGAGGATGATGACTATGATGATGGTGATGATGATGATGATTACGATGATGATAATGATGAAAAATGATGGTGATGATGATCATCATCATCACAATGATGATGACAACGACGACGATGATGATGATGATGACGATGATGATGGTCACGATGACTATGGCTATGATGACGATGATTATGATGATGATGATTATGATTACGATGATGAGGAGGAGGATGATGACTATGATGATGATGATGAGGATGAGGGTGATGATGATGATGATGATGAGGATGATGATGGTGATGATGATGGTGATGATGATGATGATGATGATGATGATGATGATGATGTCGATGAACAATGATGGTGATGATGATGAGGAGGATGAGGATGAGGGTGATGATGATGATGAGGAGGAGGAGGAGGAGGAGGATATTGATGATGATGATGATGATGAAAAATGATGGTGATGATGATGATGATGATGATGAGGATGATGATGACAAAGACAATTATGAGGAAAAATGATGATGATGATGATCATGACGACGATGATGATAGGTTTAGTTGAAACTTTGCCTTGATTTTATTTTCAAGCATTTGCAATGGAATGGTGGTGATGAACAATGATGATGATGAGGAGGAGGATGATGAGAATGATGATGATGATGACTATGATGATGATGATGATGATGATGATCGTGATGGTGATGATGATGAAAAATGATGGTGATGATGATGATGACGATGACGATGATGATGATGCCGACCACGATGATGATGATGATGATGATCAGGATGACTATGGATATGATGCTGATTATGATGATGATGACGATGCTAGAAATGAGATTTTTCCCACATACTATAAATACTAGTTATTAAATCTTGAAAACCATTGAAATCTTTCATACACGTATAAACAGTCGTTACACTGATGGCCAGACATTTGTTTGAATATTTCTGGTACCAGATGATCTGTTCTATTCTATGGACCGTACATTTACAGACATCAATGAACAACCATCGACCCCTCATATCTCTTTCGTCCCTCCCTCATATATGTCCTCCCTCCATCCCCCCCTCATATATCTCCAATAACAATACCTCCCTTCCCCTTATATTTCTCCTCCCTTCATCCCCCCCATATATGTCCCCTACCCATCCCCCCCTCCCAGGATTCCCTCTACACCTTCCTCTCCCTCCTTTGACTCCCCCCCCCTCTTATCCAATGTAATTTTTGGCCATGAGTCACCCCATAGACCATCTGGATGGAATATTGGGAGTCTAAATGGTATTATAATGAGATAAGGATTCTATTACTCATTTTTACTCTCGTACCAAACTAGTTAAGAAAAAACGCATATGCATTATAACAGATATGCGATATAGCACATATGCGATATGAATAAACTATAATGCATATGCATGTTTTAAAAATTTAAAAACTCGGCGGGAATAAGGTTTGGCATTATGTTCAGAATTAGCTTCGGACTAGCGAACTTGTTGGCCAGGACATAAAAACTAGGGCTATTTCCTGTCTTTTACAGTTCTATCAATATGCTCAGTTTCAATGGCGTGTTTTGCTTTGACAAACACAGTGTTTTTTTATGAAAATTTAGAATATTGTAGAGTATGATCTTACGATTCTGAATATGTAATTTTTTCCTTCAAATGTATGTTTTAATTATTTATTATTATTTTTCTAAATGATACAGGTTAGTTTTTGAAAATAGATACATCAATTTTTTCTTATATAACTTTTGATTGCCTTCACCATTTTCCAAGAAAACTATATGGTGCACTAGAAGAGAGTGAGCTCTACAATATTATATATAGAAATCAAGGATTTAATTAATTTTTGCCTCTAAAGTGTTGCACACGCATATAACGTTTTAATTTCGAGCTTTATTTACTTCAATAATTAATAAAAAAATATGTCATCAAATGATATGTATATATATTGTTGCACTAGGCCCATATGCCCTTTACATTTCTGCAATATTCTATACAAAATTGACATCATTTACCTCATGTATTGCTACACCTGCACAAACATATATGTTATGATGTGCTAAAATTTTGAAAACCCAATTTCACGGAAACTAATTGTATAATCAATTAGACACATTTTTCCTGCATAAATTTTATTTATTATGAAAGCTGATTCAATTACCTATATTTTGTCTTTTTACTTCATCTTCAAATACATTAGGGAAGTACCCCTAATTCTCACCTAAAGTCAGAGGTTCCAGGTTTTTCCGGTATTATGTGGCATCTAAAGTGTCTTTAAAGGAGTCCATGATTATGCATCAGCCCTTATGTATTTTTGTGTCATATTTTGTAGTTTTGGACCACATTGTGCAGATGTTGGTCATTATTTTGTAGAATCGGTTAAGAGTTAGTTAGAAAGTTAGTGAAGTGGACCATGAATGTAAAGGTGCAAGCCTATAAGTAGATGTAGAGTTGAAAGTATTAGAGGAACATTTTGAGAGATCTTATGTCTTGGTATGATTGTGTGCTCTGCACATGAATTGAGATATGTTGATCTGTGTACTGAAAACTATTTTGAGAATCTATGGTTTTGTGCAGAAGTTAATATGACATGACAGAAGTTGAGCTGAATAATTGTGGTCTTTTCTATTTTCCTGCTTTACTGTCTTTTATGAATTGATTATGAATGCGATGTGTATCTATGACATGGATCTGTAAATGATGGGATGTTTCCCTATTTTGAATGATGTTATTATGTTGGATCTGTTTGTGCATCAAGATGTCTACTGCAGTTGTGATATAATAATGTGATCTGTTGAATGTTGATATAGTTCTATTAAGGCACAAGTTAGATGATTAGATCAGTGAAATATTGATGCATTAAGTAAATAAGTTGATGTACATTATCCTCCTTCATTCGATGAAAACTTGGTTATGTCAGCTCTCCCTCAAATATCTCGGGTGAGACTTCATCCGATCTACAGGTGTTTCCAGATGGGGTAAAACCTGTCAGGCCCCATGCTTAAGGAGATTACGGTGGTTTGGGTGTCGACAGAGTGGGTGTTGGAGACATTTACCTACCATGCAGACATAATTTGGTCAATTTGGCCTTGCTAAACCACTATCCTAAGTTTTATTGACTTAATTGACATTATATGAGCACTATATGACATCAGCATGAGCACACCCATGCCTACCTTCAGTCAAGGAGGCCAGCTAATCCTTCTCCTTCATTTGGGGAGGCTAACTGGAGCACTACAGGGGTGATCTGATTGTCATAAATGCACCTAATTGACAACTGATGGTTACAATTAGTTAAGCTGAGTGGTGAAGGTGTGTCCATTAATTATATTGATTATTTTATTAATATTTAATGAAATGGAGTCAACAGGGGCACCTCCAACCACCTCTGATGGCCAGTTTGACTTCAGTTAACCTCATCGGGGTTCATTGGAGTTAATTATGCACTACCACTTGTTGGTTGGCATGGAGTGACATGTGTCTAAGCTACTTTCAATTAGAATCAGTCATCCATTACACTCGAACTTTAGTTAGGACTCATTTGAGTCAATCAATACTTGATTAGTTGGTTAACTAGTGTGTTTACTGTGGCTTACAGTTAGTTAAGCTACACCCGTTCATTCAATTCGAATGACCTCCTTGGGAATTTGAACTTTCTTGGAACTCATGCACCTTGCATGACCACTGTATTGCATTATTCATTATTCATTGATTATACAGAGCTGCTACTTCCATTCCAGCACCATTTTGTCGATTTTATGCTTAATTGTCTAAATTCTTTGTGAGACTGTGTTTTCAGTCCCTAGAACACGGTGAAAAATTAATATGGTATCAGAGCTCATGGTAGGATGAAGCTCAGATCTCTCAAAAACAATGTTTTTGACAGATCTTACATGAAAATTGAGTAAAGCTCAAAAATTCCAGCATTGCACCAGAAGCAAAGGGTTACCACTTAATACCCCAAGTTAGGAAATTGTTGATCAAGCTTGCTTGATCAACAATTTTGGGTGTGATGAAAGCCTAAAATGTGTAGGCTGTTAAACCTTATGGTGCCCATTTTGTTGTGATTTATAGGTTTTAATAGGTAAAAATAATTCGCTCCAGCAGTTTCATATGGCTTCTTCCGTAGAACTCTTAACTATGTTCAATTTTCATTCATGGAAAGGAGATATGGAGATCCAACTATGTGTTAGAGGACTCTATTGGGTCACTATGGACACTGAAGAAGATCCTACTTCTCTGACAGACAAAGCTATATTCTTGAACAAGAAATATGAAGCATTCGGACTCTTGTGCCTCTATGTTTCACGGGATCTTCTTTTCCATCTCTCAGGATTGAAGAATCCAAAGGAAATTTGGGACAAATTGGAAACCTTGTATGGAAAATAACATGATTTGAGGGTATACCAGCTTGAAAATGAGTTGATGTCTCTCCAACCTTCCACTTTTGAGACCTTGAATGATTTTTTCATAAAGTTCAAGCACATTGTCTTACTGTTGAAGTAGTGTAAGGTGGAGAAGGAGGATGCACTACAACAAATCCTAGAATTAGTGTCCCATTTAGTGTCCCTTTTTAGTGTAATTCTTTTTACATTGAGTGGTCAAACTAGACACTAAATGGGACGCGTCATGGACAAAACTTAAAGCATCTCAAAAAATGTCTTTTTTTGTTTCCTAGATAGCATCCTTTATGACGTCCAAAATAACATCTATTGTTTTTCTTCCAGAATAGAATCCAACTTTGCTTTCTAAAAATATTCAAGGTTTGCTTTGTAAATAACGTCATATTTTTCTTCCTAGCGAGTGTCCTCTTTTTCTTCTTAATGACATCCTAATTGGTGCCATATTTTCATCCTTAATAGCACCATGTTAGCATCCATTTTTGCTACCACTTTAGCATCCCATTTTGCACCATGTTTTACTTCCAAATATGTGCCAATTTTTACTTCCAAATTTGCACCAATTTTTGCTTCCTCTTTTGTATCATGTTTCTCTACCAAAATGACGCCAAATATTTCTTCTATTGTTGCACCATATTTTTCTTCCTATGTAGCGCCATGTTTTGCATCCAAAGTAACGTCTTATTTTTCTACCATATCAACGCCAGGTTTGGCTTCATCATTAGCACCATGTGTTCCATCCTTTTTAATTCCTAGTTCCACGTCTTATTTTTCTACCATGTCAATGCCATGTTTGGGTTCATCATTATCACCACATGTTGCATCATTTTTAATGTTTAGTTTCGCATATCTCATTTTTTGGTCAATAATTTAGTCGTTTTTAGTAGTTTTATATACAAATTTTTGTCATTTTTTTAGTCACTTATCTCCCATTGTTTGGTCACTTATCTCTTATTTTTTGCTTACTAATTTACTTGTTTGTAACCGATATTATAAGATCAATAGGGCATGGAGGAATCAAACTACCAACCTCCTGCTTGTAAGGCAGGCGATCTTCCATTGAGTTGGAACCCTTTAAGAATTTGGGAACCTAACTTACAGTCTTTTATGACTGTAAAAAGGATCAATACACAACTTTGAGTATCTAATGGTTGAAAAATGATGATAGATCATCTCACTTCCCACAGTAAGTTCTTAAATAAACTTCTAAATTCATAACTAATATGATCTCCAACTGAATCAGTGCTATAACATTAGAGGAGGCATCATAAACAACCAATGGATCATCTTACTTCCCACAACAAGTTCTTAATAATAAACTTCTAAATTCATAACTGATCTGATCTCCAACTAAATTAGTGCTACATTAGAGGATGCATCATAAACAACCAATATCGCTACATGGGAAATCCCGAGAAACTTTGTACATGGTTCCATGATCTTATTCTTTGGATAAACACCTAAACACCTCAACTCTAAGATTGAAACAAATTATTTTGGATATATATCTAATATGTAAAATTCTATTGATACAAGGGCCCTCATGCTGACATCAAGGATGTCTATATTTGATGTATGGCCCATTTCCATTATCTTAGTACACACTCCAACAAGTTCATATTATGAAAAAATTGAATTCACTACCAAATTGAGACATAAAGTGATGCAGGATTGTTACATTGAAGGAACCTTCATCACTAACCAATATGTCACTACAGGGCCCAAGCATGATTGCTCAAAACAGGGTGCTTAAGTCCACATTCTTAGCCACATTGCGTACCATAATACAAGAACCTCTTAACATTGGTTGCAGCAAAGTTCAAATATTGTAGATGGGCACATACATTTATGTTTTTAATCCAAAGCTTGTGCTTTTAGTGTGATAGGAGATTATAATGATGCATTTATTAATAAGCTTCATAATCCAGATTGGTAGGTATAGAATGCCATAAAATTCAATACCAAATCAAAGTATGGATACAATAACATTATCTAAGCTAATCAATCCATGAATCTCTATAGAAACCAATTGTAATGCAATTACAACATGGTGCATATGGATACATTGTTTGGGTAAATTCAAGTAGGAAATAGAATATTAGGCCTTGCTAATGCAATAGGAAGATAGGTAATTAAGAGGTTGCTTGTTTTTGGTAATTTATTCATGCATGGTCATCAATTTTCACCTTTGTTACAAATAATATCTATCATCCAGAGGGATCTTGCTTTGGCCTCTAAATCAATGCAAGTCATCATGCAGAATAGGAGGTAGAGTTCCACCTAGATCCTAATATTGTAGAGTGGTTAAAAAAAAACACATTATAGATATTAGAATGTGAGTGTAATCCTGTAGCCTTTCTATATTTTGTTGTGTTTAGTCAATCCAAGACAATCAATTATGGGGAGGATTCGTAAATCCCATGGCCAACAAGAGACCATTGGGTTGTAGAGAATGGAAGTCGATATTCTGCATCTTTATGAAGACACCAGTTTGGTATTTTGATATAGTATCCACATCCATATATAAGAGGTTTCAAGTTCTAACTAAAAATACATTGACAAATAAGTTAATACATGGAAAAATACCCAATGTATGGTATTTCTCATAAGTCGCTATGAACGCAGAAATGATCCACATGCAATATATTCGTTCTTCCCTCTAATCCTTGACAGTTTTCATCATTTATTTTCCAAAAGTAAAAAAACCACAGTAAGAAAAAATAAAATGAGTTGCTTGTTTACCATACTGGAAAATAACAGATATCAAGCTTACCTCACCAGTAAGGATATATTTTGAACAGTCAATAGCATGACGCGAAGCTCTTCCAATACTTTCCTTTGTCCTTGATAGTGTCTCTAGCATTCCTTCAAAAGTGTCCCTAGCAATTGTTGCTTCTGTATCCCCACTAAGTGTCTCTCCAACCAATTTTCGACCTTCTTCACTTGATTCCAGATCCACCGTATTTGGCAGACCCCACTGCTACACATTAACTCTGGGACTTCTTGATTTTGCATCAGAAATGGCATCCTTTGTATACTTAGTTGCATCACCATCTAAGTGAAGTTGGAGTGGTGAACTGTGATCTGAACTACTCCCTCAGATTGGTGAAGGACTGGAAATAAACAGAATATTATCCTTAGTTTATTCAATCGAAACAGAATGTGGCAGAGCTGCAGAACGTGCTTGTTCTCGCTTAGCTTGTGTGGCTGCTATAAGATGCTTCATAGATGTAGATGGGGTAGAAATGTCAGAATCATTTGACATAGTTCTGAATTTTACTTCGTTTGTAGCATCATACTTGTAACATAAGACAAAATGCTAAGAACATAAAAAGCTGAATATCCCCATAATAATATAATAAGATTATTTGACTAACCTCAGTGAACATTTATCTACTGGCGATCACATGGCTAAATTTAGTATCACTCAAACTGCATTTTGACCATCAATATAATGTTGGCAGCATTTGCACATAAGTGCACACAAGACCAATATGCAGTCATCTCACTAAGATACAACAATATGCACTACTCCAACCACCCAAGGAGCTCATACTATCATGTTCGATCTCAATTATGTCAATTTTTTTTCCTAATTATCAATTATCCTATCCAAACATGTTCTCAAACCATAATCAAAACATAGGGTGCATTGGATATATTGTATAGGTTTAATCTCATCGTCTCTTGTATTTGTTTTACCATACTTATATTTCTCTTATTATTGTTTCATGTTTTATTGTTTCTACGAGATTGCAAGAGGTGTTGCATTTTAACTTTTCCTTAATAGAGAGTAAAGTGAACTCAATGTAATTACCACCACCAGAAAACCTATCAAGTTCTGAGTACCAAATAGACTACTATCAAGTCCCAAATAGAATAAAGCACAATTCAAAAGTTGGATTCCCCAGTTTGGAAAACATTGAAATGTTGTACAAAATAGAATAAGTATGAACAATAAGGCATTGCTAACTCGCCGATAGAAACCTAACTTCCATTCTTGAAATTTTTCTTATAGTAACACATTGATGAAACATTAATCAACATGCCTTGCTTTCCCTTCTAGCTCCTCCAATGATGAATAACAGCAAGTTCTCTTCAACTATGCAGTTGCACAGTGCATTCACTAGAAATCATTGAAATGCAACTAGCACAATGCTCCATAAATTTCACTGTTAGATTTTTATCATTCAAGCTAGCATTATCATAGGATATTTAACTGAGAGAATAACAAGAACAGTAATCAAACACAAGAGAAAATAGACACAAATATTTTTCCTCGAGGAAACCATAAAGGAGAAAACCCCGCAACTTCCTCAGAGATAGAATCAGCACCAAAAGTAAAACCCAAAATAGTAAGATGATCTCCCGATAGCATGAGTCTCTCTCTCTAATCCCAACTTCTTCTCTATCACTCAATGTCCAGTTGAACATGTCGGACCCACTTAACAATTAATTACTAGGGCCGACATCTCTTGGAGATTCTAATGACCCTAGTGGCCCAGAACTGTGGGTACTTTGCCCTCCGATCAAAAAGGAGGGTTAACCTTGAAACAATTGTGGGGACTATTTCCCCGACTTACAATGGAGGGTTAACCTGAATGACTGTACATGACTTGTTTACATTATTGAATCTCCTGATCGAAACATAGGGGTATGACATGACTCAATTACATTATAGATACTTCCCAGAATAAAAATCGGGGTAAAATACATAAGATATACAAGTGAATACATTCCAAAGTTACAAATACATCAACACTCCCTCTTAACTGGGAAGGTATTCTCTCGATACAATTTATCAGCACAAGTCATCTTCTCTGGATCATCTAGATCATCATCAAGTCATCTTCATCATCTTCATCATTGTCATCTTCAAGTCATCTTCATCATCAAGTCATCTTCATCTTCAAGTCATATTCATCGTCAAGTAATCACTGGATCTGGATCATCATCAATTTTGGATCATCGCTTGATCTGGATCATCATCAATTTTGGATCATCACTTGATCTGGATCATCACTTGATATGGATCATCATAAAGTCTGGATCATCACTTGATCTGGATCATTTGGATCATCACTTGATCTGGATCATCTGGATCATCACTTGATATGGATCATCTGGATCATCATCAAGTCTGGATCATCACTTGATCTAGATCATCATCAACACTGGATCATCATCAAAGCTGGATCATCACTGGATCATCATTATCACTGCTTTTGCTATCTCAATCAAATGGTGCTATCTCTTCATTCTTCTCATCACAGGAAGTTCTACAGAGCCAGCCCTTTTTCATGCTGGTTGTATGCCTAGCCTTCATGTAGGTATTCATCATCTTCAACACTTACATCTAACCATGGAATGAACCATGTTAGAAAGGCCTTCCCAACACTTATATCTGACCATGGGAGAAACACATCCAAGAACCATGTCAGAAAGGCACGCCCAACACATACATCTAACCATGGGAGGAAAAAATCCAAAACCCATGTCAGAAAGTCCTAGCACTCACATATGACCTCATCTTGTCAGAAAGGATCTGGACTTACATCTAACCATGTGTAAACACATCGTGCCATAATGGCTCTGCACTTACATCTAACCATGTGTAAACACATCGTGCCAGAATGGATCTGCACTTACATCTGACCATGTGTAAACACATCATGCTAGAATGGCTCTCAGTCTCAGACTGAGTATTCCTGGTAACTGACTAGGTACCTGCATTCTCCCAGAGAATGGAATTCAACGCTTATATCTGATCATGTGGGAACACATCCCATAGTCACCTTAGAATGGCTCAACACTCACATTTTCCATGGAAGGAACCAATCCTCTCACCATGACAGAATGGCTCAGCCCTTACATTTGACCATGTAAGGAACCAATTCTCTCACCATGTCAGAATGGCTTACGGACTCAACACTTCCTCTTGAAGGGAACCTCGATCTGGAGAACACCAAGCTTCTCCTTGAAGTAGTCAAACTTCACTCTGGCCATTTCTAACATAGAATCACATTAGGGATGATTACGTCCAACGATAACCTACAATCTTTTCCAGGACCTATTACATCCGATTAAGACCTACAGGACTATTTGCATTTGAGCCACCTATGAGCTTCACCAGGATTTATGCTCAGACAGCCTGTCTCACCGGCTATGCTAGAACTCCCTCTTTCGAAAGATATTGATCTGGATCACATACTAGAGCTTCACTTCTCCTCTCTGCATCATAAAAAAATGCAAGTCATATCAACCAAATCAAATAGTAGTTTTCAAAAGAAACATACTACCTCCCAAATATAAAGTGGCAACATCTTTTTCCTTGGTTGTACACAGTGCCACGCAGGACTGCTTCCTGCTACACCAAGAAGTGCTCTTCCTATCAATGGTACTTCCCAATATGACTCCACACAACCCTCCAGGTTAATCTTTTGATTCGTATCATACTTAAGCCCATAATCAATTGTACCCTTCAGGTACCTTAGTGCATGCCTTACAACCATCAGGTGAACATGTCTTAATGTGTTCACAACAAAGAAAATATCTCATCTCATATCTGTCAGGTACATCAATGAACCAATCATCTGATGATACATCACAATGTCAACTGTCTCTGATGAAGCATCACTCAATAGCTTTAGGTTCGATGACATAGGTGTAGTCATGGAATTGTAGTCCATCATCCTGAACTTCTTCAGGAAATCTACTGCATACTTCCCTTGTCTAAGGGAGATTCTGCCACACCTCCATGCCTAGAAAGTACTGCATCACATCCAAGTCCTTTATCTCGAACTCGGTAGCAAGTATCCTTCTTGCAACTTTAATGAATTCCTCTTTTCTGTTTGGAACAAGTCATCAACATATAACAGAAGCATCACTGGTCTTCCACCTTCAACCTTGAAGCAAAGGTTGGAATTTTCTTTACTCTCAGTAAAGCCTAGATCCATCAGTAAGATATCCATCCTGTCGTACCATGTCAAACCTCAGGATCTTCTACAGTCACTCCCTTTGAAGCGAAGCATAATTCTCCCTATGCCTTTCATACTCTATGTACTAAAACATTTTGTACTGGAGTGACAAGTAGCTTCCTTTGCTACTAATATTCTATGTATCCATCTAGGGTCACTGGATACGAAGATCCTCTATCTTGAACTTTTTCAAAAAATTTTCTTGCACCCATCTGTGACTTCTTATCCTTTATAGGATTTCATCTTCAACCTTGTAGAAAAGGTTAATATCTTCATCACTCTAGGTGATCTTCAAGCTCTTCATGTATGTGTTATCCCATGGGTGCCTTCTGAGCTCATACAAGGCCTTCTTTCATTTGCATACATGATTCTTCCTGTTATGTGTCTTAACTTCTGATGGCTACAAATGTCTCTTCATAGTCAATGCCTTCTTTTCATGAGAATCCTCATGCTACGAATCCTACCTTGTATGATGTTTCCATATACTGCATGCTGGATCTTTGTAGATCCATATGGAAGATACTACAGACTTCCCTTCAAGTCTCGATGCTGCATCCTAGAAATCAGTCTTCTTGAACTAGTACTCTCCTTCCCTTTCTTTCATAACTGGAAGGATCTACATCAATGATGTCAGTCAAAAGTTTCACATAACTGCAGTGTGTCTGAGGCCTCTGGAATTCTTTGAAAGTATCATCATCTTCTTCATTATCTATCGTCACTTGTTTTTCGGAACAAGTCTCATCCTTCTTTTCTTGTAGGTGATTACGTACACGATCTTTCCTACACGTCAAATGCATTTGTATGGTTAGAAACATTTCATAAGGCATATTCATAATGGAAAATTCTTATGCATAAATATTTGATCATGCAACTATTCTAGCCAATACAACATTCATCCATATCTCAAGGAAACTTTCTAGATGCCTTCCATCTCTACCAGGACAACATTGAGATTGTGCACTAATCCAATATGTCAGCGAAGAGGTTTCATTCTAGATAAGTAGAAATGGAGAGTTGTATAGCACCATGAGCTACTTACCCATCACATGCATATACTATCATTAATGCAAACATTCTATCATGCATAATACATCAACTGAATATAAACAAATGCATAACAATATCATGAAATGACAATTGAATACTTATCTTTATTTGTTTCATGGGTAGACTCCTTCTTGAGCCTTCAGCTTCATCATCATCTTCATTCATAATAGCATCATTTCTTATCCAAATGATAAGATGGATAAGAGGTTCTTCAAAAGTTGAGTTCTTCATATTCCTCCTCGCTTGAGGGATCTTCTTTGGATGGTGAGAGCTTGATCTTCAGCTGCTCCCATCTTCTTTTCTCTTATTATGAGTCGAGCTTCTTCTAATGCGTGCTCTTCCCAGAGTCTACTGAAAGTAATCACTTCCTTCTGGAACACATTCCTCGAATGAATGAATCCCATAATATTGGGAGTTCATTCAAGGTGGTTATCACAACTTCTACATTCTCCACTTCTTCTTCTACCACTTCAAGTTGTTCTTTGAGTTGAGAGACCCTTGTAAAGTATGACTGTATGGTCTCTCTATTCTGGATCTTCACATTCTTCAACTGTTTTCTCAAAGTCATATTCTGATTTATGTTCTTCCCTTTAAATACCTTGGTCAAGGAATCAAAAATCTCTTTCGGTGTCTTTAGGGAAGACACTTGTGGTACAAGTTGATCCGTGATTGAATCAACAATGATCTTCTTGGCCTTGACCAAGTTCTTCTTGTGTAAGGATTTTAGCCTCATCTCCCTATGGAACTGGAACCTCTCTACTTATGTAGGTGTCCAATTCATTTCCTTCAAGAACTAGTGACATCCTATACTTCCATGCTTGGAATTTGTCTGCCTCACCAAGCTTGTCATCAAGCTGATGTGATATATCACTTTGAAATGAGAACCTCAAATGAAAACAGCAAAAGATTAGATCTTACCGATTTGAGGTATCTGTCCTGGTTTTGGAGCTGGCTGATCTAGGGTTTGTCAGAGAAACCCTAATTTTCAAAAAATCGAATCTTTCAGATCTGATTAGATAGAAATATAGACCTCTTCAAGGCAAGCTTTCCAATGTACTCCTTTTCTGAAAACAGTGGAGGAAAGCTCCTGGAACAGGAAGCCTTGAATTTACCAATTTCTTCTAGATAAATACTTGATACTGTTTCTGCTGTATCTCTGAAATTACTATTCCTCTATGTCTGAAATTTTGTACTATGGTATGCTCGTATTTCCTTGTTCCAACACCATAGGTTTCATCAGAATTGGTGTCACCAATTGGTACTTATGATTGTTTTCCCAAGGTGACCTGTTTGAGGACTATTCAACATAGCAAAGTTGTATGGAATGCCATGTGTCACTGTTTCATATTTAGGGTCTAAAACTTTGACCACAGAAGGTAAATTCCGTTCTCTTTCTATAAAATCTTCATAAAATTCATTTGGACCTTCGTAGCCCGATATATAGCAATTCTCCTCAGGTGTCCTATTTGGGGAGAAATCCTGGGAGAGGCTGGAACCCTAAATTGGAGGAATAATATCTCCTAGATTATAGTGAATATAAGCATGAAACTTTGACACCGTGTACATTAGGAGCGTTTCTTGGACTTGTGAAATTTTTGGCCCCTGAGACTTCTACAATCCTGAGATATAGTGAATTTACCAAAACTTGTAAGTTTTAGTATTTAGGGTTTTTCCAGCTCGGGGTCAAACTAGGGTTTGAATTTCCCAGAGTTACACCCAACCAAAAATATCAACCCAGGTCTCCAAGCTTTGATTTTGATGAGGAGATAAATCCTATGCTGGGATCTCTCAAAAATTCTTCTTTTGGAAAAATCCCTAATTTTCGGCACCAAAAACTGAAAATGCTCGGAGTCGAATTCTCCTTCGATAGAAAGATGCGCCCTTTAATGGAGAGTCAGACTAGCATACTTGTGCTGATGGATTGTGGAGAGAGACCCAAAAAGTAAGAATCCCTAGATTTTGCAACTGCACAATGTCTTCTTCTCAGGTTAGCTCTGATACCATGTTAGATTTTTATCATTCAAGCTAGCATTATTTTAGGATCTTTAACTGAGAGAATAACAAGCATAGTAATCAAACACAATAGACAATAGACACAAATATTTTTCCTCAGGGAAACCAAAACCCCACAAATTCCTCAGAGATAGAATCAGTACCAAAAGCAAAACCCAAAATAGTAAGATGATCTCCTGACAGCAGTAGTCTTTCTTTCTGATCCCATCTTCTTTTCTCTCACTCAATGTCCACTTCAACATGTCAGCCCCACTTAACAATTACTTACTAGGGACGACATCTCTAGGAGAGTCTAATAACCCTAGTGCCCCAGAACCATGGGGACCTTATTGTCTGATCAACAAGGAGGGTTAACCTCAATGACTATACATGACTTGTTTACATTATTGAATATCCCGATCGAAACATTGGGGCATGACATGACTCAATTACATTATAGATACTTCCCAGAATAAACATCGGGGTACAATACATAAGATATACAAGTGAATACATTCCAAAGTTACAAATAATTTAACATTCACAAGCATCAAGTAGCATTATCATGAATGGTGGAATACAAGTCCATCTAAGTTGGGCTATATGTTATGAGAAACTACAGGAATCCTAGACAATAAATGGTTACTATTTCTATAGAATCATATCTCTAGATGCTACTCAAATGCTCAACTGAGACATGGAACTATGAAAAATGCTAAGAACATAAAAAGCTGAAAATCCCCATCATAATATAATAAGCTTATTTGACTAACATCAGTGAGCATTTATCTACTGGTGATCACATGGCTATATTGAGTATCACTCAAATTGCATTTTGACCATCAATATAATGTTGGCAGCATTTGCACACAAGTGCACACAAGACCAATATGCAGTCATCTCACTAAGATACAACAATATGCACTACTCCAACTACCTAAGGAGCTCATACTATCATGTTCGATCTCAATTATGTCAATTTTTTTTCCCAATTCTTGATTATCCTATCCAAACATGTTCTCAAAACATAATCAAAGCTTTGTAAATCCAAAGGATGACTGTGGGGTGCAGTGGCTATATTCTATAGGTGTAATCTCATTGTCTCTTGTATTTTCTTTACCATACTTATATTTCTCTTAATATTGTTTCATGTTTTTTTGTTTCTGCAAGTTTCCAAGAGGTGTTGCATTTCAACTTTTCCTTGATAGATCAAAGTGAACTCACTGTAATTACCACCACCAGAAAACCTATCAAGTTCTGGGTACCAAATAGACTACTATCAAGTGCCAAATAGAATAAATCACAAATCAGAAGTTGGATTCTCCAATTTGGAAAACATTGAAATGTTGTACAAAATAGAATAAGTATGAACAATGATGCATCGCTCTCTTGCTGATAGAAACATAACTTCCATTATTGAATTTTTAATTATAGTAACACATTTATGAAACATTAATCTTAGCCTCGATTTCCCTTTTAGCTCCTCCAATGATGAATAACATCAAATTCTCTTCAACTATGCAGTTGCATAGTGCATTCACTAGAAATCATTGAAATACAACTAGCACAAGGCTCCATAAATTTCACACACATCAAGTAGCATTATCATGAATGGTGGAATACAAGTCCATATAACTTGGGGTATATGTTATGAGAAACTATAGGAATACTACACAATCAATGGTTACTATTGCTATAGAATCATATCTCTAGATGATGCTTGTATGCTCAGCCGAGACAAGGAACTATGCAAAATGCTAAGAACATAAATCAAAATTCAGAAGCCAAAATGCTAAGACCATAAAAAGCTGAAAAATCCCCACCATAATATAATAAGCTTATTTGACTAACCTCAGTGATCATTTATCTACTGGTGGTCACATGGACAAATTGAGTATCACTCAAACTGCATTTTGACCATCAATATAATGTTGGCAGCATTTGCACATAAGTGCACTGTTGGAGCAGGGTCCCACAGCTACAGAAGAAGCTGCTAGTTTTGGCGGAAAGAAGACAAGGTAGAGCTACGACGCCGTAGCACGTTTCCAGCTGGAGAGTAGAGCCAGAAACCGTGACTTTTTGGGATGCGAAAGTCAAAGAAAGGCAACGGTACCTGAGCGGCCGAGAAGGGAGAGCTCACCCACTGCATTGAAGGCAGCGGCGGAAGACAGGAGGGCTCAGCGACCCTCATAAAGAAGAAGGAGAAACGAGGCTCAAGCATTGAAGGCAAAGGACAGAAAACAGAGAAGCGGTGCATAGTACCCATGGTCAGTGCCGGGAAGCATGGAAGACTGCAGAGAGCTATGGTGTGACGGGAAGCGGCTACCTCAAGGACAGAGAG
>LPNX010876485.1:71806-96806 GCA_001517045.1 Pseudotsuga menziesii
GACTGGACCAATGTAGAGCAACTAAAGTCAACTGAAAAGTGAGGAACGGTTCTTGAGAATTCAGATAATGTGAATAACACTCAATAAAATGATATTTTGCATCCATGAACATCAAACCATGAGTGGTAATAACAGCCCCAAGTGTTAGGAGCAGGTGTCCAGGCGGATGCAGAAAATCTTCCTCTTTACTAGTTCTGTGAGAAGATGAGCATGTGATCAATGGTAGAGAAGCACTGGGACTGTTGAGAGCAAATGATGGAGTTCCATAGTCTGATATAGCTTATGAAATATATAATGAATCACATAATAAAATATCAGCAACCTCACATGAGGAAACTAACACCAAATCCCCATCAGCAGTTTTGAAGAGAAAGTGCGGTACTTGATTTTTCACACCGGAATTGGTGAGAGAAGCTACAAGCATGACTGAATGCTTTTGAATTTTAAAATATGAACCGAATAATATCAGATCAGAAATTAAATCAGATATAAACATGTTCAAAACAGATCCAAAACTGTGAAATGGAATCAAATCCCCAGCAGTAGTTTTGTATGAGACTTGCGGTACTTGTTTCTTCACACCGTTGATGAGAACAGCTACAAGCAGTACTGAAAGATTATGAATTTGATATATTAAACCAAGAAATATAATATCAGATCTAAATAAGATCATATCATATCCAATAAGGTTAATATCAGATTCAAATAAATGGTTAACCATGACGGTCGATGCACAGCTTTTTTCTTCTTCAAAATTCTGAATTTTGGTGCATGCAATCCTGCAGGAGTTTGCTGGAAAAACTAGATCATGGGGAGTGAATGGATCACTCTGGTAATCTGATATTTCTTCCAAAATATCCAAGCTATCACATATTTGCACACCAGCAGCAACATTAGAGGGAGAAAAATCAAATTTCTCTTCACTTTCGGAAGCAACTACTAGTAAATTTTGCACAGAATTTAAAGGAAAATCACCGGTGAATGTTTGCATGGAAGTGCAACAGAATTTTTCTTCAATATCAGAGATTTGAATGTGTTCTTCTATTTCAGAAATATGAGAAGATGAGATATCAGAGATCTCATGAAATTTCAGAGCATCAGGAGAAGGAGTCACTGCATAGAGACTGTCTTCAATTCGAATTGACTGTGTAGAAGCTTCTGCTTCTTCTTTATCTTGAACAACTTCATCAGAGAGAGTGGAGGCCGAGATTTTTGGATCAAGGATGCTTATGGTGCTGGATGTGCTCCATCTGCTATCAATTCCAAAGGTTCTGTCCAATCTTGTCCAGAGTTCCTTTAGACCTTGTCTCATCAGAGATGAAATCATTTCGAAGTTGTACCTGCAAAACAAAAAAAATGATCCAGTAGGAGATCTGAGAAGGAGAAGTGCCTTTTCCACCGAGACTCTGATACCATGTTAAATTTGACCATATAGATCTGTAGACAAACACACAACTCACAAAGAAGATCTCACAATTTACTCAGCCATTGAAGAATGAAACAGTGCAAAAGGCTTGCAGCTATGAATGCTTTCATTAATAAAAAAAAGTAATCCAGATAATAATTACAATGATGTAAAATGGATTTAATAGCCACAAGCAATTCGAATCCACATGAGGAAGTTCAAATTAATGACTCTACTTGACTGTAGGTAACCAAGACTTGTCTAAATCACAATTAGAGTTCTAAAACACAACTAACTGTTACATTTAGTATTAAATAATGGTTAACTGACTGTGGTAGGTGAGAAAAGCGCCCCACATGTGTGCAATTAATTAAACCATTATCTAACTGAATGTAACTGACTCCTAACTTGTCTTGACTAGTCATCAACTGAAGTTAAGGACCCAATAGTTAACTGTCCTTGTCTAAATCATAACCGGGGTTCTAAAACACAACCAACTGTTACATTTAGTATTAAATAATGGTTAACTGACTGTGGTAGGTGAGAAAAATGCCCCACATGTGTGCAATTAATTAAACCATTATTTAACTGAATGTAGAGAGCTAGAATTGAATGTAACTCACTCCTAACTTGGCTTGACTAGTCATCAACTGAAGTTAACTGACCTTGGTTGGTTTCGGCACTCCCAGTTGCTTCCTAAATTGTAGGGATTGATCTAGGAGACTCCTAAACTTATGCAATCAAGTGCAATAAGTGGCAGTGAGCCTCAATTAGTGTTCCCCACACTTTGGTAACTGAAACATGTGCCCCAATTAGGTTAAGTTTAACCAATGGTGCTAATGACTATAAATAGACTGGATGGACTCCTGATTTAGACATGACTCCCGATTTAGACATATGACCAAATTTGGACAAGGGAGGATTAATAATCCTAACAGTTCGTAGGATGAGTCGTTAGTTGGTCAGTTGATTATTTTTAGTAGACTTAGGAGTCAGTCATACAGATTGTGTAGTAACGATCCAGACACCTAGCTTGTCTGTGAGTCATTTGAGTCTATATGTAACCATCCACAGAGAAGACAGAGAGAGAAGGATATATTGAAAGAAAGGAAATATAGAGATAGAAATAGGCCAGAGATCTAGAAGAGATCCCGCGCTGCATATGCGGTGCAGCAGACTGTGCTAACTTCCCTCAAGATATATAATAGAAGCACAGTTTGGTGGACGTAGCTCCCATCCTGGGGGTGAACCACGTTAAATCTGTGTTTTATGTGTTGCATGAATGTGATTGTACTTGCTTATTGTTACTAGTTATCATGCATATATTGTTAGTTGCAGTAAGTGAATGTATGTATTGTTCAGCTCACGGTAATGCAGGAAGATAGAGATAAGTTGAAGTATTTTAGTAAGCTTCTTAAAGACTCCTTTATGTCTGTTTCTAATGACCATTTAATCACAATATAACTTCTGGGAAGTAGAGTTCGCACATCGACACAGTCAACGCTAAGAGTGCAAAGTCGTAGTGGTAATATATTGCAGAGAGGCGATATCGCATCGGCAGAGGAGCTGCGGTGCGCGATACTGCGAGCTGAGGGCTTAGCGTTGAGGAGAGGTTGGGTGTCCCACGGTGCGCAGAGATGTGATAAGGTTGGAGATATTGTGAGTAAGTGGAAGTTGTGCGATGTGGGAAGAAATCGTGCGACTTGCGCGTGGATAAGAATCGCACGGCTAAAAGCGCTGCGAGTAGAAGGGGACGTGTGATGTGCCGATATAGTTGATCTTGTGACTCGCAGGAGTAAGAGAAGAGAAGTAGGATGTGCAGAACCTAGTCCAAGACACTTGAGTCTTGGCCAAACCATTAGATTCACTTCGGGTGAGACTTCAGATCGCTTCGCGGTCTGTCGCTGAAAGGGCCAGTGAGTTAGGGGTGTTGTTGATTGATTATAGTAAACTCGGGTCTGCCCATGCAATCAAAAAATGGTTCCGTTGCCGGTTTAAATGACTGGGAGTTAATGTTCTGTTGGCATCCTACTAGAGAAGAGTTTCACCAGTGGCTAGATTCAGACTTAAGGGAGTTCGCCAAGAAAGAGAATAGGAGTCCGAGACTAAGCACAGAAGCCTGGTTAGAAAAGCATATCGCTTCAGACATACACGCTATATTTTTTGCAACCTATGGAAACGAGCTTTTTGACTGGTTATCCAAGTTGACAGATGAGAACACATTCAAGAAGAAAAGAAACATTGTCTAGACACCGGAGCTGATTCAGACCGTGCAGAACCTCGACAATCCGATTACAAGAGCAGTGGACTTCTGGCTGACAAGTGTGCTAGAACGCTTTGTTACAGAATTTGCAGTTGACCAGAGAAAGAGCTTCAGCGCAGCTGAACGATACTTCTTCAGAGGATATCGTGGTAAGTACCTAAGATCTCTAAACTTGTCCCTTAAGATGCTGCTATATGAAAAAGGAACAATGGATCTAGTCTCAGATGAATAAGTAAAGATAGTAATGTCACAAGAGTTTGAAAGTGATTTTGATGACATTGGACGAACACGTAGTGGAAAGAAGTATAAAGTAGATTTTAGTTCTTCTATATTTGAAGATAGTTCAGATAGTATTAGACAACAGATCCCTAGCACCACAGAAGAACCAGAGGGGGGTATCCCTTACCACCCGTATACTCCACAGAAGCAGACAGGGACTCAAAATAACCCCGTAGGTACTCCATCTAGTAGCTCATAGTCAGTACCTACTCCCACTACAGCACCTTCACCTACACCACTGAGTGGTAGTACCCCAGTCAGTCAGAACCCACCATAGAGAAATAGAATGGGAGACGACATGAAGCTACCTATTTTTAAAGGTACAGGAGAAGAAGACCCGGAACAGCATTGGTTCCTATGTGAAGCTATGTGGACCATTAAAACAATCAACGACGATAACCTTAAACTTGTACAGTTGGTCACCACACTCAGAGACAGAGCCTTGACATGGTACATAAAGTATACTACATTACCCAAGACGCTTGCCCAAGTCAAGAACGCCATGATTAAAGAATTTAAGAAACCTAAGTCTGAGTCTTCGTGCATTACAGAGCTTAAGGATATTAAGCAGCTACCATCAGAGTCAGTATGGGACTTTGACCAAAAATTCAAAGCTCTTATAGACCAAGTAAGTTTTGAGTTTGCGCCGGAGCAGCATAAGGAATGGTTTATTGCAGTGCTGCTCCCTCATATCAGAATGCCACTAATGCAGCATAAACTCACTACTCAAGATGAAGCGCTGGAGATGGAAATGAAACTAGAGGCTTCACCTTTAGCAGAAACCAGTACAGGCATGACAACTCTACAGACCCAGTTGGCCAACCTCACGTTACAGATACACGAACTTAAAAAAGGGAAAGAGGTTATGCAGGACATATGGTGCATAAAGTGTAGAGCACAGGGCCACAGTAAAGACAACTATCCAGTCTTTGTAGAATATTTAGCGTCAGGGGCTCCTAACCCCTTACCACAAACGCAAGGGCCATGGTGTGAAATATGTAAAACATAAGGACATCCACCTCAGCAATGCCCTTTTCTTCAAAAGTATGTACAGACACCTAAAAACCTATATTATATCTTCTATAAATCCGTCGGGCATGATCAACAAGACTGCCGAGCTTATGATCTCATGTCAGAAAGAACACATGATGTGTGCAGAGTCCAAGCAGACACACAGGGTCCAGCAACAGGACCACAGTCGGATCAGGATTACGGAGGCCGTGGAGGAGGATTCAGAGGACGAGGCCATGGAGGAGGCTTCGCACGAGGAGAAGGCTTTGGCCGAGGAGGAGGTTTTGGCCAAGGTCATGGACCAGTCACTTGTTATAATTATGGAATCACAGGACACTATGCTAGGGACTGTCAGAACGCCACTACTACTTGTAACTACTGCAAATATTATGATCATACCATAGAAGAGTGTCCTATCTTGATAGCTAAGATCAGAGACCCTAAACCAGCCGCACACCAGAACATCCAACTTATCGTTGCTGAGAAAGCAGAACCAGAACCAAGAGTCAATATTGTGACTCGGAGCGATGCTTCCACCAGTGGCACACCGCAGGAGACCGGAAAGAACACAAGTCAGGGGTGGGTGCGCAGAGCTCCTAGTAAAGCAACAGCACTCGACCTACAGAAGAATAAAGATACCTTTCATGAAGCCAAGGCTTCCTTTGAAGAACCTACACCATCAGGACCGCAGGTACCGGCATCTAGGAGCGTACCGCAGCAAGTACCTTGTAGCGATAGCCCTGAGCAGGCATAGCAGGCTACCACATCGGGAAGATGTGATGAGGATGAATCGACAGGAAGTGTACAAGCCTTCCTGCACAGCTGCTTGAAACTCCTGAGAAATGATAAAGTTGTCGGTGAACTACAGCGCATGATAGATCAGTATCAGCAACCCTCTCTCTCGGGCAGTGCACACCGTGCTGTCCATAATATTACAAGACATGCAAGGACAGGAAGAGAGATGAAATTCACAGTGCAGATTGGTGAGTTTGAAATGGATGAGGTTGTCTTAGACCTAGGATCAGAGGTCAATGTTCTAACTAAGCAGACATGGGAACAAATGGGTAGTCCTCAGTTAGCCCTATCACCTATCCACCTGAGATTAGCTAATCAGCAGCGAGTATCACCATTGGGTCGACTACCACAGGTGCCAGTTGATATTGACGGAGTTCGTAATTTTGTGGACTTCGAGGTTATAGAAATCATTGGTGACAGTCGACCATATCCAACACTATTAAGTATTGATTGGGCAATTGGCAGCAAAGCTGTCATTGACCTAAAGAAAAGACAAATGACCTTTGAGGATGCGCAGATCCATGTCATCGCACCGCTGGATCCTTACCAAGGTCCTAGATATATTGAACCTATCCGAGCAGAGGAAGAGGCACATAACATCGATAGTCTCTACCAGATGACTGCGAACCAGAATGACTACATCAATCCAACCGCAGAAGGGAACATTAATTGGCGATGCGACAGCTCATGCGCATCGGATTCTGATGTTGGTCTAGAAAACTAGCAGAACAGACTTTACGAAGTCTCAGCGCG
The DNA here is from genome assembly GCA_001517045.1 of Pseudotsuga menziesii. Classification (NCBI taxonomy): domain Eukaryota; kingdom Viridiplantae; phylum Streptophyta; class Pinopsida; order Pinales; family Pinaceae; genus Pseudotsuga; species Pseudotsuga menziesii. The sequence continues at coordinate 78,313 of LPNX010876485.1, forward strand.
CAGATGTGCGTTTGTCAGTAAGTCACTGCGATGGATTGGCGCTGAGATCGCTGAGACCCCATCATATCATGGTCTGACGGATATCCAGGATTTTTTTGAATAGTTTGAGCAACAAATTCCTCATGAGCAGAGGATGGCAGCTATGGACCTTGCAGTTCGAGCCACACCTGCAAGATGGTGGTATGCGCATAAAGAGAATATCGCATCATGGGATAATATCAAAAGAATGATGACGATCAGATTTTCTGACGACAGAGGGTATGATCAGCACAAGTACACAGGAGAAACTGACCCCAGGGTACACATTCAGACATGTGAACAGAACTAGTCGGACATTCCAGAGGATGAATGGGTTCACAGATTCATTCACACATTGGACACAGTTCCAAGGAACTGGTATACAGAGACCGAGCTGCGCAAGGGAACAACCACATGGTCACTTATGACGGACAGCTTCCTACTCACCTTTGCTTTTGAGTCAGAACATCCAAGTGTTGCTCAGGCCCTAGACATAATCAAGACAAATATTTTTGAGGAGCGTACCATCTCTGTACCAGTCCAACCTGAGTGGACTATCCAGCTAGAAGAGGCGTTGGAATGCTATAATTTTGCATCAGAATCAGAGGAGGCGGATGAGGATCCTCGCAACACCAACATTCAAGAATCAGAAGGCACTCACGATGTGGAGGGACCACAGTTAGAGATTCCAGCGATCACCGAGCCCATCAAGATTAAAAAGATCAATATTGGCATAGACGTAGAACCTAAGTTTGCCTCTATTGGAGACTACTGGAATGATGAAACAGTCGGACAGATTGCAGATATGCTACACGACTATCAGGACCTATTTCCCATCAAGTTCATAGAGATGAAGGGAATAGTTGGAAACCTAGGAGTCATGAGGATACCATTAAAGGAGGATGCTAGACCAGTTAAGCAGCGCCCATATAGATTGAATCCATGCTACAAAGAAAAAGTAAAGGACGAAATTGATAAAATGATAGCAGTAGGCATCATTGAGCCAGTAGAGGAAAGAGAATGGGTTATCCCTATGGTAGTGCAAGAGAAGAAAACAAAAGGGGACATCAGGATCTGTGTTGATCTGCGAAAACTCAACGATGCATCACTTCATGATCCATTTCCAACACCGTTCACTGATGAAGTATTAGACAACGTGGGAGGACAAGAGGTCTACTCCTTCACCGAGGGATTTTCAGGCTACCATCAGATCAGAATACATCCAAAAGATCAATCCAAGACCACCTTTTCAATAGAATGGGGCTCGTTCCAGTATACGGTAATGCCCTTTGGTCTTAAGAATGCACCAGCTATATTTTCTAGAGTAGTAGTTGCTGTCTTTAAAGAATACATCCATAAGTTCTTAGAAGTATATTTCGATGACTGGACTGTATTTGGGTTAATCGATAAGCACATAGGCAATCTAAGAATGATGTTAGAGAAATGTAGGCAGTACCATATTTCTCTAAACTTGAAAAAATGTATATTCTGTGCACCATTTGGTATCTTGTTAGGTCACATTGTTTGCAGACAAGGCTTGATGGTAGACCCCGCCAAGATCACTATCATTGTAAACCTTCCAGCACCCAACTTAGTCAAGCAACTGAGGATAGTACTTGGTCATACCGGGTATTATAGAAAGTTCATCAAGGGCTACGCAAAGATTACAACGCCGATGGAGAAACTGCTCAAGAAGGATGTAAAATTCCTATGGAACGAGGAATGCCAGCAGAGTCTAGACATACTTAAGGAGAAGATGGTTACAGCACCCATTCTAGTATTTCCAGACTGGACTAAGCCTTTCCATGTACATGTGGATGCATCTGGCATCGCATTAGGAGTCATCTTGACCCAGCCAGGAGAAGGGGATCTTGACCATCCCATCGCATATTCCAGCAGAAATCTATCCATAGCGGAAAAAAAACTACACCACAACAGAAAGGGAGGGCTTAGCTATGGTATATGCGCTGCAAAAGTTCAGGCACTATCTATTGGGCGCCTCGTTTAAAATGTTTACTGACCATTCCGCATTGAAGTACCTAGTCAATAAACCAGTGTTAGGGGGGAGAATCTGCAGATGGTTACTCCTCTTCCAGGAGTATGATTTTGAAATCATTGTGAAACCAGGAAGACTGAATGCAGGACCGGATCATCTGTCATGGTTAGACTCAGGAGAAGAGCCCAGTAACCTAGAAGACAATTTTCCAGATGCGCCGTTGTTTTCCATACAGATTGCAGATGAGTACTATGCCGACATTATTCAATTCCTCACCACAGGAGTAGCACCTGATGAGTTTACTAAGCATCAAAAGAAGCAGTTGGTTGTTAAGGCAGCATACTTCACCCTCATTGCAGGATTCCTATACAAGTTAGGCCCGGATGAAGTTCTACGCAGATGTGTAATGCCGCATGAAAAAGACGTTATTATCAGAGAAGCACATTCAGGAACCGCAGGAGGTCATTTCGCTGGAAAACCGACTGCGCAGAAAATCTTAGAGGCAGGATTATGGTGGCCTACATTGCACAAAGACACCAAGGACTTTTGCAGATGCTGCGATATCTGCCAAAGGGTAGGAAAACCCTCGCGACGTGATGAAATGCCACTGCGACCGCAGGTCACGTTGCACGCATTTGACAAATGGGATATATATTTTGTGGGTCCTATCAACCCACCAGGGAAGCGCACTGGTGCGAGATATATTATTACTGGAACAGAGTACCTCACCAGATGGGTAGAGGCAAAAGCAGTAAGAAATTGTGATGCTGCTACAGCTGCACAGTTCCTTTTTGAAAACATCATCAGCAGGTTTGGATGCCCAGTAATTTTGATGAGTGATCAAGGTACACATTTCTTGAATAGTACTATTGAGGAATTAACAGAAGAATTCCAGATCCAGCACCATAAGAGCACTCCCTACCACCCGCAGGCTAATGTTACAGTAGAGGCCTTCAATAATATTTTAGAAAATGCTCTTACTAAGATCTGTAATAGCCAGAGGAATGATTGGGACCTCAGAGTTAACGCTGTCTTATGGGCATATAGAACCACATGCAAGAAACTTACGGGACACACACCTTTCAGCTTGGTATATGGAAAAGAGACTGTTATGCCTATGGAGTATATTCTCCCCAGTTTAAGAATCACTCAGATTACCAGGATGACTGATACAGACACAGTCGAAGCAAGGTTAGCACAACTGCTTGCCTTAGAAGAAGACCGGTTCATCGCTGGATTCCATCAGAGAGTGCAGAAGGCCCGAGAAAAAGCTTGGCATGATAGAAAAATTAAGAATAAGAATTTCCAGACCGGAGACCTGGTGCTCCTCTATGACAGCAAATTAATCAAGTTCCTAGGGAAGTTTAAGACGCATTGGCTGGGGCCATACCAGATCCAACAAGTCACAGAAGGAGGTGCCGTTTAGCTCAGCCAGCTGAACGGGGAGCTCTTGCCCACATGGATTAATGGCAGTAGGCTGAAGCTCTATAGTGACAGCCTCCCCACCTCGCAGCCCTAGCATGAACAGTTTATAGAGGTGCAGATGTCCAGTGTAGTTGAAAGGAGGCATCGCACCGAGGAATGAGTCTACACTTAAAATAAAAATAAAAAAAAATTGTTTACACTGTTTGTTTGCGCAGGTGATGCGGAGTTGCATCGCAGCAGTAAGACGTTTCTGCCTGCCACGTACTCAGTTTGCAACCGACAGTGGGCTAGTCAAGTCACTATCTGACAGGTAGTTAATGAAGAAATGACCGGTATCCCCTACCGTAGATTTGGCAGCAGTATAATAAATTTTTCCAGATTTGGTAAATCTCTGACGAGACCGGCACCCATACACACGCTTCGAGGAAAATTTGATCATATTTTAGCATTTATTGAGGATTGAAGGATGGGTGTGCTCTTATCCATGCAATTAATATGACCAGCACACCCAGTCTAGACGACCGTTATGTCCGGGATTGTCGTATTTGACATAAAAGCAGAAAGTATTCAATTGGGACGGTTACGCTTGCAGAAAAACTAAGCGCTGGAGAGTAAGTGTTAAGCATTCTCTGTGTCGAGCTAAGTTGTTACAGAGTGTTGTGATTCTCAGAAGCTGCAACCATTGCACGTTTGCCATTTTATGCTAAGTGGGTCCTACCTGAGGACAAGCCGCTGGAAAAATTTTTGAGAAGATTTCAGCGTCATGGCCTTGCAGGAGCTATGGCGTCGCCATCCACAGCTAACCCACCGAGCTCGTCCCGAAACAGAGAACCACCAAAGACGAGAAGCCATTCCCAGCTCATGGAGGAATCCGGTTCTGAGAAGGACTACCTCATACCACGATTTGAAGGCGCTCCAGACATCAAACTTTCCAAGAGCGGTAAGCTTCCTGTGCCCATATCACCAATAGATTCTCGAGTAAAGGAAAATGGCGATTTAGTAGGATATGCTGCTGTTGTCAAATTTATTGATTACAACCTGGTGGACGGTAAGACATACCCTCACTTCAAGCCAGATTCGTATCTTGTGCTCGAGAAGAACCCAAGGATAGGTAGAGAAGAATTTGTCCCCCTACCGCATGTCCAGATTCTTGAGCGGTCAGGTCTACTCAATGTGTTGAGACTACCCCATTTTGGATGTAGCGCAGAGGTTAATGCTATGGTGTGTGTCCTCCTCTCGTGTGTACATGGAGGATATCTCTGGATAGGTCACAAAATCGACCTCAATGTCGACTTGATACACCGTGTTACTGGCCTGTCTAAGACTGGTAAAGCTCCCGAAATACAGATAACAGGAAAGACCAAGGACTCCAAACTGCCACCAGCATTAGTTAAAAAGTATCATCTACAACGAGGAGGCAGGGATTATGATATCACGAGTTTACAAAATGAGACACTCAGATTTACAGCCAGTCTGCTTGCAGGCAGACTGCTTACCAAGGTCCGACCCAAGGAAGTTACAGTATTGATGATCAATCTGGCCATACAAGTTACCGAAGGAGAGCAGTTCAATTGGTCGATATTTTTATTAAACATGTTTCAGGAAGATTGTTTGGCAGCCCAAGATCAATCCAACCACCCTTTCCACTTCTCGTGGCTTCTCATACTGTGTGCATTCATCGCATGGAAGGAACCGCCCAACAGCCAGTTTCCACAGGTCCCAGGAGGAACGCCCAGGGGTGTGCGCTATGCCAGTTAATGGGACACCAGCAGTCAAGCAAGGAAACAGGTTAACGCAATAGTATTTTATGAATATTATTTGATGTTGCAGAACCTTATCTAGCAATCACCAAGGATCAGTACAGAGACTGTGGACGCATATGATAACCGGCTTAATTTTATGGCGGATAGCCATAGAATCTACCTAAGGCCTAAAAGGACTAAAAGGGACGACTGGGCTCTTGGCTAGTTCAGAATGACAATGCAGGACGTCGAGAATGTCATCAAAGGTTTTGATGACCAATGGCGATAGGAATATGAAGATACCATGCCACTGCCAATGGAGACCGACCAGACAGGCCCACCAGAAAAAGGCAAAGACAAACTAGACACCCAGGCACACCAAACAATAGAAGTACTGCCACAAGGAAAGAAGAAAAGAGATGTGCCAGAAGAATCAGCAACAACACCCACTACAAAGGATGGAAGCCAGGAGACCACAGCGACGCAGGGGAGGAAGAAACATAAAACTTCAAAACCGGTTCTGAAGACGGCACTAACAGAAGATGATTACGAACTCATCGCAACAAGGACATGTGATACACTCAAGGATTCATTTGATGAGGTGAAGCAATCACAGGAAAAGATTCAGAGCGCCATAGAAAAGCATCTCATAGACATATGAACAATTACAGAGAAGGTTGCCACGATACATGCTCCACCAGTAAAGGTGCCCACTGGAGAAACTTCAGCACCGCCAGTACCCCGTGAGGAAAGCTTGGAAAAAGATCACCTCAACATTGTGTTGATCCCACCGGGCAGTATCAGACTCTCGGATACAACGGCGGACCCACCAGTCTAGTTTAAGCAACCCCTCGAGGTTAACCTCGCAGAGGTTCACATTGATCAGTTGCAAAGAATCCAACAGTAGCTAAGCGCAGAGCTCAGAAGTAGAGATCTTGCGACTTACCAGCAGAATGCACAACTAAAGCAAAAGAACGCAGCACTCGCCACCAGCTATCAGAAAAAGGTAGACGAGTTAAAAAAATATCAGAACAAGGATCAGGAACTCTCCCAGGTACTACAGAATATTGCACTAGAACTCCCTAACTGCAACATTGAGTTCGCACTGCCTACCCCGGAGAAGCTACAAAGAGTTGCAGAAAGAGAAAAGGTTCTCGAAGAAACTGTAGCTAAGATGGATGAGAAAGTAGCCAGGATAAAGGCAAACCACGAGATGCAGATCACCGAGATTGAGGCACGACTACGAGACACCTCCCTAGCAGACCAAAAAGCGCGAGTGGAAGCCTTTCGACTCACCGCTGCGCAGATACAATCATGCATTGACGAAGCCCGGGTACTACTAACAAATGCGATGAACACATGGGCTGAGTTAGATGAGCCACCATAGAAGGTCGAGATCCAACAGAGTATACAGCAAGTAGAGAACACTACAGTGGCCATGAAAGAAGAAATCAAGAGCCTAGCAGCTCTTCAGAAGATGAGGAAGACGAAGGAGATGAACCAATTACAACAAGAGGTGCATCAGTTAAGAACAAAGGAGCTGCACATCACTGATTTGCTTCAACCTTTTCAGGAGCAAATCACAGAATTAGTTGATGTGGTTGAGCAGAAGGTGAAGGAATTCACGACCACCAGAGAGAAAATTGAAGGAACAGAGGACTCCAAGATTTATCAAGCATTGATTGATTCGACGAAACAGTGCGCCGAGGAGATGAATAATGAAGTCGCAGGACTTCAAGGCAGGTTACAGCGCACTTCGCAGGAGGCGAAGGATAAGTTGCAGCAGGAGAATCCTGTTGCAGGTGGCTCGAGGACGAGCCACAAGTAAGTGTTAGGGGACTGTTGGAGCAGGGTCCCGCAGCTACAGAAGAAGCTGCTAGTTTTGGCAGAAAGATATAGTTTTGGCGGAAAGAAGACAAGGCAGAGCTACGACGCCGTAGCACGTTTCCAGCTGGAGAGCAGAGATGGAAACCGTGACTTTTTGGGATGCGAAAGTCAAAGAAAGGCAACGGTACCTGAGTGGCCGAGAAGGGAGAGCTCACCCACTGCATTGAAGGCAGCGGCGGAAGACAGGAGGGATCAGCGACCCTCATAAAGAAGAAGGAGAAACGAGGCTCAAGCATTGAAGGTGAAGGACAGAAAACAGAGAAGCGGTGCACAGTACCCATGGTCAGTGTCGGGAAGCATGGAAGACTACAGAGAGCTGTGGTGTGACGGGAAGTGGCTACCTCAAGGACAGAGAGGAACGACTGTCACTAATTAGGGTTTGGGTTACTGTTGGGACAGGCCCACAGTGTTGTAACGGCGAGACCTTCGGGCCGCCTATAAAAGCTTGTATTTTGTATTGTAAAGGGTTGGTTGGTTCGTAGGATGAGTCGTTAGTTGGTCAGTTGATTATTTTTAGTAGACTCAGGAGTCAGTCAGACAGACTATGCAGTAACGATCCAGACACCTAGCTTGTCTGTGAGTCATTTGAGTCTGTATGTAACCATCCACAGAGAAGACAGAGAGGGAAGGATATATTGAAAGAAAGGAAATATAGAGATAGAAATAGGCCAGATATCTAGAAGAGATCTCGCGCTGCATATGCGGTGTAGCAGACTGTGCTAACTTCCCTCAAGATATATAATAGAAGCACAGTTTGGTGGACGTAGCTCCCATCCTAGGGGTGAACCACGTTAAATCTGCGTGTTATGTGTTGCATGAATGTGATTGTACTTTCTTATTGTTACTGGTTATCATGCATATATTGTTAGTTGCAGTAAGTGAATGTATGTATTGTTCAACTCACGGTAATGCAGGAAGATAGAGATAAGTTGAAGTATTTTAGTAAGCTGCTTAAAGACTCCTTTACGTCTATTTCTAATGACCATTTAATCACAATATAACTTATGGGAAGTAGAGTTCACACATCGACACAGTCAACGCTAAGAGTGCAAAGTCGTAGTGGTAAGATATTGCAGAGAGGCGATATCGCACCGGCAGAGGAGCTGCGGTGCGCGATACTGTGAGCTGAGGGCTTAGCGTTGAGGAGAGGTTGGGTGTCCTGCAGTGCGCAGAGATGCGATAAGGTTGGATATATTGTGAGTAAGTGGAATTTGTGCGACGTGGGAAGAAACTGTGCGACTTGCGCGTGGATAAGAATCGAACGGCTAAAAGCGCTGTGAGTAGAAGGGGACGTATGATGCGCCGATATATTTGATCTTGTGACTTGCAGGAGTAAGAGAAGAGAAGTAGGATGCGCAGAACCTGGTCCAAGACACTTGAGTCTTGGCCAACCCATTAGATTCACTTTGAGTGAGACTTCAGATCGCTTCGCGGTCTGTCGCCGAAAGGGCCAGTGAGTTAGGGGTGTTGTTGATTGATTATAGTAAACCCGGGTCTGCCCATGCAATCAACATGCACACAAGACCAATATGTAGTCATCTCACTAATATACAACAATATGTACTACTCCTACCATATAATCCAAAATGCTAAGAACATAAAAAGATGAAAATCCCCATCATAATTTTACTTCTTTTGCAACATCATACCTATAACATAAGCCAAAATGCTAAGAACATAAAAAGATGAAAATACCCATCATAATATAATAAGATTATTTGACTAACCTCAGTGAACATTTATCTACTGGTGATCACATGGCTAAATTGAGTATCACTCAAACTGCAGTTTGACCATCAATATAATGTTGGCAACATTTGCACACAAGTGCACACAAGACCAATATGCAGTCATCTCAATAAGATACAACAATATGCACTACTCCAACCACCTAAGGAGCTCATAATATCATGTTCGATCTCAATTATCTCAATTTTTTTCCCAATTATCGATTATCCTATCCAAACATGTTCTCAAAACATAATCAAAGCTTTGTCAATCCAAAGGATGACTATGGGGTGCAGTGGCTATACTCTATATGTTTAATCTCATTGTCTCTTATATTTTCTTTACCATACTTATATTTCTCTTAATATTGTTTCATGTTTTGTTGTTTCTATGAGGTTCCAAGAGGTGTTGCATTTCAAATTTTCCTTGATAGAGGGTAAAGTGAAGTCACTGCAATTACCACCACCATAAAACCTATCAAGTTCTGAGTACCAAATAGACTAATATCAAGTGCCAAATAGAATAAAGAACAATTCAGAAGTTGGATTCCCCAATTTGGAAAACATTGAAATGGTGTACAAAATAGAATAAGTACGAACAAATAGAATAAGTATGAACAATAAGAAGGTCATGAATTTCATAATCAATTGAAGCAAAGCGAGTCCTAATTGAATTTAATGACCCAAAATCCAAAAGCCACAATCAGTCTCAGATTGTTTGGCATTTTTGCAGCCCCACAAAAGATGTTTGATTGCTTGTCATATCTCATAGCATAGCCTATCATTATAACTTGTAGAATGAAGCATGCCAGCTATCAGGGACCAAACATCTCAGAACTCTAGCTTTAAAGTATGTACTTGCTTTACAAATGCCCTGAAATTTCCAAACCTACCTTAGTTCATGATCTTAGGCCACCCATATTTCATTAAGTATTTGTTTAAGAGAAACTCATGTGGGTCCTAATGTAAATCTCTTTTGTCCTGTAGTCAAAGGTGCTACATTGAACCATTTCCAATCCTTCAAAGTGATACCTTGCACATCCAAGGTTTTTTTTCATGGGATGGTTTGAGGTATGATTCTACAAAGATATTATTTTTCTATTGCATGTATTATGTTCCTTTGGCCATGGCAAATCACTCTCCATGGAATTTAGTTTCCTAAAGTATTATCACTCAAGTACCTCCATGTATGAAAGCTTAGCTTGGCCAAACTTTAACCTGAGAAAAAAGGAGCTATACATATCTATCTTGTCTTCAAAGTTTATGTCTGAAAGGGCCTGTCTGCTAAGTCCTTAACACTATGAGGGTCATCAGAATCACATTGAATTTCTTTAAATACTAGCTTCCAAGCTTGGCACACCTGCTTGAGTGTTCCTAACATGGGAATTCTAAAATTCTTAGCACCAATGATAGTGTCACATAGACCAAACCACCCTTTTATGCCTACAACATGCATCACCATCTGAATATGATGCCAAACAAGAGTTTTCTAGGGAGCATTTTGAGACATGGCCGTTATAATATATTTTGATGCTAATTTCCCCTAAGCTTTTAGGTCTGTCAACCCTATGCCTCACCAACCATTCTTTTTATATGTAACAAAAATAAAAGTCACATGATTTGAACACAGGATCAACCCAACAAATTTGAAGATCAGGAATATCATTTGGATTTAAGAAAACTAGCAAAAATTCTAAAATGAAACTGATACAAATAGAAAAAGCTAAAAAAATGCTTAATTTTTTACCAAAACAGGAATTTTTTTGTATGGATTCTAGAAGTTTCTAGTATGGACTCATCAAGTTTCTGGTATGGAATTTTCCATCTTTGTTTATACTAGCTGAATAATTGTCAAATATTGGAAACCCTCCCCACTGTTTACTGAGTATGTTTAGCTCATTTCAGCTGTAAGCTTGATTCGGTGAGTGTTTTGACTCCTCACTAAGTCTATAATAATATTAGAACAACTACAACAACCTCCAAGAATGAAACATTAATCTACAAAAATGGTTTTGATCCCCACTGAGATCTTCAATAATATTAAAGAAACTACAACAACCTCCAAGCATGCAACATTTATCTATAAAAATGGTTTTTGACCATTAGGCCCGATCCTGCAAGTATACATATCTTCCTTCCTTGGCTGCTTTAAGTTGCTACAATATCCAAAGAGCTGTCATTAATTTACCACTATTAATACCCCAGCTTGAACCAATAGTCATTAGTAGGTCATTAAGGGAATTTTGTGTTGTCTTACAACACCATTCACATATCATTTTCTATTCAACAAGTGCATAAATTATCCTTTTCTCTTTTATTTTGACTCCACTGACCTGTTTTGGCTGGGTTGTATCACCTTCCTCATAGGAATTGGATTGGTTGTAATTTCCAATAGTTGTGTGTCAATTCTGCACTATATAATACAAATAGTTAGTTCAGCTATTTACCAAGGCATGGAAAATAAAAGGTGGGAGTTGGGATATAGAAAGAGAAGTCAAGTTAAAAACCAATCAACCTAACCTATTGCAGCCACAGCTCAACCTAAACAGGTTTACCTTCTACAAGAGCATCATCTTTCTATGTTCCCATAAATAGAGCTGGGGCATAACCTTCCATCAAATTAATTATTGAAAGAGAGGATAAGGAAGAAACTGATAGGGATAAGGGTACATATTTCGCATCAAGAAGCTTACCATTTAGCATTGCCAAGGAATCCTACCCTGCAGGCGATTCATGTTGCTGATGTTATTGACCAGGAATAGAAGAGCCCTAATATGAGTTATGACAAGTTGAGGTGAGCAATGAAAATGGACAAAATCACTACTAGATTGGAGGACCTTAAAAAATAATGGGAAACCACTAAGGTGCACAATAATGGCTTATAGTTATAAGAATAGAGGGTTAAATACCTTCCAAATTTCTTGGCTAATTGTCCGAAGGAGGCACAATTTATTAAATACAGTGATGCATTGGGCCATATATTAAACATGTGGAATTGATATGTTAATTTTTGGATAAATTCATCCAAAATATAGGTGTGTCGAATGCTATACAATTCATTACAGATAATACTTCTAATTATTGGAGAAGCACCCCACATTGTTTTAAACTCCACATGTTTCCCCTTATATCAATTAAAGTTTTGAGGATATAAGAAAATTTTACTATGTTAAGAATGATTGAATCAGTGAGGAACATCACCTTACATGTAATATAATTCATGCATGGAATGAAAGAAAACAACAAAGGAAACCCATATTCTTACCATCAACATACTGACGGGGCAATTCTACCCAACCATCCTGGCCACATCTAAAGTAACCACTTAGACGAAGGTGTCCCTTTGCAGGTTCGACTACCAAGGCCCTTTTGAACCAGGATGCTATTTCACCAAGTGCCTGCACAAATGAATTCAATGTTTAGAAATAATATTTTTTAATAAATCCATACAACTCTCTTGTATGGAAACAAAATATTATACTCAATATTAAGTTGAAAGATAGTTAGTACATATGGATAAACTAGTTCATATCATGTTGTAGATGTTTGAAATTTAAAAGAAATATGATAGTCAGGTTTAAAAATAGATAGCAAGCTTCAAAGCTTCATGTTGAAATATTTTTTAATATATCCATACAACTCTCTTGTATGGAAATAAAATACTATACTCAATATTTAGTTGAAAGATAGTGAGTACAGATGGATGAACTAGTTCACATCAGAATGTAAATGTTTGAAATTTAAAATAAATATGATAGTTAGGTTTAAAAATAGATAGCAAGCTTCAAAGATTCATATTGATGTCATGGAATGTGACGGGTCATTCAGTAGGTGGGAGAAATACCTCATACAATAAACCCTTCAAGACAGCCAACTAAATATCATTATTGAAAGAGTCAAAAGTCAAACGACTTTCAACTTCAGCTCTTATGCATGGGAGTTGCAAGGGAGAATACCTCTGTATCATAATAAAGAGGAATGCAATAAGGGCTCAATCTATGAACTAGCATCTTGGCCAGCACCCCACATCATTCAGTAAAGGTGGTGACACTGCTGCTAGATGCTACTGGATTACCAAAGTACCAATATAAATAGAGATTGTGAAATGGTCTTATTCACTCTACTCACCAACATCCTAGAAGGTAGAATGCAACTCTAATACTTTCTACCAAAATTTATATTATTGTGGGGATTTTAATAATAATGGAAAGGTGTGAAGCGAGATTTGGAGAACAAATGACCATAGTGGGTGCATCAAACAAGGAATTTTGGAACCACTGCAAATTGGCAATAGACTATCAGATGTCATTTGGAGACAATAACATCTAGCAGCAGATGGGTGATACACTTGATAAAAATGAAAAAAAGGCAATTAGAGGATCCATGATACAATCTATCCTATATTGGATATAGATTTTGTTCCAACTTGTGGTAGGTTACTTTTCTAGCAAATTTGCTTGCTTGGTCAGATTAAAAGTTTATTAATAAGATGTGCTCAATGCCTTTATAATGGCAATAAAAAAGGGATACTAATGGATCCGAGTTCCTTCCACATAGTACAAACTACCTGTAGACTCTACATCTCTCTTTTAGAGTCACAAAAGTCCATTCAAGCAATCGACAGAATAAAGAATTTGGTGCCCTGAGGCCCCTCACAAATAGGTGACTCACATTAGATACAATGTCTTTTATTCTAACAACAACTAAATTTCTAAGAGAATGGGATAGAATGACCCTTAGAACTAAGCATAACAAAAAAATCAAGCCTAGGGAACAACTTCAACTAACCATCGAAGAGATGGGGAGAAAACCTTTTCAGTCTAGGGAAACAATAAAAGACTAGAGAGTTAGAGAGGCAAGTCTATTTTTTAAGAATATCAAGCTAAAGGGACTAAGATTTGACCAAAAATGGATGGAAAAGACACCAATAAATTCTAATTTCAGTACTTGAAGAAAAAGAATTGCAGTAAGAGGATATCAGATCTCAAATATGGGCAAGAGGGACTAGCCAAAAAGACACCACTAAATTCTACTTTCAGTACTTAAAGAAAAAGAATTGCACTAAGAGGATATCAGATCTCAAATATAGGCAAGAGGGACTAGCCAAAGATGAATCCCATATAACAGAGATCTGTTAGAACCATTTTCATAGGATCATTATGTCTCCAGCATACAATAGTATGCAAGAAAGAAGTGAAAGAGAAATTGATGAAAATCATCCCAGCAAAGGTTGCAGCATTTGTGTGGAATCTTCTCTCCAGAGTGCAAACCTATGGATTGATTTATTGAAAAGTGATGAGATTCCACCATGGGAAAACATGTGAATATGTGATTGAATAAACTTATTCCATGTGGCCAGAAGACAAGCCAATAGAAGACTTCTTAAAGGCATGGCCTTCAATGAATCCCTTGAAAAAGATCCCAGTGCTTAAGACACATGAAAAATGATTGGAGAAATAACTTGTAGGTTGATGTTGAAGATGAGTTATGCGATGGAAATATCTCAATGAATGGAGTGAGAAAAGTAGGGTAGCCATGCAAACTTGAGTGGATAAGGTCCTTCAAAATTTGATTGAATCCCAGACAAGACTTCCCAACCAACTGTTAACTTAGAGAAGTTGTCCATAGCACTTTCATAAATGGAAAATGACAAATCTCAGGTTAGATGGCTTGCCACTGAGCTTTGGAAGACTACCTGGAACTCTGTTGGCCCAAATCCTCTACAGATATACAAGAAAGCAATCTAAAACAATGGTGTTATTAAATTCATAATTAAGGCCGGTGACCTAGAAGTGGAACTAATTTCAAATTGAAGGCCCATAATGCAATAAAATGTATCTTTTAAAAATAATTGAAAAGTCCCTTACTCTGAGAATTAAAACATATACTACAGACAATTATTAGACCCGATCAAATAGGATTTATATGGGGAAATTTATTCTGGGGAAGATGTCTAGGATGTGATGCCTTGTTTGTCAAAATTGACTTCAAAAAATATTATAATGGAATAAGTGGACCTTTATCCTAGACATTCTATGCCATTGAGATTTGGCCCCTTCTTTCTTTGGCCTGCCTTTCCATCACTAAATGCAAATGAGGATGTGAGCAAGTTAGAAGTTTTCCAAATCAATCAGCCAGTTTTCCATCAATCCCTGACCTCTATGTCATCAAAAAAAATGTTTGAGGTATCTAATTTAAACAAAAGTGGGCCTAGGTCTAATCAAGTGAATTCCACTTCTTGAGCCATAAGTAGGTCAAAGAGTCAAAAGGCCACTTCCCGTATGACTCACTTCTTACAATCTTGAAGGATCAAGAAGATATTTCTAGAATATAATCTAAATGCAGATGAAAATGCATGGACTGTTAGGCTATATGGAAAGCACGAATGTCACTTAAGTAAGCAGCTTTAGGGTGGGGTGATAAATAACCAAATAATAGAATTCAAAACTAGACTTCATAAATCAGGATTGACAATGTAGGATGTCTTTTGAGGGCATAGAGTACAATCATGCAGGGAAACATCTTCTCTGGTTAAATGCATGCTTTTAAAATTAAGTTAGCTACACAATGTTCATTTAGAATGAGGTTGTGCAAGAAATATATTTACTTGCTAGAGATCAGTGCTAAGGAAGAAATATTGGTACTATTCGCTAATTTTGGGACAAGATGTCATTTCAATATGCATCAGGCCATGCAGCTATCCAATAAGAACAATGTGATGTTAGTATTTTTTTTGTGTATTACAAGATGCATGCTTTCCAAAAAATTGGAAGGGAAGAAGAAAGGTTGTTTGTATTTTTCTTGGCTTTTGTCAAGTAACAAAAAACAATACAAGAAGTGCTATTACAAAGATTTTTCAATCTCATTGCACCCCATGAGCAATATTTCTAGCGGGTACATATCAGAAAATTCTCTTCAATGTTAGTCATTGGGAATATTCAAACCTGAGCCATGGGAAGTAAGGATCATGAGCATGCAAAATAAGCTGCATCTTTCCATAAATATCATTCAAAGAAACAAGAAATATTGTATGAACTTTTCTTGTCTTTTGAAGACATCTTGTATGTACTTTTCATGTCAAGTAACAAGAAAAAAATTACAATACAAGCAGTAATATTACAAAGTTTCTTCACTCTTTCTGTACACCATGGGTAGTCTTGCTAGTGGATATACGGAATGTTCTTCAATGTTAATCATTCAAAATATTCAAACTTGTGATTCCTGAGTCATGGACGGTAAGGATCATAAGCATGTAATTTTTCTTATTGTAGCTAAAATATAATTTCAAAAATAAAATACATCATTTTTTTCTCACCAAAAACAAGCTGATATAGATCAGTCAGTCTCAACTATACTGTTGGTTGAAATATATTTCCAAAAAGAGCAGTTAAGAGATATCCAAAATCATAAATTTCTATAGTACTACAACATCCATTAAAACAACATATAAAATAGACAAGTTTAGAGCTTCTTACACTATCAACACATACCATGCAGCATCATAGCATGTTATCATTACAACTTACATGCAATAGAAAGAAATGTACAAAACCTTAAATTTCTACAAGGGTATGTCAAAAGTTAAAACTGAGTATGTAGTTTCACACCATACATCATAGGAAACATGTGAAAACAATGAATTCTCAAACTACCTTTCCTCTTCAAAATGATACTAGAAACCTCAAACCCAAGGCTTTAGACTTAAATCATAAATGCCAATGAAAATCTTTAGTGGCACAGTTAGAAATCCATCTCTAAGGATTCAAAGTGCTTATGTTTTTCATAATGCAATATTGACATTTTGTAATTCAACAAACATATCAGGAAGCAAGTTGAGAACACAAAGTGATGAATTCCCATGCTACAAAAAAGGCATTCTATAATTGGTCAACTTTTACTCCTTGTAATTATATATCTAATAATAGCATACATAGATATCAACACCATTTCATTATCTCCAATAAAGCTAGGTCATAATGATCAGGCTTATTCAGTAGGGTAGGGTCAATTCTTATTAGCTAAGATAGGTTCAACATGGTAGTCCAAGTAGTTGAACCCTCTATAATAATTTCCATAAACCTTACAAGTGTTTCAGCTCCAAGACAATCATTGGTCTGCGACCTGGGAGTGTGTTGGCAGTTTTTGAAGCCAATTTCCATCTTAAATTTGACCTATTCTCTTGGGTGTTTCTATTAAAGGATAAATATCCCTTATAAATGGGACAAAGAGAATGGAGAGGAGATATTGAGACTTGATATAGCTCTATGATCATCTTCAACCCCCTTCTCTAAAAATATTCCATGCAAATAAGAAAATAAGGGGGTTGTTGGAATCCATGCAAGCAAGAAAATAACACAAAATGAAAATCAATTCTACTAGTACACAATATAGCTTCTTGGTATCATAATATGAGAAGGATTTTCCATAAATCCAATGCCAATCCTATTAAATAAATCCTCGAATATTATGTTTGACTATCTTGTAGATTACCCCATGTATGAGCTCTCTCTTAGAAAGCCTCTTATCTACACAATTTGGGAGTATACCCAATATGCCTTATTGGTGTTGGAAAGGTCTAGATTGATCCATTTGCAATATTCCATCCATTTCTAGGTCCCTCATGACATTAACTACATTAACAAAAGGATTAGGCCACTAGAATGTTGCCTCTATTAGTTCTTGTGAGAGCTAGGGTCATGGATAAATCATCTGTAAAATGCAATTACTAGTTAGAATATGCCTCACCATCCCTAGCCCAACTAATTTTGGCTATTGTATGTGCATCCCTAGATCAATAGGGAAGATCCGACAAGGAAATTGGAACTCAAGGTCCCTAGTGTACTTAATTGTATTAAATATATGCACCTCTAAATCATGGTTGTTAGTATTGGGTTGCTTCCTAATTTTGCTTTCTTTTACTCCACAATATTGTGCTACCATATTGCCTCAATTTCTAAGAATTCAGTCTCTCTTTGTATTATTGCCCATTTCCAATAATTCTAGCCTGTTTCATGAGTGGGATACAAATGGGCCAAGGAATAGATCAATATGATTAGACAATACAATCGGTGGCCAGTATACTGTGGGAGTGACAAATAAGGATAATCCATCAATGATAATCCTTATGCATGTATACTAACTAAGAATTGATTCAAAATAAAAATTTTAATGATTCAAACAACTTATTAGGGGAATCAAAATAATTATTTTTTATCCAATAGAAATGCCATAAAACTAATTGACATCACCTAATTACAAGATTGCAAATGTTGTCAACATTCCTCTCCATGGGAGGGTCATTAATATCCTCCAAGAACACTCTACATTGAAGCAAAAATCTTACAACACTTCCACTTATTCCATCATCACTTTGAAGAGAAATTTGGGAAACATGAGGCCAAGGAAAAGCAAGAATGTGAGTGGACACATATTAGCTTCTCACACTTTTTGACAACAAATTGGTAGCATAACCTTAGATTGAAGAGATACACCTGGCCTAGCTAGGGCACACAGTCCTACTAAGGTCATCCTTAAAGTATCTAAGTCTAGTCTAGCTAGTCCTAGTAGGACTGTGAATTAGCCTAAACCCTATCTAGGAGAGGTTACAACATTCCACTTTAATGATGAGGGAGCTCATCACAATCCATGGCCCATCTAGGAGAGAACATACATAGTCACAATCCATTAGGATAAACCTTA
>LPNX010876485.1:101806-124927 GCA_001517045.1 Pseudotsuga menziesii
AAAGCTTATTAGTTCATATTTGAATATTGTAGACAAAAAGTAGGGCCTACAGATTAAATATGGTAGATCTAAATAGAATATGGAGGTGACCCTAGGTTTGTAATATAGTTATACAAGTCATTCTGTCTTGGTGTTATAAGTTCAACTTGTATCTCTAAATGCTTTTGCGATTAACTTAAAGTTCCAAGTAAAAGTCACTCTCGAAGAGTACATAAAGACAAGCTTAGATATGCAATGTGTGTGTCCATGTGAATGCCCATCTTCTAGTATTATAAGTTGGGAATTTACCTCTATGTTTTCAATCACTCTTTTACTATGTAAAATAAATCTAATGGGAATCAAACTTTGGTCAATAGTGTAGCATCATGCTGGAAGATTTGATAGGGGCCATAAAACTTGAGCAAATAATTGGTTTTTTCCTTGAGAGATGTCTGCTTATAAGGTCAAAGATGTAAAACAAATTGATCCACTTCTTCAAATTAACACTATGAGCATTATTGAAATGCTTGTTTCTTCATTCCATTTTAAACCAAGACCAAAACATCCTTAAGAGAACAAAGAAAATTAACTTTTGTGTTAATATTGATATCCACTTCTTGTGACTTGGATATTCTAGGTAAAAATTAGGTTATGGATGGGGGGTTTTCCAAAACAACCTTGTAGGGTGACATTTTGGCATCACCATGATAGGTGGTATTGTGCTATATTTCTGCAAGGGGGTGTACAGGGGTTGTGGAGGAGTGGGGTGTGGGGGAACTACTAAACCCAATGGCTAAAAATATTTTTATGGTCAACACCTCACAACCTCTATTACTTGTTATTAACTCCAATATATCAAGTCCTGCAGTATAAAGAAGTATTATGACAAGCATCATCATCATGGACATTGACGTTATCATCATCATCATCATCAATTCCATATGGCACATCAACATCATCTTGATCATCATCCTCATTATCATCATCGTTGTCGGCATTAAGTACATCATCAAAAAAATCATCGTCATCATTTTCATTATGGCCACTCATATGCCATTAATGTTCTTAATCACTCATTTCCATTAGGATTCATGTCATGTAGTTGTTAAGGTCATTTATATGTCATTACAGTCATTTCAATAATAATAGGGTTGTTTAGATGTCGCTACATACATTTAGATGCCATTGGAATTAATTAGGATCCAAAATAGCTACCACATGTATAATCATCATTGACATCCACATCATCATCATCATCATACAATAAATCAACATCATTGTGGTAGTCATAGTAATCATCAATGTCATCCATAATATAGTTGCAATAATAATGAGCAAGGAGCCCTACTACCTCACAAGAATGGATGATATAGTCTTACACTTATCAAATCATATCCATACGTTCCATCATAATTATCATAATGCATCATCATCATGTTGTTAGGGCCAATCAGGTGTAATTAAGGTCTATCAAACGTTGTTGGGGACACTCAAATTCCATTAGATAAATTTAGGTGACATTAAGGTAATTTACCCTTCATTAGGATTAATCAATATCCAAAAGTTCTATGACTATGATCATTTAGGTACCACTCTGATAATCAAGATCCAAAAGTACTATCACATGAATCATGATCATTGACATTAGCATTGATATATCGGACGTTATGTCGGATGTTTTCCAAACACAATTCCTAGCTCTAAACCTAGTTCAATTCTTATCTGGGTTCTTTCAAAATTTATGGCATTATTCTAGGCGCTATATCTAGTTCTATACCTAACGCTATGTTGGATGTTTTCTAGGAACAATTCTTGGCTCTATACTTGGTGCTATGTTGGATGTTTTTCCTATCAAAAATTCATGGTGCAATTCCTGTCACTAAACCTAGATTAATATATGGTGCTATGTTATTCAGGACGTTTTTTTGGAGGTTATTATGGGCATTATATGTGATTCTTTTTTGGACGTTAATTGGGATGTTAATTGGGATGTTAATTGGGATGATAATTATGATGCTAATTGGGAAACTAATTGGGACATCAATTGGGATGCTAATTATAATCCAAAATAGCGCCAACCTTTAAAAGGGGATGCTAATTTGGATGCTAATTGGGACGTTATTTGGGACGCTATTTGGGATGCTAATTGGGACTCTAATTGGGATGTTAATTGGGACACTAATTGGGATGCTAACTGGTACAATAATTGGGATACTAATTGGGACGCTAATTGGGATGCTAATTGGGATGCTAATTAGCATCCAAAATAGCACCATCTTTTAAAAAGGGATGCAAATAACGCCATTAAAAGCGCCATCCCCTAGAAAAGCGTCCACTTTGTCCAAAAAATGATGAAAAATACACTAAAAGTGATGGTGGATGCTAAAAAGGAAGCTAAAAGAGACGGTAATCATAGGGTTTTGTTGTAGTGATGATAAAATCATCCTTGCCATTCTCTCCAAACTTGGAGCTGATTATTTGGTGTTTGTCTCTACATTCCATGGTGTTTGTCTCTACATTCCATGTGGGGAAGCTCAGAACCCTTAGATGGAAGATGCCTTTTCTCAATGCCTTCATTGAGCACCTAACAAGTGAACATGATAAGCTTATCCAGATGGGGATCCTCAGATCCTCCCATGATCAAGCCCTCTATGTATCAAGGCCCAAAGATATGAAGGGTAAAGGAAAGTAGCAGAAGAACCCAAAAACCAAATTCAAAGCTCCTAAACCTAAAGTTGAAAAAAAGCAGCATGAGGATCCTTCCGGCTCGAAGAAGAACAAAAACAAAGGGAATCATGGGAAGGAAAAGTCAAGTGTTCATACTGCAGGAAGGGCTTCCAACCTGAACATGCCTACATGAAAAGAAACTTGATGAAGCTACTTATCTCCTTGATAAAAATCACATCAAACTTTCAGAAAGCTTTTAGAGGAGAGATCAGCAAGATCAGGGACCATAGCAAGAAAGAGGTCATGCTCTCATGGTAAGCACTTCAAATTCCAAAGCTCTCTTGATATATTTTGGAGCTTCAAATCACATGATGGATGAAAGAGACTCTTTCTCATATTTGGAGACTGAAAAATCCATTCCCATCCACATGGGAGATGACTCCACAATCATATCTGAAGGATAAGGTACTGTAGATTTTGAGCATAGTTATTTTTCTAATTTTCTGTATGTACCATCTCTTGCATCAAAAATCCTAAGTGTTTATCAAATGACACATACGAGAGTTCCCAAGAGAGTCTCCTTTAGCTCAGATGATGTAGATATCACAGAACTTGCATCTGGAAAACTTGTAGCAAAAGGCCTTGCAAACCATCATGCAAAATCCTACGAGTTCTCCCATTTTGTGGCAGATGCAAAGCTCACCGCATTGCGGACTCATGGAAATGAAGTTAGTAGACAGTGTCATGAGAGGTTCGTCCACCTAAACTTCAAATACTTGCATCAACTATAGAATAATTATATGGTTGAAGGCCTCCCAGTCATCAAAGCTACCATTGGAAATTGCAAGGGTTGTGTTGTTGGAAAGCACCTTGAGCATAAGTTTGATCGGGGGAAGGCAAGCCGAGCATCATGCATCTTGGGACTGATACATTCTGATATCAGTGGTCCCATGCCTATCACATCCATGAATGGATCAAGGTATGTTCTTACTTTCATTGATGACTTCTCCAGATACATATGGGTCTTTTTTATCAAAAATAAGTTGGAAGTCTTGGAAAAATTAACTGAATTGAAGGCCTTGCTTGAGAATGCATCTGAAAAAAAGATCAAGATTTTGATATTTGATAATGGTAGGGAGTATTTTAGTAATGAGATACTGAACATATGTTCCCAAAGTGATATTCAGATCCATCATTTAGTCCCCTACACTCCCCAGCAGAACGGTGTAGCGGAGAGGAAGAATCAGTCTCTCAAGGAGATGACCACCTCTATGTTGGAATCAAAGAAGTTGGCTGCAAATTTCTAGGCTGAATCCATGCATACTATAGAATATATTTAGAACAGAGTTCAACACTCATCCATGAAAGGGAAGACCCATTTTGAAGCATATTTCAAACACAAGCTGGATGTGTCGAATCTAAGGGTGTTTGGGTCCACTGCATGGGCCCAAATTCCACTTGATAAAAGGAGGGCTTTGCAACTGCAAAGGATTGAATGTATGTTTATTGGATATCTTAATGAATATAAAGGTTTCAATCTTATAGATATCAAACAAAATATATCATCATTTAAAGGAGTGTCATGTTTGATGAGCCTCTTCAGGAGGTAGAACTAGTGAAGGAGAAAACTGCTAAATTTCCTTCCTATTCTACTGAATATTTGGATGATGTAATTGGGGGTGATGACCCTGATTTGGATCCTCTGATTTCTGATATTAGTGAACAGAAAACATAATATGTTGAATCAGAACCTAAAGTACAAAATCATCTCCCAACTTGGGCTCGACAGACACTCTCCTCCGCAGGTGATAACATTGGAAATCAGGATGATCCAAGGAGAACCCGGTCTGATTTCCAAAGAGTAGGTATTGAAATCTCTTGTCCTGATTATTTACTGTCTAAATATTGTTCTTTGATGATAATTTCAGACCCTAAGTCTTACTACCATTCTCAAAAGGATTCGAGATGGAAAGTTTCCATGGATGAAGAGATGAATTCTCTTAAAAAAAACACTACTTGGGAGCTAGTTTCTCTTCCTGCAGGGAGGAAATTGGTTCAATGCAAGTGGGTATTTCAGAATAAGGTTGATGATGATGGAAGAACCCAAAAATATAAGGCAATGCAGGTAGCAAAACAGTTCTCCTAGGTCTAAGGTGTGGACTACCATGATACTTTTGCACTAGTTGCAAAAATGGACTCCATCTGCCTAGTTTTGGCAATTTTTGCATCTAAGCATTGGGAAGTGCATCATGTGGATGTTAAGTCTACCTTTATGCATGTAGATATTCATGAGGAGATAAAAATGAATTATCCTGAAGGATACATTTCTGATCCATATTTGGTTTGCAATCTAAAGAAGTCACTATACAGGTTAAAACATGCCCCAAGAGAGTGGTGTTCCAAGATGGATGCCTTCTCTCGCAAAACTTCCAAAGATGTAAATCAGATCCAAATGTGTATATAAAGAAGTATTATGGTAAATTGATTATTATTGTTTTATATGTTGATGAATTACTCATTACAGGTAGCACAGGTACTTCTATTTCAGTCATCAAAACTGCTCGCCACAATGCATTTGAAATGAGTGATTTGGGGCTCTTGAAGCAATTTCTGGGGCTCAAAATTGACCAAATTTGGATGGGATAATGGTAATTAATTAAAAATACATATCATAACTTTTATTAAAGTTTATCATGGCTGAATGTAAGGCTGATCCATTCCCTTTCCTTTCAAGGATCATCCTTGAAGAAGGAGAAAGCACACCTCCCATGGACTGCACTATTTATCGACAACTAGGTAGCTTGATCTACATGACTCATTCTCAGCCTAATATATATTATTCCATGAATTATGTGTCAATATACATGCATCAGCCTCATGATATTCATTGGAAGGAATCCAAGAGGATCCTCCATTATATTCAGGGAACCGGGACCTACGGCATTCACTATGCCGCAGACTTTGAGCTAGAGTTGGTTGGTTACACAGATTCCGATTGGGCGGGTGATTCTATTGATAAGATGTGTACTTATGGATATTTATTCATGTTTGGTGGTGGCCCTATTTTCTGGTCTAGCAAAAATCAGGCCGCCATAGCATTCTCTTCAATAGAGGCCGAGTACCGATGAGTGGTGAATGCTTGCATCCAAGCTGTTTGGTTGCAAGGAATTATTTTAGAGTTTGATTTTCGTAGTTATTTGTCCACTATCCTATTTTGTGACAATCAAAGTGCTATTAATATATCCATAGATCCAGTTACCAGGAAGAGGACCAAGCATGTAGAGATACATATGCACTATATCAGGGAATTAGTGCATGACAGAACCATCATTCTGCAATACTGCCCTATTGATGAGAAGCTTGTAGACATATTCACCAAGATATTTTCAAAAAATAAGTTCACTTACCTCCGCTCACTATTGGGGGTGAGTTCATCAGGGTGATCTGACTACTTTCAGTGTTCAGCTTGAGGGGGGGGTTTGCTCACTGTGTTTTCCCTCTTTTCGTCACTTAGATTTATTTTTGAGCATTGTTTGAGTTACATTATTGTATAGGGTTCCATATGGATTTAGTTTTCAGGGACCTAGCATTCCATGCACTTTATGTTTCTAACTTCTCCTAATTATAGCTTAAGGGGGGGGTGTTGGAGACATTTACCCACCATGCACACTTAATTTGGTCAATTTGGCCTTGTTAAACCACTATCCCAAGTTGTATTGACTTAATTGACATCATATGAGCACTCTATGACATCATCATAAGCATACCTACCCCTAAATTCAGTCAAGGAGGCTAACCAAGCCTTCTCCTTCATTTGGGGAGGCTAACTGGAGCACTCCGACGGTGATCTAAGTGTCATAAATGCACCTAATTGCTAACTGATGGGTACAATCAGTTAATTTGAGTGGTGAAGGTGCCTATATTCATTATATTGATTAATTTATTAATATTTAATGAACTAGAGTCAATAGGGGAACCTCCAACCACCTCTGATGGCTAGTTTGACTTCAGTTAACCTCAGCGAGGTTCATTGGAGTTAATGATATGCTACCACTTGTTGGTTGGTTTTGCTGCCTTTCACACACCTAGGTTACATGGTAGAAATATTCAAGGAACTCAGTGTGTCCTTGGGCGAAAGTCTCAATTCAAGGCCGTCACCTTATTCTTGACTCCTCCGTTTAGGCTCAACTCCTAACGAAGCCAAGGGGGGTAAACCCTACTAAGTTACTAAGGAAAAAATATTTAGTATGATGATGGTATTAAAGAGTAAATTTTTTAGGAGTTTTGATTTAACAATTGTAAACAACAAATAACATGATGAGATAATTGTGGAAATTGAACCCAGGTGTTAGAATAATTACACTCACAAAAATTGCCAATTACACATGCAAATTACACACAAAGGAGACTGAATATGGAGTAGAACACTAATCTGTATTGAATAAGTGTACAATAGACAACCCTTTGAAGTAATAGGCTGCCACAATAAATAATTACATGAGATATTTGAATGCATAAGGATTCCATTCGAATTTGGTCAAAAGCAGGCTTACTAAATCTAAGCAAATCCCCCATAGGTCCATAAAGTAGTTTCCAAATCTGTCTAGGAGCTCATGAATTGGAAAAATCAATTAGGTAAGCTAATAGATGATGGAAGGAAAAATCATACATGCTTTTCTTAGGAGAAAAGAGTGGAGGATGATGAGGACAAAAAACAAGTTAACTTCACCTAGTCAAACTTTCCCAATTGCCTTAAAACTCAGCAAAAGCAGGCAATAAAGCAAAAAAAGAAGACATGCGCTAGGAAGGCCAATAATAAAGTATATTTGATTCCAAGTGGTTTCCCAAGCACTCCATGACTCAAATTTAGCAATTTTGACCACTTTGGAGATGTGGAAGACAACTTGCATAAGGTGGAATATGGAAACTAGGCAAATAAGACAAAAATCAGATTAATTAATGTCTAAGGTAGCTAAATATGGGTTGATTATTCTAACACCCCCCCTTAAGCTTGAATTATGAGTATAATATCAGAAAATTATTGGGCCTAGAAACAAGGCTTATTCACCCTTTACATACTGCATGTCCATCTAACCAAGGAAAGAGGCAAAATCCCAGTGGGAAAAATCCTCCCTTAAACATGGACAGTAAAAAAAAATTTGAAAATATTGTCATCACTCATGCTTCATAGCATGATTAGCAATCCCCAGCAGTGATTTGATATTGTTGAATGTCTTCCCACAAATTTTTTTTGTGAAGATATCTACTACTTGTTCTGAAGATGAACAGAAGAGTAAGTGAATGGTGCCATCATGCACAAGATGTCTGATGTAG
The DNA here is from genome assembly GCA_001517045.1 of Pseudotsuga menziesii. Taxonomy (NCBI): domain Eukaryota; kingdom Viridiplantae; phylum Streptophyta; class Pinopsida; order Pinales; family Pinaceae; genus Pseudotsuga; species Pseudotsuga menziesii. The sequence goes on from LPNX010876485.1 coordinate 109,787, forward strand.
TGCATATGGATCTCAATGTGTTTGGCTTTCTATCTCTGAACTGGATCATTGTAGATTTGAATGGTACTCTGATTATCACAATAGACAGTAGTTTATTATTTTGATTCGAAGCCACACTCACCAAGTAACTCTTGCAACCATAAACATCGAGTTGTTGCATTTACAACTCCTCTGTACTCTGCTTCTGTAGATGAGAGTAAAATGACACTCTGTTTCTTGCTTGACCAGCTGATTGGTCCTTTAGAAAGCATTAACACATATCCTGATGTTGAATTTTTATCTGTGTTGTCACCTACCCAATCACTGTCAGTAAACCCAATCAAATCAAGATCAGATTTAGCTTTATAGAAGATCCCATGAGTCCTTGTTCCCTGAACAAAGTTAAGGATTCTTTTGGGTGCTCTCCAATGGATCTCATGAGTCTGATCCATGTATCTTGAAGCCACACTTACTGCATAATAAATATCAGGTCAAGTATGTGTAAGATACAACAAGCATCCAATCAATTGCCTATATAGTGTATTGTTTACCATAGGTGAAGAATCAACTTCTTCAAGCTTAACTCCTGAAAGGAAGGGAGTCTTGCTTGGATTGCAATCCTTCATGTTGAATTTGTTTATAAAATCCAAGGCATACTTGGACTGATGTACTTTTATTCCATTTTTGGTTTGAGCAATCTCAAGACCCAAAAACTGGCTCAATAACCCCAAGTCTGTCATTGAGAATGCATGGTTCATTGCATACTTCAAGGAGGCAATTTCATCCTTTGAGCTTCTTGTAATGAGAAGGTCATAAACATACAAAACAATAATCATTAATGAACCATGAATCAGCTTCAAATAGACATTTGGATCTGTATTGCATCGAACAAAATTCAGTGATAGCAAAAAGCTATCAATCTTGGCATACCAAGCCCTGGGGGCTTGCTTAAGCCCATACAATGACTTCTTTAGCCTGCACACAAGAGATGAATTAGTAGAAAATACTTGAGGCTTCTGCATGTAAATGTCTTCAGTGAGATCTCCATTCAGGAAAGCACAGTTCACATCCATGTGATGTACCTCCCACTGCTTTGAAGCTGCAATGGCTAAGGCTAGCCTAATGGAGTCCATCTTTGCCACTGGTGCAAAGGTCTCATTGTAGTCTATGCCATGTACCTGTGAGTAGCCCTTGGCTACCAATATTTCCTTATATTTCAAAGGTGAACCATCAGCAACAAATTTGGTTTTGTAAACCCACTTACACTGAACTAGCTTCCTCTCTGGGGGAAGATCCACCAGCTCCCAAGTGTTGTTCTTCTAGAGTGAGATGAACTCTTCTTTCATGGTTGTTTTCCATATTGGATCATGTGCTGCATCTTCATATGTCTATGGTTTTGATTCAACCATCAGATAGCATTTCTCTGCAAACAAGGGGTCTTTCATGCACATAGCACTCTCAAACTAAGATCTAGTCCTCCTAGGATCATTAGGATTTCCAGCTAGTTCTCCAGCTGCATGAATGGTATTTGATGCCCATTTTGGTCTTGTAGGACTATTAGGATCTGAAATTAAATCATCATTATTAGACATATCAGAATCATCAAGTTCAACTATCTCTTCACTTACATTCAAAGGTTCTGGTGGTGAAGAGGATTCTTCAACTTCCACTGCTGCTAAAGGCTCTTCTTGGAACGGAACACACCTTTAAATGAAGGATTTGTTTGTGCTCAAATTGATCAGATTGTACCCTTTTTAATCTTAAGAGTACCCAACAAATAGACACTCTTGGATTTGGGGCTGCAAATCCTTCCTCTTTTCTGTTGGAATTCTAGCCCAAGCCCTTGAGCCAAAAATCCTAAAATGGGTCACATCTGGCTTGTTCCCACTCCATGCTTCGAAAGGAGTCATACCATCAAGATGTTTATGAGGAACCCTATTCTGTATATAGGCTGCATAGTTTATAGCTTCAGCCCAAAACTTTGTTGGCAAAGTCTTAGCCTCCATCATGCAGGTTGCCATCTCTTTCAGTGATCTATTCTCCCTCTCAGCAACACCATTTTGCTGTGGTGTGTAAGGGATAGAATGTTGCATCTGAACACCTGCATCTACATAATATTGAATGAAATCAAACTTGACATACTCACCACCATTGTCATATTTGAGGACCTTGAGTTTCCTCCCAGACTGGTTTTCAACCAAATCCTTAGAGACTTTGAAAAGGCCAAAAACTTCAAACTTGTGTTTCAGGAAGTAAACCCATCAGTACCTAGAAAAGTCATCTATGAATGTCAATGCATATTTGGCTTGACTCATTGAAATATGAGGAAATGGGCCAGAAACATCACTATGGATCAACTCATGAGGTGCAGAGGTTCTCTCATGGCTAGCTTTCTCAAATTTATGCTCTGGGTGTTTTCCTAAGATGCAACCTTGACAGACTCCTTTGGAAAAATTAAGCTTTGGTAACCCTATGACCATTTATTTTTCACTAAGATCAGAAAGATACTTGTAATTAAGGTGGCCAAATATTTCATGGCAAATCTTGCTTGCCTCATTAGCATGAATCAGAAGAGTAGAGGGGTTTGAGTAGGGTATGAAGTGTGAGAACATGTATACCTTCGAAGTATGATTTGCAACTCATTTTGCAATGAATTTACCACTTGAGATCTCTGTGATCTCAACTTCATTAGGGGAGAATATGACCTTCTTTAGAGACCCTGTGTGGGTCATCTGATACACTGATAATAGGTTAGAGGCAAGACCTGGAACATATAATAAATTGTTGAACTTACCATGGTCAAGATCAATCCTCCCTTTGCCCAAACTTTCAGTGAGAGAGTCATCTCCCAGTACTATTGGTGGACCTTTCGACATGTCAAGTGAGGTGAATTCCTCCTTGGTCGAAACCATATGTCTTGAAGCTCCAAAATTAGTGATGAAACTAGGTGAGCTTGATGTGCCAGCAACCAATGCATGAACTCTCTCTCTGTCTTCTGAATTTGATCCTCCTTCCCTCTTCTTTGAGCTATCAGGAAGGGAGATGCCATTCTTCTCCAGGAGTTGGGTCAGCATGTCAATTTGATTCTTCATGCAGGAGATTTTAGGATGATTTCCCTTACTATAGTATGTGCACTTGCTCATTTCTCCTTTGTTCTTCTTCTTCTGGGGGTTCTTCTTGGAACCTTGAGGCTCCTCTGCAGACTTGTTCTTGTCTCTCTTTTGCTCAGGTGGCTTCTTATCTTTCTTCTTGCCTTTGGAATCCACCCTCGAATCTCCAGCAACCAGAGCTTGGTCTTTGGAAGGTTTGATGGTGCCCATCATCACTAATTTATCTTGTTCTTGTGTGAGAGATTCCATGAAATCTACAAGGCTAGGCATTTTCCAGGCTCGAGCTGTCAACTTTGTGGCATAGAAGGTCGAGAAAAACATTGAATAGTCAACACCAAGCTTCGAGAGTATGGCCAAAACTAGTTGTTCATCCTTCTTTTTGATCCCACACTATTTTAGCTGCAAAACAAGGGCTTTGAACTTGGAAAAATAGAGTTGCAAGGATTCAAATCTATTGGGGCTCAGGGAGATCAATTCATTTTCAATTTGATGTCCCCTCATCTCATCTGTCTTACAAAAAAAATTCAAAAAGCTTCTCCCATACTTCATTTGGTGATGTCAATCCATCAAGATGGAAAAGGAGGTCTCTGGATATGCTCAGACATAGGAGACCATAGGCCTCATCCCTCCTGTTGTGCCATTTAATTTTTTCTATAGCTGCATTGGGCTCTGCATCTGTTTCCATAGTCACTCTGTAGAGGCCTTTCACTCTCAACAATATCTCCACTTCTGCTTTCCATTCAAAGAAGTTAAATGGAGTCAAGATGATCTTCTGAGATTGATCCATAGCTCAGAAATTGCCCCTTCAGTTAGCAGAATGCTCCCAGTCGATGATGTCGAACCTGCAGTAACAAATTGGAAGGAGAGAAATCAATCTACAAAGTCTTTTATACCATGTGGAAATTGAACCCAGGTGCTATAACAATTACACTCACAAAAATTACCAATTACACATGCAAAATACACACAAAGGAGACTGAATATGGAGCAGAACACTAATCTGTATTGAATAAGTGTACAATAGCCAACCCTGTGAAGTCATAGGATGCCACAATAAATAATTACATGATAGATTCGAATGCATAAGGATGCCATTCGAATTTGGTCAAAAGCAGGCTTACTAAATCTAAGCAAATCCCCCATAGGTGCATAAAGCAGTTTCCAGATCTGTCTAGGAGCTCATGAATTGGCAAAATCAATTAGGAAACATAATAGATGATGGAAGGAAAACTCATACATGCTTTTATTAGGATAAAAGAGTGGAGGATGATGAGGAAAAAAAACAAGTTAACTTCACCTAGTCAAACTTTCCCAATTGCCTTAAAACTCAGCAAAAGCAGACATGCGCTAGGAAGGCCAGGAATAAAGCAGATTTAATTCCAAGTGGTTTCCCAAGAACTCCATGACTCAAATTTAGCAAGTTTGACCACTTTGGAGATGTGGAAGACAACTTGCATAAGGTGGAATATGGAAACTAGGAAAATAAGACAAAAAAATGGATTAATTAATGTCTAAGGTAGCTAACTATGGGTTTACTATTCTAACAATAATCACAAGTAAACAGGAAAATGCCACCCGATCACATATAGATTGAAAGAAATAAACAGTTGACCAGTGCCTTGAAAATGGAGTCGAAAAACAATTAAGAGTGCTTGCAAGTGTTGGAATGAATGTTGTGCAATTGTATCTTGGTTGATTTTAAATTAATGTAAGAAGATGAGTAATTTAACTTAGGTGAGGGGACTCCAGATATACCCAGGGGGTACTTGAAGTATGTCCAAAACCAAACTGTAACGGCTACCCGCAAGGAATATGTGGGCTGAATGGAGTCTCTGAGGCTGTTGTTCATAATGCACCTGAAGGTGTAACAGATATCGGTGCCCCGAGGTCACTTTTCAAGAGTTCTTGCTTCCTTTAGGTATTTTTCCACCATAATGGTTTGATCGAGGCATTGGATTTTTGCCTGATGGTTTGTCAATTTGGGGAGAGTGAATCATAATTATTCTAGTCACTCAAGTGATTTTGATGCAATTGGACTAATAAGATGAACCACATCCAAGTACAGAGCATACACACTGGATTCTTTGTTATTTTTAGTAAATTTTAAAGGAGGTGTTCTTGTTAAAAAAGAAAACCCTCCAGGAACCTCTTTTAGTCCAAGTGGACCTCAATTGGGGAATCAAGGAGGGGTTCATTTTATTATGATTACTAGAACAAATGATGATAGAATATGAAGAATAAATAGATAAGCAGACCACAATTTTCTAATTAGACTACCACGGCCCTTTCTTCACCTTTCGGCTCAAAAGGAGGCTCGTGGGGTAAGTATTACAATTACTTTGAAACCACCAGATACGGAATATGGAAATTATTATAAATCAAAGTATACTACCCTATAGATTAGAACTACACTAGATTGAAAAAAGATGAACAAAAAGTAAAAAATGACACAGATGCGAAACCCCCCCAGGGGTGGTGGTGAAAAAGCCTATTCGAAAAGATTTTTCTTTTTATTAGCAACAATTACAATATCAGAAAACTGAAAATGATCTACTTGGTCCTTGTACAGAATGAGACCCAAGGTTTACAAATTGCAAAATTTTGAAATTTTTGGAAGACGGAGACCCCCTGGGGGTTTTTGAATGGTCCAAAAATTATTTCCAGACAGTGCCTCCTCCTCTTTTCTAATACACCTACTAACAACCAGCAAGCTTATCACAATTAAATATGACCAAAAGTACTTTGAAAGTACTATCGACTGCATGGTTGTTTCAAGGCTATGAAAGTAGATCTAAAGCTTGTTGAATGGAGGTTGTTTCCTTAGAATTCAAGGATTTTTCAGGTCCAGTCAATCTGGTTCAAATCTAACTGATTTCAATTAAATCGGCTGAGAATCCACTGATCTGGGATTTTGGCTTTGCTCCATTATTCATCAATTTATTAATTAAAATAATCAATAATTGATTTTTTGGGTTTTTCTGACTTGAGTGATGGAAAATCACTGAAAAAATTAAAAAAGTGGGTCCATGGGTTTACATGGTGCTCTTAGCTTGAAAATGAGCACCTACATGACCGGAACTGATTATTTGGCCCACTTTTATTACAAAAACAATTTTTTCCAATTAAACTATTAAAAATGGCCTAAGTTTTGGAAAATATTAAACTTAATAAAAAACACTGAAAAAATAAAAAATAAAAAAATTGAAAAAAACTAGGGGGACTTAGACATGTTCATATGACTCGACCATGATGCCTAGAATGTTTATACATTGACACATAGACTCTAATAACCTCAATAGGCCTAAATTCCAAGCCGACCACCCCAACTTTGGAGGTATAAAGTGAAAAACTCAGAAATTATCAGTCATTTATTCAACAACCAATAATAAACAAGGGAAAAAACACACTGGGCTGATCGGATTGACAAATAAATTCTAAGAGACTGAGTCTTTTACAGACACTATCATGCTAGAACATTTATTATAATTCCCCCATGGGGTACGAACATGTGATATGGTACAACAAAGTTTCCTAGAAGAAAGACTGAAGGTCTTCTGAAGTCCGAACAAGTTATCCTTGTCTGGTTCGCCAAGCTCACTTGATAAAAAACCACTAAGTACAACTTAGGTGGTAACATTGTGCCTCCAACTATGGGATGTGTGCTTGATCTGGTCATAGGGAAAGGAGAGGACACGAGAACACCATAATCTCTGGTTTATACACCCTGTAAAAACATCTTAACTTGACAAGAAAACCTTAGTAGCACAAGCTTTATATAAAAACCAAATGAAAAATTAAGCCAATTTATTCAAACAAAATAGATATAGCTAACTAACAAAAGAAAAGTTTTGTTATGGCTAAGTACAAAATAGAAATGCAGAAAGTAAATGCTCTCTTTCAAGGATCTTATTTTCCTACTCTAAGCATGATATAAAAAGGGCTAAGTGTAATTAGATTTCCAATGTAACCACCTGAGCATTTTATTAACATAAAATATTTTTTCCTTGTCTTTGGTTACCAGCCAAAGTAAGGATACCTTATTTATAGAATGCAAACCTGCGTGATGATCTGGAATGGGCGGGATGGATGGGAAATCATAGGAATTAATAATGTCGTCAAACTTCTTCCCAAACTAGTAGGTGCTTGTGAAGGATGCTTCCATCAATGAATGGACAGGGTTGATATACAAATCAAAGTGATGAGGCAGATTGACCATACCATCATACTGATCATCAAGGTTTATCGGATGATAACTCATTGTATAAGCCCCAAGTAGATCCAAATCATAAGGAAACTCCATATGTAAAGATGATAGTTGAGACTGATATTCCACTGACTGCATCACATTTGTCTTTTCACAACACTGCTTCTCAATGTCTTCATTATTGATACATTTGTACAGCTCTAAATGATATGACTCTGAATGCTCATATAAGAGTTTTGAGTGCTCCTCTTCCATACTAGGATTTTCCCAAGTCTCCAGATCCATGCTTCCCTTTATGGAAGTATAGTAAATTGGACTTCCAAAAATTTCCAAATAGACACTTCCCTTGCTGGATATAACATATATAGGATTCTTAATAAGATATCCACAAAAATCCCAATATTCATCACCACCATCTATGTCAGATGTGATGGATTCCCCATTGGTGATATCAAGTTCCGATATCAAGTTCTCTTTGTCTTCGTTACTGATACTGATATATGGCTCAGACTAATCATATGGATAAACTGCATACTCCTTTTCCATATCAAATTTTCCTAAGGCCACATGGTACATGCTCTCTCCTTTAGATATGCCATAGACAAAAAAGTCAACAAAACCATCAAAAGTTTCTGGTTCATTATTTCCTCTTTATTCATGTCATAGACTATATTTTCCTTGAATGTCCAGGACTCCTCATCAACATCTTTGTCGGAGATAAGGGAGTCTTTGTCACTTGTATCATGCTCCAAGTTATACTTGTCCTCATTTTCATACTCATATTCTTCATAGAAAATGTCATAAGGCAGTAAACCTTCGAGACTATCATCATTATATGGAGAACATGTAGGAGTCCCATCATGTACATTACAGTTTTCATCATAAGTTTCACTATAAGATTCTGCAAAGTTTTCATCCTTAGGTTTGTTCTGTTTAGCTGCTGACAAAGGGTAGGCCTGGCCTACCATGTATATATGATCAGGATCGCTTGAAGTTGTTTCCTGGATACTGACCTCAGGAAGTCCATGTTCCATGACTTGATTTGCAACATAACAAGTGCTTTCTTGGTGGAATTGTTCACATGGTCTACACCATGGAATTACTTCTTCTGCCATGTTAGCTGAGTCTAACTAGTTTGGAATCCTAGGATCTTGGTAAGGAAATTTATTTTGATACATCTGATTTTGTTTAGTCTAAAATTTCCTATGTCCATTATTTCTTTCCATTGTGATTATTCTATTGTGCATATGATTCAGTTGTGTGAACTGATTTTCCATAAGTTGGTTTTGACTAATAATCAATTCTTTTATCAGGTATGTTACCTTTTCCATGGGATCTTTAGAGGCTCCATTTTCTTCTGATTCAATGGCTTTACCCTTGGTCTCTTTGTTACAGGAATTGTTTCCCCTAGTGTAACCTGGAATGTTGGACTTGCCTGAAGATTGCATATTCTTTAAGCCACCGATGAAGGATTCAATGTAGGATATGAGGATAGAGGCATTTTTTGTCTTCATGTCTCTAGGAAGGTCCGCAACCACATGCCTGAATTTAGTGTTAATTTCATCCATGGTTTCATTCTCCATATTATTTATGCTATAAAGGGCATCAAGCAGATGTCTTGGTTCCTTCTTTTCTCCTCACTTCTTCCTAAAACCATCTTGGAATTCGCTAAGAGTTTTATATGAATCATGATCTAGGTTGAGGTACCACTCTTCAGCATCATGTTCTAAGGATAAAGCAAAGATCTTCATTTTGACATCGTCATGGTCATGGGAAACATCATTGCAATAACTGACCAGGTGCTTTTCAAATTTTTGAAGGTTAGACTTGGCAGTGATGACATTATTTCCCTGAAATATGGGGAGCTTCTTGATAGCATCTTTTGGAATGGCATGGGGAGCACCTGCTATCTAAGAAAAGTCAAGGGGTTTGAATAATTCCGTCATTTCTTGAGATTTGTGAACATGACTCTCTACAAATATGTGATGGATATCTGAGAGGGATTGGTCTCCTAAATTTTCAAGGATTCTACGAGAATTTTGCCTATTCAATCTTTCCCTAACAAACCTTTCAGGATCAGGGAGAGGATTGAATAATTTTCGACGGTTTCTTTGGGTAGAAATTCTTGAAGGGATGTTAGACAGTGGAGTCGCTAGATGGATTGAGTTTTAATTTATATATTTTTTAAAGACTAGATCAATAAAAAATTTCTATCTTTTTAGCTGTTTAGAAAAAAGTTAAGCTAAGTCGTACTCGGGAGTAAAAATATTTATCCCTGGCAATGGCGCCAAAAGATGTTGCTACCTTTCACACACCTGGGTTACGTGGCAAAAATATTCAAGCCACTCGGCGTGTCCTTGGGGGTAAGTCTCGAGTCAAGGCTGTCACCTTGTTCTTGACTGCTCCATTTAGGCTCAACTCCTAAAGAAGCCAAGGGGGGTAGACCATATTAAGTTACTAAGGAAAAATCATTTAGTATGATGATGGTATTAAAGACTAAGTTGTTTACGAGTCTCGATTTAACAATTGTAAACAACAAATAACATGATGAGATAATCACAAGTAAGCACAAAAATGACACCCAATCACATATAGATTGAAAGAAATAAACAGTTGACCAGTGCCTTGAAAATGGAGTAAAAAAACAATTAAAAGTGCTTGCAAGTGTTGGAATGAATGTTGTGCAATTGTATCTTGGTTGGTTTTTAAAATTAATGTAAGAAGATGAGTAATTTAACTTAGGTGAGGGGACTCCAGATATACCCAGGGGGTACTTGAAGTATGTCCAAAACTAAACTGTCATGGATACCCGCAAGGAATATGTGGGATGAATGAAGTCTCTAAGGCTGTTTTTCATAATGCACCCAAAGGTGTAACATATTTTGGTGCATTGAGGTCACTTTTCAGGAGTTCCAACTTCCTTTGGGTATTTTGCCACTGTAATGGTTCGATCAAGGCGTTGGATTTTTTCCTGATCGTTTGTCAATTTGGGGAGAGTGAATCCTAATTATTATATTCACTCAAGTGATTTTGATGTAGCTGGATTGATTAGACAAACCGTAGCCAAGTACAAAGCATACACACTGGAGTCTTTGTTATTTTTAGTAAATTTTAAAGGAGGCGGTCTTGTTAAAAAAGAAAACCCTCCAGGAACCTTTTTCAATCCAAGTGGAACTCAATTGAGGAATCAAGGAGGGGTTTATTTTATTATGATTACTAGAACAAATGATGATAGAATATGAATCATAAACAGATAAGCAAACCACAATTTTCTAATTAGACTACCATGACCCTTTCTTCTCCTTTCGGCTCAAAAGGAGGCTTGTGGGGTAAGTATTAAAATTACTTTGAAACCACTAGATGTGGAATATGGAAATGCTTATAAGTGAAAATATACTACCCTACAGATTAGAACTACACTAAATTGAAAAAAGATGAACAAAATGTAAAAAATGACACAGACGCAAATCTCCCTAGGGGGGGTGGTGAATAGGCTCAAGAGAGCCTATTCGAAAAGATTTTTATTTTTATTAGCAGCAATTAAAATATCATAAAACTGAAAATTATATACTTGTTCCTTATATGGAATGAGACCCAAGGTTTACAAATTGCGAAATTTTGAAATTTTTGGAAGACAGAGACCCCCTGGGGGGTTTCGAATGGTCCAAAAATGATTTCCGGACAGAGCCTCCTCCTATTTTCTGTTACACCTGCTAAAAAAAAGAAATATTAACACAGTAAATATTCCCAAAATTACTTTAGATGAACAAACTTTTTACCCAAAAATTCTAAGTTAAAACTAGTTTTTAAAGAAGCGGAAAAAGAACCAAGGAAAGCAAGCTTTCATTGGGATCTTCGCCTGATTTGGGGGCAGCCAATATGAAGCACTTAAATTGATGAATATAAATTTTTATATTATAAGGAAACAACCATGCATTCAACAAGCTTTAGATCTACTTTCATAGCCTTGAAAAATGACAATTTTCCCTAAAACTAGATCTAGAATGCTTGTAAACTTTGTTTTAAGAATGATATCTATTTTATCAGATTTAAGGCAGCAAGATCTATGTAAAATAGAATCTGAAATTGATAGATCCAAACAATTTTAAAGCTGCAAACAAGTAACCGAACTGATTTTAGAAAAAATTAAAGGAGGAAGAAGAAAAGAAGAGCATTTGTTGCTGGGGAATGGATCTGCAAAGAAGACTAGTTAGTGGAATGCCGAGGGACAATGCCTTCACAAAAAATTCAGATGCCCAGTGGATTCAAGCTATATCCATAGTTCATCCAACCCCTGTTACCTGAAAACTAACATACAATCCTGCACAAAACCTTATGAGATTTGGATAGAAATATATCAAGAAAGAGAGGGATTACATGCAAATAAACTTATTTAAACATGTATGATCTGAATCTTTAAGCATATATACTATGAGATATTGAAAAGCAAGTAATATTACTTTCCCATCTATACTCCTATTGATTCAGCTGAATCATTAATCCATACAAGATTTAGATGCAGAAGTTGAGAGAAAGCCATTGGTAAAAAGCTGCAAGACAATGTTAAATCCACACATATAAAAGCATTACACCAATTTATCCTCCAAAAATTCACTTTTTTCCGATATAAAAAGATATCACATAGTATTAAAACAACAATATATCCTCAATCCAACTCTAATTAGCTTGGAAGAGGTAGCCTGAGCTTTATTTATACAAAAAAAGGAGATCCATCCCAGGGCGGCACAAATCCCCAGGAGACAGACCACTATAGTTGAAGGAGAGTCCATTAATGCTTGATTTGAAGTTGAAATAAGCTTCCATTGAGCCTACTAGTCAATCGGGGGGCTTATTGAGCTGACACATCAACCTACTGACTGACACATGAACCACAGGGCTTCCAGGAGATCCCACACGTGTGGATGAGAGAAAGAGGGCGTAATTCCCCATAAAGGATGTTGAAGTTCAACTCTGGATATGTCCAGATCACCTCTTTCAGTCAAGGATTTTCCAGATCCAGTCAATCCGGTTTAGATATGACTGATTTCAATCAAATCGTCTGAGAATCCATTGATTTTGGATTTTGGATTTGCTCCATTATTCGTCAATTTATTAATTAAAATAATCAATAATTGATTTTTTGGGTTTTTCAGACTTGAGTGATGGAAAATCACTCAAAACCTAAAAAAAGTGGGTCCATGGGTTTACATGGTGCTCTTATCTTGAAAATGAGCACCTACATGACTGGAACTGATCATTTGGCCCACTTTTATTTCAAAACCAAAATTTCCAATTAAACTATTAAAAAGTATCCTAAGTTTTGGAAAAATTAAATTTTAATAAAAAACACTGAAAAAATTAAAATAATTAAAAAAAACTAGAGGGACATAGACATGTTAATATGACTCGACCATGATGCCTAGCATGTTTATACATTGACACATAGACTCTAATAACCTCAATAGCCCTAAATGCCAAGCCGACCATGCCAAATTTGGAGGTATGGAGTGAAAATATCAGAAATTATCACTCATTTATTCAACAACCAATAATAACCAAGAGAAAAAAGACCCTGGGCTGATTGGATTGACAAATAAAGTCTAAGAGACGGATTCTTTTACAGACACTATCATGCTAGAACATTTATTACAATTCCCCCATGGGGTATGAACATGTGATATGGTACAACAAAGTTCTCCAGAAGCAAGACTGAAGGTCTTCTGAAGTCCGAACAAGTTATCCTTGTCCAGTTCACTAGGATCACTTGATAAAAAACCACTAAGTACAACTTATGTGGTAACATTCTGGCTCCAACTGCGGGACGCGTGCTCAATCTAGTCATAGGGAAAGGAGAGGATACGAGAACACCAGAATCTTTGGTTTATGCACCCTGTAAAAACATCTCAACTTGACAAGAAAACCTTAGTAGCACAAGCTTTATATAAAAAACAAATGAACAATTAAGCCAATTTATTCAAACAAAATAGATATAGCTAGCTAATGAAAGAAAAGTTTTGATATAGCTAAGTACAAAATAGAAATGCAGAAAGTAAATGATCTCTTTCAAGGAGCTTATTTTCCTAATCTAAGCATGATATACAAAGGGTTAAGTGTAATCAGAAATCCAATGTAACCACCTAAGCATTTTATTAACATAAATTATTTTTCCTTGTCTTTCATTACTAGCCAAAGTAAGGATACCTTATTTACAGAATGAAAACCTGCGTGATCATCTGGAATGGGCGTGATGGATGGGAAATCATAGGCATGAATAATGTCATCAAACTTCTTCCCAAACTGGTAGGTGCTTGTGAAGGATGCTTCTATCCATGACTGGACAGGGTTGATATACAAATTAGAGTGATGAGGTGGATTGACTATACCATCATACTGATCATCAAGGTTTATTGGATGATAACTCATTGTAAAAGCCCCAAGCGGTTCCAAATCATAAGGAAACTCCATATGTAAAGATGATAGTTGAGACTGATATTCCACTAACTGCATGACATTTGTCTTTTCACAACACTGCTTCTCAATGTCTGCATTATTGATACATTTGTACGGCTCTGAATGATATGACTATGAATGATCATATAAGAGTTTTGAATGCTCCTCTTCCATACTAGGATTTTCCCAGGTCTCTAGATCCATGCCTCCCTCTGTGGAAGTATAGTAAATTGGACTTCCAAAAATTTCTAAACAAACACTCCCCTTGCTGGATATAGCATATATAGGATTCTTAATAAGATATCCACAAAATCCCAATAGTCATCACTACCTTCTATGTCAGATGTGATGGATTCCCCATTGCTGATATCAAGTTCCGATATCAAGTTCTCTTTGTCTTCTATACTGATACTGATATATGGCTTAGACTTATCATATGGATAAACTGCATGCTCCTTTTCCATATCAAATTTTCCTAATGCCACATGGTCCATGCTCTCTCCTTTAGATATGCCATAGAGAGAAAAGTCAACAAAACCATCAAAAGTTTATGGTTCATTATTTTCCTCTTTATTCATGTCATAGATTGGATTTTCCATGAATGTCCAGGACTCCTCATCAACATCTTTGTCAGAGATAAGGGATTCTTCGTCACTTGTATCATGCTCCAAGTTATAATTGTCCTCATTTTCATACATATCTTATTCAGAGAAAAGGTCATGAGGCATTAGACCTTCCAGACTGTCATCATTATATGGAGAACACCCAGGAGTCCCATCATGTACATTACAGTTTTCATCATAAGTTTCATTATAAGATTCTGCAATGGTTTCATCCTTAGGTTTGTACTGTTTAGTTGGTGACAAAGGGTAGGCCTGGCCTACCATGTATATATGATCAGAATCGCTTGAAGTTGTTTCTTGACTACTGACTTCGGGAATTCTATGTTCCATGACTTGATTTGCAACATAACAAGTGCTTTCTTGGTGGAATTGTTCACAGGGTCTACACCATGGAATTAATTCTTCTACCATGTTAGTTGAGTCTAACTGGTTTGGAGTCGTAAGCTCTTGTTGAGGAAATTTATTTTGATACATCTGATTCTGTTTAGGCTGAAAGTTCCTAGGTCCATTATTTCTTTCCATTGTGCATATGATTTAGTTGTGCGGACTGATTTGGCATAAGTTGGTTTTGACTAGTAACCAAGTCTTTTATCATGTTTGTTACCTTTTCCATGGGATCTTTAGAGGCTCTTTTTTCTTCTGATTTAATGGCTTTACCCTTGGTCTCTTTGTTGCGGGAATTGTTTCCCCTAGTGTAACCTGGAATGTTGGACTTGCCTGAAGATTTCATATTCTTTTCTATTTTCTCGGCTAATTCCTGGGCAGTTTTCAGATT
>LPNX010876485.1:131957-195326 GCA_001517045.1 Pseudotsuga menziesii
TAGTTGACCAGTGCCTTGAAAATGGAGTCGAAAAACAATTAAGAGTGCTTGCAAGTGCTGAAATGAATGTTGTGCAATTGTATCTTGGTTTATTTTAAATTAATGTAAGAAGATGAGTAATTTAACTTAGGCGAGGGGACTCCAGATATAGCTAGGGTGTACTTGAAGTATGTCCAAAACTAAACCATCACGGCTACCTACAAGGAATATGTGGGATGAATGGAGTCTCTGAGGCTGTTATTCATAATGCACCCAAAGGTGTAACAGAGATCTGCACCTCGAGGTCACTTTTCAGGGGTTCCTGCTTCCTCTAGGTATTTTGCCACCGTAATGGCTTGATCGAGGCGTTGGATTTTTGCCTAATGGTTTGTCAATTTGGGAAGAGTGAATCCTAATTATTCTAGTCACTCAAGTGCTTTTGATGCAACTGGATTGATCAGATGAACCAAAGCCAAGTATAGAGCATACACACTGGAGTCTTTGTTATTTTTAGTGAATTTTAAAGGAGGCGTTCTTGTTAAAAAAGAAACATTAGAGGAAATTTCAACTCAAAATGGGCCTTTTAACTTTAATTCAAATTCCACATCATCATGTGTTAGCCAATGAAATTGATATAGATTTGAAATACCATATAGGTCTTAAACACTTTTTTAATATAAATTTGGGGATAGGTATCATAAAAAAAACTACTTTTTTGTTTGTATTTTCGACATATCTTTCCGTGTTTTTACTCAAATTTCGATCGAGAGAGCTCATTGGATGCAGAATTTAATTCTGTTTCCAATGAGTACCCACTCGGCATACTTTTGACGGACCCCACTACCCCAAAAACAAGAAATACCTGGAAAAACATGATGATGATGGGTAGCGGGGTCCGTCAAAAGTATGCCGAGTGGGTACTCGTTGGAAGCAGAATTAAATTCTGCATCCAACGAGCTCTCCCAATCGAAATTTGAGTAAAAAAATGGGGAGATATGTCGAAAATACAAACAAAAAAGTAGTTTTTTATTTTCTTCCTCCAAAATTAATAAATATTATTTTATTATTTTAACTATTTTTTTATTAATTCTTTTTAGGAGGCCCATTTTGAGTTGAAATTTCCTCTAATGACCCTCCAGGAACCTCTTTCAGTCCAAGTGGACCTCAATCGGGGAATCAAGGAGGGGTTGATTTCATTATGATTACTAGAACAAATGATGATAGCATATGAAGCATAAAGAGATAAGCAAACCACAATTTTCTAATTAGACTACCACGACCCTTTCTTCACCTTTCGGTCAAAAGGAGTCTCGTGGGGTAAGTATTAAAATTACTTTGAAACCACTAGATATGGAATATGGAAATGATTAGAAGTCAAATTATACTACCTTGCAGATTATAACTACACTAGATTGAAAAAATATGAACAAAAAGTAAAAAGGGGGATGGTGAATAGGATTGAAAGAGCCTATTCGAAAAGATTTTTATTTTTATTAGCAGCAATTAAAATATCAGAAAACTGAAAATGATCTACTTGGTCCTTATACGGAATGAGACCCAAGGTTTACAAATTGCGAAATTTTGAAATTTTTGGAAGACGAGGACCCCCTGGGGGGTTTCAAATGGTCCAAAAATGCTTTCCGGACAGCGCCTCCTCCTCTTTTCTGTTACACCTGTTAAAAATAATAAATATTATCATAGTTAAATATGCCCAAAAGTACTTTGAAAGTAATTTTGGATAAACAAACGTTTTACCCAAAAATTCTAAGTTAAAACTAGTTTTTAAAGAAGCGGAAAAAGAACCAAGGAAAGCAAGCTTTCCTTGGGATCTTGGACTGCTTTGGGGGCATCCAATATGAATCAATTAAATTGATGAATATAACTTTATATATTCTAAGGAAACAACCACACATTCAACAATATTTAGATCTACTTTCATAGCCTTGAAAAATGACAATTTTCCCTAAAACTAGATCGAGAATGCTTGTAAACTTTCTTTTAGGAATGAGATCTAGTTTATGAGCTTTAAGGCAGAAAGATATATGTAAAATAGACTCTGAAATTGATAGATCCAAACAATTTTCAAGCTGCAAACATGTAACATGACTAATTTTAGACAAATTTGAAGGAGGAAGAGGAAAAGAAGAGCATTTGTTGCCGAGGAATGGATTTGCAAAGAAGATTAGTTAGTGGAATGCCGAGGGACAATGCCTTTGAAAAATAGTTAGATGCCTAGTGGTGTCAAGCTAGATCCACAGTTCATCCAACCCCTGTTACCTAAAAACTAACAAACAATCCTGCACAAAACCTTATGAGATTTGGATAGAAATATATCAAGAAAGAGAGGGATTGCATGCAAATAAACTTATTTAAACATGTATGATATAAATATTTAAGCATATATACTATGAGATATTGAAAATCAAGTAATCTTACTTGCCCTGCTATACTCCTATTGATTCAGCTGAATCATTAAACCAGACAGGATTTAGATGAAGAAGTTGAGAGAAAGCCAACGGTAAAAAGTTGCAAGACAATGTTAAATCCACACATATAAAAGCATTACACCAATTTAGCCTCCAAAGCTTCACTTTATTCCAATAGAAAAAGATATTACACAGTATTACAATAGCAATATCTCCTCAATCCAACTCTAACTAGCTTGGAATAGGAATCTTGAGCTTTATTTATACAAAAAAAGGAGATCCACCCTAGGGGGGAGAAAATCCCAAGGGGACAGACCAATGCAGCTGAAGGAGAGTCCATAAATGCCTGATCTGAAGTTGAACTAAGCTTCCATTGATCCTACTTGTCAATCGGGCGGATTATTGAGCGGACACATCAACCTACTGACTGACACATGAACCACAGGGCTTCTAAGAGAGCCCACACATGTGGATGAGAGAAAGAGGGTGTAATTCCCCATAAAGGATGATGAAGTTCAACTCTAGATATGTATAGATCACCTCCTTCAGTCAAGGATTTGTCAGACCCAGTCAATCTGGTTCAGATCTGACTAATTTCAATCAAATTGGTTGTGAATCCACTTATCTAGGATTTTGGATTTGCTCCATTATTCATCAATTTTATAATTAAAATAATCAATAATTGATTTTTTTGGGTTTTTCTGACTTGAGTGATGGAAAATCACTCAAAACCTAAAAAAAAGTGGGTCCATAGGTTTACATGGTGCTTGTAGCAGGTATTTCTCCTTGCTACAGGGGCAAGAATGGCTCCCTTCTGTCTATAGGATGGAAGGGTGGGTTCCTGTGTGAAAATGCATAAAAGAAAAACCAAAAGGAAACTAGACATAGATGAAAGAAAAGAATAGAAAGAAATTGTCGTGAGCCCCTCTGCAAACAAGGTTATGGCTCCACTCCTAATAACCTCCAAACAACTATTAGAGACAATAAACCCGCAAAAGCATGTGAGAAATAAACCTGCAAGGAGAATATGAAAACCTGCAAACAAGCTGTGGATTAAACAAAAGCAAAGAAATGAAAAAAAATACACAAGTATACCTCTTCTTTGGTGCAATGGGCCACCATGCCCTGGCTGGGAGAAGCACCTCTCTATCTCACTCAGCAATGGAGGAGCTATGGCTCAATCGGGAAGATGAGTGGATGAGAGGGGGATGTGGGTGGCTTGAGAGACAAAGGGTCTCAAGACATCCATGGGTATCATAACAGTATGCAAGGGAAGAGTTCTTCTGAGAGTGACCCCCACCCCTCCTTTTATAGCTTTTTTGGGGGTTTTAGGGTTTTAAGCCCTTGGTCTGGGATTTAACCCCTTTTTTGGGATTTTAGCCCCTTCCACCCTAAATTTAGCTCATTTTAGGGTTTTAGGCTCCTTTGAGGGGTTTTAGGCCCTTTTTGGAGGCTTTAGCCCCTAGGAGAGTTATTTAGGATCATTTTTGGGGTTTTTAAGCCCCTTTCTTCATTCTTAATCCTTTTTGAGGGTGTGGGGGTCTAATGGAGTGATACGAGGGTCATGCATGGGTGTCCTTGGGTGGTGTAGGCCATGTAGAGTTGAGTGAGGTATTTTTCGGGTTAACATATTCCCCCCTGATGTGTGAGGGAAGGAGCTCATCATATGGCTGACGAACATCATAGGATTTGTTGTGGAGAGGTGGTGCTTCTGGGGTTGGGGCATGGTGGCTTTTGGTTTTTGTATTAATATGGTTCCCATCAATGGGTGAGATACAAATAATGTGTGACATGTATATGGACAAGGCGGGCATCCCCATGCTCGTGACATTGTCAAAATAATAATTTGATCTATGTTGTAAAATAAAAGAGCCAATCATATACAACTGATGATACATAGTGGTTGCCTCAATGTGAGGCTGAATACAATACTGATTTGAAGAATTTCTATATTGGACCCATGGAATTCTCATGGAATGCTATATCTTCATGACTGACGGCCTACCAGATCTAGGATGGTACATAGCTATATGGAATCGCTAATTGAGAGTTAGAGTCTCTGTGATACAAGTATGCTGCATTGATCATAAATCTATATAAAAGCACTACTGGGGCTTTTGAACACTGTCTCCAATGCAACCTAGAAATCACAAGGGACATAAACCTATTTAGGTCCCTTGAATAGACTCATCAATGTGCTAGAGTCAGGTGACATCTAGGGTCTTCGACTAAATATTGCACAGACCAAACTCTGTACGAATCTCAATGGTGCGATGATGTAGTTGAAGTCAAGCACGTGAGAAGCAACCATCCCGAGAGGAACTGGGGACTCCTCTTAAGTGGTCCAAGGAACTCATCAATGATGTTAATGAAACCAAGGTATAGGGACCTCTGGGTCTATCCTATGGAATATGTGTGTTTTCGTCGAGAGAGGGAGACCTGCCTCTAGTCAAGGCAATGATGTTTCCTTGATCAGAAGCAAGAGGGATATAACCGAAAGGTGTGAGACAATCTGTGGACTGACCCACTAAATGGGGGGGGGGAAGGGAAAGAATTGAATAGGGGCAGGGGGAGTGTGGTAGACTCAAACTTCCTTTGTTTAGAGTATGACGACAGGAAGACTAGGAAGAACATGGAATTGACTCATGGGAAATTTGGGATCATATTTTTAATACCAGGAATGTCACTGCAGATGGGAAATACTTGGAGGAGGTGGAAACTTTTGATATTGATGGGATCCAAGGAAGACACATTGCAGATTACTCTGAACAAAGGAGACCCAAAGTCGGAATGATTCCAAACTATTTTCGTGGGGTGGTTTCTAGAGACACCGTTATGGTATGATCTCGTGGATTTTTGGCAAGCCTAAGAAGGTAAATGCTCGATGGTGCTTTCAATTTTGGAGAGTTTGAAAGCACGAAGAAGACTATAGTGGGGGCTCTTTTTTTTTGGTAGTCTCCTATGCCTGAAAAAGGATAAAAGTTTACATATAAGAGCTCGCCCATCCTTTGGGGGATGAGAGACTTCTTTACCGGTGGTAGTTCAATCAGGCCAGAAAAGGTTAAAGCTATACTTTTATGAGCATGAAAGAAACTAAGTTTGCTCAATAATTGTTTCTTGATGAGAAGGATGGAAAAGAGCTTAACGACAACCTATAGTGATATTTTTCGTAAGGTGTGTCCCCTCTGCCCAAGAAAGAATAAAAGTATGCAGAGGGGAACGGTCTTGGATGGAATATGCCAAGGTGGTCCTTTTCATTTGATGGTCTACATGGTCCGTAAAAGGAGGTAAATGAGATGATGTAGACGCCCTTTCCTATACTTTGCGAGTGGGAAAGGAAGCAGCTGCGCTCGGCTATCTTTTCATTGTTTTTAGGAGTCAGAAAAGAGCTTAAATGAAACTCTAGTACGGTCAATCGATTGCTGTGGCACAGGCGGTGCCCCATGTCATGATGATGGACAGTGGTCCAAATGTCATCCACGTAGTATGGATGGAGCAGAAGACTCTCAAACATAACAATACATGCTCGGGATAGATTGCAGTAGAGGCTCACGAGTCGGTACGGCAGAGGAACGCAAATCGAGGTTGATCTTGAATAGATGTCAGGAGAGCTGTGTGTGAGTTGCAGTGGATAGAATTGACTACATGTGATGTAAGTGCAAGTCTGGGGGCACTTATATGCCAAATACATGCAAGACAAGTAAATCATTTTGTGGACAATGGTCCAGAGGGCAGTGTAAGGTGCGGTGGATGAAGTAGATAGCTATGTGTTAAAATACAAAATAAGAAGAAAAATAGTGACCCTTAACGGTCGGTGGCCTGAAAATCTGCATGAGTAGCATTAGAGAAGAGTGATACAAGTACAAGTCTGCAGACACTTGCATCGCCATGCTGTGGCTCGTAAATCGAGGTAGATTCCGGGAAATGGTCCCAAAATTTATTTGTTAAACATGAGACGATGGTC
The DNA here is from genome assembly GCA_001517045.1 of Pseudotsuga menziesii. NCBI lineage: Eukaryota > Viridiplantae > Streptophyta > Pinopsida > Pinales > Pinaceae > Pseudotsuga > Pseudotsuga menziesii. Next base: position 138,327 of record LPNX010876485.1, read on the forward strand.
TCATAAGGAGATATAAATTTGAGTCCAGAGGTGTGAGAGGTAAACTGATTCTGGGTGACTTTGGAGTAGAAACTATTGGTGCTTCCCCTGACTTGTGGTAAAAATGTTGAAAAACAAGAAAAGAAAATGATGCGACTCATTGGTGATGTTAAGCGTAAAATCTCTTAAGGTAGAGCGCATTGCGGTGGTTCTCCAAGAGTTGTCCATCAGAGTCAATAAGGGTGTATGCCCCTTTTCCAAGGTAATGGTGGATGATGTATAGGCCATGTTCCCTTCTTAAAAGGCATCTGGTGCTGGGATGGGGTTCTTGAACCAATCGACTTTCCCATGGATGAAATCTTTAGTTTCCATGGAAAACTGGTTAGACTGCGACACAAGTTCTTCGAGGAGGAAGAATGAGCCATGGTGCATGTCATCCCATGGGTATTCTGGGATGGTTAAAGCTTCAAGTATCTCCTCATCATTGAAGAAGAAACAAAGAGATAGGTCTGATGGATCGTCATTGGTGGTGGAGATAAGCGGGTCAATTGAACTGGACATCATGTAAATGGACATGGTGTTTGAAGAAGGGGGTGGGAGGTGAACTTCTTCGATCAAGGTGATCTCAGACTCAAGGGAATGTTGATGGAGTTTAGATAAAGCCATTTGAAATTTGGGCAAGTCTTGGAAATGGTGAGAGTAATGTCCATACAAACCGCAGAGGGTGCAAGCATGGTTTGTTGTCAGTGACTTGTTTCTGACTATTGGTGCGGTTGGGAGTTCAACCACAGGGAGGTTTTCGGTTGTGTCCATGGCATCCAAATGCGCATAGATCATTGGAATTTTAGGGCAATTCTGAGTTGAGTCGCCCTGTTGTTCGCAGACAGCGCAAGGAAGGATTTGTCGAGGTTTTGTGATGGCTTTGGCATTCTTTCCCCTGGCCCTTTTTGGGTGGGGTGGTGCAGGTGCAGGTGCGGTGGTTTGCTTTTGCGGGCCAGGTGGAGGGTGAAACTCGACTGCATTGGGCTACATAGGGGTTAAAACAACCTGGGGCATTGGTGGTTGAGCTGGTGGATCAAGATACCACACTGGAATTCCCAATGTAAAGTTAGGTAGGCTTAAGGTGGCCATTACCGGCTTGCTCATGACACCAGGCAGGGGGAAGAGGAAGGGAATCGTATGGACTGGAGATGAGCCCAGATAACTCCCTGATGGTGTATGTGGGGGTGAGGTTGTGATTGTGTCTACGCATAATGCTGCTACTACGGATGATGTTGTAGATTCTGTTGGTGTTGCAATTGTGGATGGTGTTATGGTTGGGGTTGGGGCTGCGGCTGTGCTTGTTGTTTGGGTGCAGTGGTGCTGGATGAGACCATGCACAAGTTGAAAGTCTCATTTTTTGTCAGTGGTGGTGACACTAAGGGGAAATGAGCCATCATGGTGGTATCGGCAAACAACCCAGGGCCCACATTCAACAATGGGGAGGCTGGTGTGTTTTCAACCATGGTGTTGATTGCAAGGACAACATTGGCATGTGTGGTTGCCCCTTGTGGCTCAATGGTGGTAATGGTAGGGATAATGTTGGCTAGTGTTGTTAACCCTTGCATATCGTGCTGAGTGAGTTGATCAACTATCATGATCTTCCCTTCATGGGGGAACATCATGAGACGAAAGACATTTGATGTGACCGCTCTCATGGCCTACATATAACTTCTTCCGAGGAGAAGGTTATAGTCCTATTGAGAGTTGAAAACCTCTATGTCAATCGGAACTATCTTCCCAGCTATTGTGATGGGGACATGGGGGAGGATTCCTTGGGCTTTAGTGGGATGTCCATCATAAGCCCATAGAGTTGTGGAGGATGGTTGCAGAATTGGAGATCCAAGTTTTTTCCAGACTAGGGTAGACATAATGCACGTAGATTCCCCCTCATCTACTATGCACCAATGCACAACCAAATTTTGGATAGACATTGGGATTTGGAAGTTGATGGTGGATAGCATGGGTGGTTCTCCATTCTCTATGTCGAATGTGATCAACTTGGAGTCGGAGGGGTCTACAGCCCTAAGGGTGGCTAGTAAGGATTTCCGCTGTGTTGGGCACATTTTGAGTACCTCCAGAGCGGACATGGTCATTGGTGTTTTTGCAAAATCATCCATGATTCTATAGTTGACCGCAGCTCTAGTCGTGGCGTTATTGACCACTTGGCGTATGGGGGGGAGGGGGAAAGGGGGTAACTGAAGAGGTGCATTGACCGATTTGGATGTGGATGCCACTGATGTGTCAGTGGGTTTGGTGGTGGTTTCATACTAATTATGTCTGGTTTGTAGGTTGACCTCTTCAGTCGCCATGGATAGCAAGTGGTGGACACCTGTTTCGGCTGTGGGAGTGTTGATGTATATGTAACTTCAGAATGTATTTCACTTGTATTTCTTATGAATTGTAACCCGTTGTTTATTCTGGGATGTACTTGAGTTATTTCATGCCCCGATGTTCCTATCGGGAAACTATATAATTTAAACAAGTCATGCCAAGTCATTGTCGGTAACCCTCCTATTGTCTAAGGGTTAAAGTCCCCCGCAGTTCTGGGGCACTAGGGTTATTAGACTCTCCTAGTGAGGTAGTCCCTAGTAGGGTTTTAGTCATGTTAAGATTAGTATAAATAGAGAGCTGGACTCTCTATTTAACACACAACTCATACACACTCAAGTGTAGCGCATAGTTGAGGAAGGAGAAGACACTGGGGATAGATAGAAAGAAGGTTACTAATGTCAGGAGATCACTTACTATTTTGGGTTCTACTTTTGGTGTTGATTCTATCTTTGAGGAAGTTGCGGGGTTTCACCATTTATGGTTTCCCCAAGGATAAACATTGTGTTCATTCTCTCTTGTGTTTGATTATTGTGCTTATTATTCTCTTAGTTAAAGATCCTAATATAATGCTAGCTTAATGATGAAATTCTAACATGGTATCAGAGATAACCTGAGAAGAAGACACTATGCAGCTGCAGAAACTAGGGATTCCTAGTTTGTGGACCTCCCTCCACATATTTTCAGCAAAAGTAAGGTGGAATAACTCTCCCCCTTAGGGCGCATCTTTTTGTCAAAGTAGAATCCAATTCTGAGGTTTTTCAGTTTTGGATCCGACACTACTGCCGAAAAAGGACTTTTCATAAAAGAGGAATTTTTTAGTGCGCCCAGTCCTAGATTGATATCCTCCCCAAAATTGAATTTAGGGATCAAATTCAAAGCATTTGGTTGGATAGAACTCCGAAAAAGCAAAACCCTAATTTTCTACTGAACTAGCACTGCAGGATTTCAGCTCCAAATCTAGATCGAACATCTTGACCTCGTAAGATCTAATATTTTGTATTTACATTTGAGGTTCTCAGTTTAAGATGTCTCATCATACCAAGCTTGATGAAAATCTTAAGGGAGCTAATAAATTATGAGCCTGGAAGTATAGGATCTCCCTTGTCTTGGAAGAAAATGAGTTGGACTCCTATATCAATGAGGAGGTTCCAGTTCCAAAGGGAGATGAGGCTGAGGCCTTGCATAAGAAAAAAATGGTTAGGGTGAAGAGAATCATTGTTGATTCTATCAAGGATCACTTCATACCACAGGTTTCCTCCATCAAGACACCTAAAGCTATGTTTGATGCCCTAACCAAATTGTTTGAAGGGAAGAAAATAAACAGGAAGATGACTCTGAAAAACCAATTGAAGAATGTGAAGATCCAAAATGCTAAGACTATTCAGTCTTACTTTACAAGGGTTTCTCAGACCAAGGAGCAACTTGAAGCAGTATATGAAGAAGTGGAAAATGCAGAGATTGTGATGACCACCTTGAATGGTCTCCCTAGATCATGGGACTCTTTCATTCAAGGGATTTGTGCTAGAAAGAAGTTAGTCAAGTTCAGTAGACTGTGGGAATAATGCTCTCAAGAAGAAGCTCAGATAGCAGCTCGAGAAGAGAAGATGGGAAGTGAAGATCAAGCTCTCACAGTTCACTCCAAGAAAACTAGAAGGAGCCATCATCACTCCAAAGGTAAGATCTCACACTCTACAAAAGATTTGACTACTATTAGATGTTACACATGTTATGAGAAAGGCCACATATTCAAATTCTTCCCTAATAGAAGAAACCTAAAGAAGAAGGGAAACAAGAGAAGACATCATGCTCATGCTGCAGAGGATGATGAACCTTCTACAAAGAGAATCATACAAGAAAGTGATGATTCTTCAAGCGAGGAAGAACATGTACTGATCTCCGCTCTCACGGGAACTATTTCTCATGGAAGCAATGATTGGATCATAGACAGTGGTGCTTCCAAGGACATGATGGGATTCAAAGAATCATTTGTGAAGCTATCTTAACATGAGTCACCTCACAAGGTGAAACTTGGGGATGACTACTAGTATCCAATAAAAGGTAGTGGTGAATCCTCCTATAAACTAGATTCTGGAAAGTATTTAAAGATGAAGAATGTATTATTTGTTCTAGGACTAAAGAAGAACCTCCTCTCCATATCTGCATTGGATGCAAAAGGAATGAGGGTTGCTTTTGTAGATGGCCAAGTTCTTATGTGGCCAAATAGAAAGACTTTTGACGATGCAATAGTGATTGGAGAACAAGAAGGAGGTCTATACAAGTTGAAGGGCCAATCAGATCAAGCTTTGGTTCATGACACAGTAGAACCAAATGAATTTTGGCATAGAAGGCTTGCACATGTGCATTACAGATCACTACCACTTGAAAGCAAAGATGTTGAAGGTCTTCCAGAAATACAAGCAAAACATGAAGGGGTCTGCAAAGGATGTGCAAAAGGAAAGAACACAAAGAAGACATTTCCAAGTAGTGAGAGCAAAGCAAAAGGAATCTTGGAAATCATCCACTCCGATGTATGCAGACCAATGTCATCAATCTCACTAAGCGGGTATGTGTACTATGTTTCTTTTATTGATGACTTTTCTAGGAAGACATGGATTTACTTCATGAAGAATAAAGATAAAGTGTTTAGGAAGTTCAAGGAATTTAAATCCTTGATCGAGAACCACACTAAAAACAAGATCAAGACTTTTCGATAAGAAAATGGCAGAGAATTTGCTTCAAATGAGTTCAAAGAACTATGTAAAGACTTGGGGATTAAGAGGGAGTTGTCCACCCCTTATGATCCACAATAGAACAGAATTGTAGAAAGGAAGGATAGAACCATCATGGAAGATGCAAGAGCTATGATTCATGATCAAGATCTTCCTATGCATCTTTGGGCAGAAGCAGCCATAATAGTAGTGTATGTACAGAACCGTACTCCACACAGAGTACTCGAGAACAAGACTCCTGAAGAAGTCTTCTCCAGCAAGAAACTAGAAGTCAACCATCTCAGAATATTCAGATGTCTTGTGTACATACACATTCCAAAAGAGAAGAGAACAAAATTATATCCTTCAGGAAATAATGGTATATTTGTGGGATACTCTGAAAGCTCGAAGGCTTACATAATATACTTCCCAGGGTTCAAGAATATTGACATCAGTAGGGATGTAACATTTGATGAAGATTCAGCCTACATCAAATCCAGAAAGAAACTTGTTGAAGAACCTAAAGAAGCAGAAGCTTTCAGAATTCATGATACAATCATGAACGAGGAAACTCAAGAAGATCAGGAATTTGAAGAACCACAAAGACTTGTAGATACACCACAGGAAAAGGATCCTCACAAGAGGAAACCTACTTGGGTACAAGAGATTATCTAAGGTGTGGAAAGATATGGGGTTCCAGAAGAGAATCTCAGAGAAAGAAAGAGGACCAGATCCTGTTCCAGTTATGTAGCTTTACTATGTGATTTTATTGATAAAGAACCTTCCAAATATGAAGAAGCGGTAGAATGGAAAGAATGGAAGGATGCGATGATCGAAGAGTATCAATCGATCATGAAGAATGATGTTTGGGATGTTGTCACAAGACTAGAAGGGAAGTCAGTTGTAACTTCCAAATGGATCTACAAGATCAAGCATGCTGCAAATGGTAGCATAAAGATAAAGCAAGATTTGTTGCTCATTGTTTCTCACAGAAAGAAGGAATCGACTATGAAGAAACCTTTGCACCTGTAGACAGATACACTTCCATCAGATCGGTACTTGCTCTAGCTACAGTGATAAAATGGAAGATACACAAAATGGATGTCAAGACTGCTTTCTTGAATGGTGTAGTAGAAGAGGAAGTGTATGTGGAGTAGCCACTCGGTTTTGAGACTCATGATAGAGAGTCTCATGTGTGTAGATTGAAGAAAGCCCTGTACGGTTTGAAACAGGAACCCAAGACATGGTATGGCATAATTGACAGCTTTCTATCCAGTTTGGGCTTTACGAAGAGTAAAGAAGATTCCAACCTTTACTACAAGGTTGAAGATGGAAACCCAGTGATGCTTCTACTACATGTATATGATCTGTTTCTGATAGTTATGGATGGGTTGATTGCTGATATGAAGAGAAATCTTGCTGTCGAGTTCGAAATGAAGGACTTGGGTATGATACATTATTTTCTAGGTATGAAGGTGTGGTAGACTATAGATGGAATCTTCCTTGGACAAGGGAAGTATGTAGTATAGATCCTGAAGAGATTTGGGATGATGGATTGCAAGGCATTAACCACACCTATGGCATCAAACCTGAAGCTATTGAGTGATGCTTCATCAAAGACAGTTGGTCCCATGATGTATCGTCAGATGATTGGGTCCTTGATGTACCTGATGAACATGAGACCAGATATTTTCTTTGCTATGAACACCTTGAGCCAATACTTGATAGATCCGAGGCATGTTCACTTGAGTGCTGTAAAGCATATTCTGAGGTAACTGAAAGGTACGGTTGAGTATGGGCTCAAGTATAAGACTGATCAAAGCATTAACCTGGAGGGTTATGTTGATTAAGATTGGGCAGGCAGTGCCATCGATAGGAAGAGCACTTCAGGGTGTTGCTTCAGTATGGGATCAGGAGTGATCTCATGGTTTACCAGGAAGCAATCCAATGTGGCACTGAGTATAGCTGAAGCATAGTATGTTGTATCTTGTTCAGCTAGTTGTGAGGCAATATGGCTGAGGAAGCTACTGTCTAATTTATTTGATCTCTATTTAGATGCTACTTGTATATACTGTGACAACCAGATTTGTGTAAATTTGTTAGAGAATCTAGTATTCCATGACAAGTCAAAGCATATCGAGATCAAGTATCACTATATCAGGGATATGGTGTAGAGAGGAGTAGTGGAACTCCAGTATGTTGCAACGGATGAACAGATAGCTGATGTGTTGGCTAAACCATTAGCTAGGGTGAAGTTTTAGTACTTCAGGGAGAATATTGGTGTTCTCTATATTGAGATTCCTCCCAAGAGGAAGTGATGTGTCTGTTCTGTGCCATTCTGACATGGTGAGAGGATTGGTTCCTTCCATGGTTAGATATAAGTGCTGTGCCCTTCCGAAATGGTGAGAGGATTGGTTCCTTCCATTTTTAGGTGTATGTGATGATCCCACATCCAACATGAAAAAGGGCTGGATTTATGAAGACTCATCTAGTATGAAAAAGGACTAGCTCTGAGTAGGTCCCACATCTCGTATGAAAAAGGACCATCTCGGTGATGCCACATCTAGTATGAAAAAGGACTAGCTTTGTGAAGACTCATCTAGTATGAAAAAGGACTAGCTCTGAGTAGGTCCCACATCTCGTATGAAAAAGGACCAGCGCTGTGATGCAACATCTAATATGAAAAAGGACTAGCTCTGTGAAGACTCATCTAGTATGAAAAAGGACTAGCTCTGAGTAGGTCCCACATCTGGTATGAAAAAGGACCAGCTCTGTGATGCCACATCTATTATGAAAAAGGACTAGCTCTATGAAGACTCATCTAGTATGAAAAAGGACTAGCTCTGAGTAGTTTCCACACCTGGTATGAAAAAGGACCAGCTCTGTGATGCCACATCTAGTATGAAAAAGGACCAGCTCTGTGATTCCACATCTAGTATGAAACAGGACTAGCTCTATGATGATACATCCAGTATGAAAAATGAATGGCTCTCTATAGGTTCCTATGACGAGAAGAATCAAGAGATAGCACCTGTGATGATGACCCAGTGATGATTTAGATCAAGTGATGATGATCGAGATTTAGTGATGATGATCCAGCAGTGATGATCCATATCGAGTGATGATCCAGATCCAGTGATGATGTCCAGTGATGATCCAGATCCGATGACTTGAAGATGAAGATGACCTGAAGATGAAGATGACTTGAAGATGAAGAAGCCTTGAAGATGAAGAAGACTTGAAGATGACGAGGACTCGATGATGATCTAGAAGATACAAAGAAGAAGACTTGTGCTGAAAATTGTGTCGAAAGAATACCTTCCTAGTTAAGAGGGAGTGTTGATGTATATGTAACTTCAGAATGTATTTCACTTGTATTTCTTATATATTGTAACCCGATGTTTATTTCGGGATGTACTTGAGTTATGTCATGCCTCGATGTTCCTATCAGGAAATTCTATAATGTAAACAAGTCATGTCAAGTCATTGTGGGTAACCCTCCTATTGTCTAAGGGTTAAATTCCCCACAGTTCCGAGGTGCTAGGGTTATTAGACTCTCCTAGTGAGGATGACCCTAGTAGGGTTTTAGTCATGTCAGGATTAGTATAAATAGAGAGTTGGACTCTCTATTTAACACACAACTCATACACACTGAAGTGTAGCGCATAGTTGAGGAAGGAGAAGACACTGGGGCTAGATAGAAAGAAGGTTATTGCTGTCGGGAAATCACTTACTATTTTGGGTTCTACTTTTGGTGCCGATTCTATCTCTGAGGAAGTTGTGAAGTTTTCGCCATTTATGGTTTCCCAGAGGATAAACATTGTGTTCATTGTCTCTTGTGTTTGATTGCTATGCTTTTTATTCTCTTAGTTAAAGATCCTAATATAATTCTAGCTTAATGATGAAATTCTAACAGGGAGGTACCCCCAGAGCATTGGGATTGGCTTGGGGAGGGGGTATGGTTGCCACCAATCCTTGAACCGGTAATGGTTTCTAAAGCACCATAGGAGGAGGTCCTTGTGGTGTCGGGTTAGGTTGGGCTTGATTTGTAGCATTGGCGGCCTCTTGAACCTCATTTTGAATGGCCTGCTTAGTGCAACCCATGAGGGGACACTCGAATGTGTAGTGCCCGTAGACCTCACAGAGTGTGCACGGTTGGTTTGTGAACAATGGGGCGTTGCGTCTTGGTGCATTTGGTCATGGGGGATTTTGGGCGGGTCGGTTTGCTGTGACATTGTTGGGTGTGTTTGGTTGTTGACCACCTCCCTGCAGTTGATTGTTGGCTTGGTTTCGGGGTCGATTATTCTGGGCCTGCCCTTGTTGATTATTGGGGACTGGCTGGTTGGGACGATTTTGTTGTTCAAATGCTTGTCCCAATGGAGAAGGTGGAGTGAGGGCAGGGGCTTGAACTACTTGCACTCGTGGTGCATAATAAATTTGGGTGGGTGGTAGTGCCACAAATGTGGGCATTTTCCCTGCGTATTGCTGTGTCTTCCATGCCAAGGCTTGATCCTGCTGTGGTTGTGTAGGTTGTGTGTAGGAAATTGTTGCTCCGAACTGGGACATCATTCTGGCATAGTCTGGAGTTTGGTTTTGGTAGGAAACACTAGCAGTGTTGCTTGGTTGTGGTGGAATTGCAGGTGGTGTCAGACAGTGCTGTGGTTGTTGGGAGACCGAGCCTGTGATGCCATCTGCAGCATGGGATGCCCTCGGTGCATCCCGGTAGGAGGTACCTGGATGGGGAGAGTCTGGAATGACGGTGTAGAGGTATCTAGACTGTGCATAGATTAGGTCAAACTATTGGGCTTTCAATATGGGCTCTTCTTCAAATTGGGGACGTTCGGATGTGATGTCCCTTGCTATGGGTGGGAGCAAAGTTTTGAGAAACCAATCCAAAAATATCCTATCTTCAAGTTAGATCTTGCACGTGACTACAACTTCGCTGCCACTCATAGATGTGGTCAGTTATATGTGTCGCGGTGCTCTGGCGGTAGGATAACAATATCTCCACCCCTTCATCATATCTGACAGGGAGTTGGAAATACTAAAGGAACATGAAAGCTAAGGAGTTGAAATCTGGGTACTTGGCTTGCAGTAGCTCAATGTACCATTTGGATGTCGCACCTATGAGGGTGCGTTGGAACAGTCTTAGCCTGATCGAGTCATCTATGATGCTATTTGAGGAGCACCATAAATGGAATGTCATGATGTGATTTTGGGGACACTCCCCTGCCTTCCCTTCAAACTTGGGAATGTTTGAGGGAGGTTTGGTTGGCATGGGGGGCCAAAAGGTTTGATAGAGGATGGGGTCATTTGTCAATCGAGCCAAATCAGGTAAGTTAAGATGAGCCATGAAAGGCATATTTGACCCAAGGTTGATGTGATATGGGGAAGGTATGGTGGTGGGGTTTGCAGGTGCATAATGTACCTACATAGATGGGGTTGCTGGTGGTGCCATTATAGATGGACCAATTCCCCCAAGTGTGGTGTGAGGGACAATGTGGATGGAAGGGCCACTTCCCCCATGTGTGACAGGAGGGTTAGTGTATGTGGAGGGTCCACTACCCCCAAGTGTTGCAAGTGGAGCAGCTTGAGTGGTTACTATGGGTGGTGGCAGCTGACTGATGACAGTTTGCATGACCATGTTGGGGCCACCTGCAGGTTTGTTGGTGATAATTTGGGGTGTGGACATGGGTCCACTAGAAATTGCTATGCCGGAAAATGAATCCGGGTTTGCACCAGCCATGGGGCTTGATGGTGTCATGTGTAAGTTTGGTTTAGACTGATATGGGTCTGAATCTAAATCAGAGGCTGTATGGCCTTCTGATGGTGTGAGAGGTCGTCGAGAATGGTCTCGACGGTGTCGGTTCAATGACCCAAATTATGGTGGTTCACCTCTTAGGCATGAGGAAGAGCGTGAGGGATCAATTGTGTTAGATTTGTGTATCAAACTAGTGGGAATGATATTTTGGACCCTGGTTTCAATGGATTTATATTGGCTGTAGGTGGTCACTCGGCCACCAAGACTGCCAGAAGATAACGCTTGGCTTTTTCCTCATGGGCGTTCTACTCAATCAGTGGGGGTCATTGCCTGTTTCACTTGAAAATTCCTCTCAGTGGCCAACTACTTTGGGGTTCCCGTGGTACTCCTCACAATGAGTTTCTGGGAAGAGCCGAAGCACTTCCCATGGTTAAGGCAGTCAGGGACTTATGTCCTCAAAGACTACAAATTTTTGAACTTAGTGTAAATTAATCAATTTTAGTGGCTCGCTCAGCATCATGAAATGAGTTGGGTTGATTATGTGGTATGGTGTATATGTATTGCTATTTTTCTATTATCAGGTGGCTTCAAATGGTTTATGAATGTATCATATTGTGGTAGATTTCATATCATTGTAAATAAAAGAAGTAAATAATAAAAAATGTTGTAGACATATACAATATTTTACCTTGAATTGTGATGGCCTAACTAGGTGACTACCTTGCACCTATATTCTTCTTCAACCAAGAGAAGGCGTTGGTATCTCAACACAATGGGACTAAGCCCATCCATAGATCCACAGGTCACCTCCTGAATTTAAGGTTGGTCAACAGGGAGGATGCTTAGCACTGTGAGAATCCATCCTTCTCCACCCACTCTACCTTCCAGGTCATCTGTTTTTAATGGTTTAGAACAATATTCGGTGAAGGGCCTATTACTATACAAGTTGTGCCCTTCATCTTATCCCAGAATAACCCTAAGGGTGATGAATAGGTAGAGGAGGAATAGTAAGCAAGATTTGATTTTAAGTTAGTTTTAGTTAGGCTATGTTCATTAACCAATTAATTTTTTTTGTATTTACACTTTGTTTGTACATGAAATTGTAGTAAAATAACACAAAAATAGAAATGGGACTATTGTGCTGGACAGAGGCGGCTGAGCTAGACTAATAGTCCTTAGTAAATTGAAAATTAACTTCTGAGTGACAGACCACATGTTTCGGGACAAATGTGCTGAGGGGGTCACCAAATTTTTCAAGAAATAGGCAAGGTGGTCGCACATATTTCACAGACAGAAGTGGTCTACCTTTCTAAAGGAAGTCGCACCTTTTGGGAGGAAAAGGGCAACCTGGTCGTGCCTGTGAAGCCTAAATGAGTGAACTAGTCCCCTATTTAGGCCCAATAAGTAACCTGTACTGTGGCCAAACAGACTCGAATTTACCTTGCAGAGGCTTCAACAACAATAAAAATTGAAAATAAACAGGATTTAAACTAGATTTGAAAATAAATTTTAACCTGGGGCACAAACTGAAATAAAAATTTGAAATTTAAAAAACTGAACCAGGGATCCTATGGAATCGACCTGGTATGTTCGCCAGTTCTATAGCAGGGATTTCTCCTTGCTACAAGGGAAGGAATATCTCCCTTCCGTCTATAGGACGGAAGGGTAGGTTCCTATGTGAAAATGCATAAAAGAAAAACCGAAAGGAAACTAGACAGAGATGAAAGCAAACAACATAAAGAAATGGCCATGAGCCCCTCTGCAAACAAGGTTGGGGCACCACTCCTAATAACCTACAAACAACTATTAGAGACAATAAACCTGCAAAATCATGTTAGAAATAAACCTGCAAGGAGAATATGAAAACCTGCAAACAAGCTGTGGATTAAAAAAAAGCAAAGAAATGAAACAAAATACACAAGTATACCTCTTCTTTGGTGCAATGGGCCACCATGCCCTGCCTGGGAGAAGCACCTCTCTATCTCACTCAACAATGGAGGAGCTATGGCTCAATGGGTAAGATGAGTGGATGAGAGAGGGATGTGGGTGGCTTGAGAGACAAAAGGGTCTCAAGGCATCCACGGGTAGCATAACAGTATGCAAGGGAAGAGTTCTTTGAGAGTGACCCCCACCCCTCCTTTTATATATTTTTTTGGGGTTTTAGGGTTTTAATCCCTTGGTCTGGGCTTTAGCCCCTTTTTTGGGATTTTAGCCCCTTCTACCCTAACTTTAGCTCCTTTTAGGGTTTTAGGCTCTTTTGAGGGGTTTTAGCCCATTTTTGAAGGCTTTAGCCCTTCAGAGAGTTATTTAGGCTCCTTTTTGGGGTTTTTAATCCCTTTTCTTCATTCTTAAGCCTTTTTTAGGGTGTGAGGGTCTAATGGAGTGATACGAGGGTCGTGCATGGGTGTCCTTTGGTGGTGTAGGCCATTTAGAGCTGAGTGAGGGATTTTTCGGGTTAACAGTGCTCTTAGCTTTGAAATGAGCACCTACATGACTGAAACTAATTAGTTGGCCCACTTTTATTACAAAACCAATTTTTCCAATTAAACTATTAAAAAATAGCCTAAGTTTTGGAAAAATGAAATTTTAATAAAAAACACTGAAAAAATTAAAAAAGTAAAAAAATTGAAAAAAAAATGGGGGACTTAGTCATGTTCATGTGACTCGACCATGATGCCTAGAATTTTTATACATTGACACATAGAATATAATAACTTCAATAGGCCTAAATGCCAAGCCAACCACCCCAACTTTGGAGGTATGGAGTGAAAAACTCAGAAACTATCAGTCGTTTATTCAACAACCAATAATAACGAAGGGAAAAAACACCCTGGGCTGATCGGATTGACAAATAAAGTGTAAGAGACCGAGTATTTTTTAGACACTATCATGCGAGAACATTTATTAAAACTCCCCCATGGGGTATGAACATGTGATATGGCACAACAAAGTTTCCCAGAAACAATACTGAAGGTCTTCTAAAGTCCGAACAAGTTATCCTTGTCCGGTTCACTAGGCTCACTTGATAAAAAACCACTAAGTACAACTTAGGTGCTAACAGTTGGCATGCAATGAGATGTGTTCGAGCTACTTTCAGTTAGACTCAATCATCCATTGCAGTCTGAATTCAGTTAGGACTCAGTTGAGTCAACCAGGACTTGATCCATTGGTTAACTAGTGTATTTATTGTGGCTTACAGTCAGTTAAGCTACACGCATTCATTCAATTCAAATGACCTCCTTGGGAATTCGAATTGTCTTGGCATTCATGCAACCTGCATGCCAATTTTATTGTATTATTCATTATTCATTGATTATACAGAGCTGCTACTTCCATTGCAGCACCATTTTTCCAATTTTATGCTTAATTGTCTAAATTCTTTGTGAGTCTGTGTTTTCAGTCCCTAGACCATTGTGACAAATCAATAGTGGGAACCCCTATCAACTAGTTTTGTTGACTAAGTTTGTGTCAACAAATGGCTCTATTTTACAGTCCTGGATTTACTGGGAAGCACTACAAGTGACATATGCAAAACTTCTGTGACTCACTCTGGACGCTGTGACCAAGTACCAATGAATTGCTCGGTTTGCGATTGGTCCACATTCCATTCATGTCTAAGAATGAGATGACCCAGATAGGAAGTGGTTTCTAACCTCGTATAAGATATTTGATGAGGAGCTCAAGATGATTTTTGACGATTGGCCCAGCGTATGGAGAGAACCAATCACTTTAGAAGAAGTATCAACATGCACACCGGTAGATGCGTGAGTTGATCCAGTACCTGCGACTAATTCGCAAAGTCAACATGATTTAGATGTAGAGTCGACGTGGAGACCCACAGACTCAGAAATTGAGCGTGCATTTAAAGAATTAAGGATGAAGAAGCACCACGGGTAGGGCGCAATCAGTAGCACAGTGCCAAGGATGTAAGCGTAGTTGAATCGGCTTGTCAAGGCGATTACAGATGCAAAAGATGTGGAAGTGAAGAAGTCAGCACAAGACATGTTTTTGGAGGTAATAACAAGACTTGATTCTTTGTATGATGTTGTATTGAAGAGAGAACTGGAAGGAGCGACTGTGCAGGACCTTGGCTCAATTAGAACTAGGAAGCAGGTTCAAAATGTTCAAATCCCCCCAACTACAATTGAGACCAACAAAAAGGATTTGGATTCCTTCTTGCAGCAGTTGCGGGACTTATTGATTGACATAAATGTGCTTTCCACACAGATGTTGGTGAAAATGTAAATATTTTCCAATGAGGAGTTGGATGACAGAGAAAAAATCATCGATGATCAGTTTTTGCAATCATAGGAGAAGGAAGCGGAAGCATAAAAAGAGATCACAGTGCTGAAGTAGAAAAAAGAGGAGTTAAAGGAGAAGAGTGTTGTGGATATTACAAATCTGAATAAAGAGCAAGAATTATTGGTAGTTGAGAAGGAGCACCTTTGGGTTAGTAGAGTGAGGTTGGAGGAGGCAGTTTTTGAGCCCTGTGAACCTATACATGAGAGCACTGCAAAGCTAGATGCATTCGAGAGAGAAAATTTGCTTGGAGAAATCATCACATAGTTGCAGCAAGATAATGCATATTTGACTTCTCTCTTGCATCCAGACATGCTTTCGGATCAAGTAGCAGAATTAAAAAGCGCCATAGAGGATGTGGCAACATAGCTAGAATAGATGGGGCAAGAAGCAAAGAAAGTAACATAAGAAACTACGCAATTTTGGGGCAGCATAGTCAAGGATGACCAGTTAGCGCAACTAAATACACAATTGAAAGAACTAGAAGGGAAACTAGTGACATTGAATACTTTGCTGAGGGATATTCCACCAGTTGTCCAAATAACAAGGTCAACGGAGCTGAAGGAGTTACAGTAGCGGGTGGTGAAGGTGAGGGAATGACGGCAGAGGCATAGTGAGTAATTTGATGATTTCCAAGATCTTGGCGCGTAGATTTTGGTTAAGGAAGTTGTGGTGCTATAGGCCATGCAAGAAGGAAAGAAGGAATTTGCTGAGAAAATGGTTGAGCATCCATTAGTGCATGACCTCACAGGGAACCGAGAAATTTCTGAGAAGGTGAAAGCGAAAGTCAGTGAGATTACTCAATAGTACAATAAGTTCGAGTAGAATATCAATGAGTACACTATGTCAAGCTGATGTGGCTCGAGGGAGAGATACAAAATTGTGTTCAGGGCCTACTGGTAGAAGGTTTTCGGTTAAGGTAATTGTGTAGCATTGCAGATGCTGTGCAAGGTCAAATACACCATGCAAGTGGAAGGTGGCATGCAAGATGGAAATAGAATATTTTATGTAATTTTTGTCACCTTTTTTAGTTTTGGACCACATTGTGTGGATGTTGGTCATTATTTTGTAGAATCAGTTAAGAGTTAGTTAGAAATTTAGTTAACTAGACAATGATTGTAAAGGCGCAAGCCTAAAAGTAGATGTAGAGTTGCAAGTATTAGAGGAACTTTTTGAGCAATCTTATGTCTTGGTATGATTATGTGCTCTGTGCATGAATTGAGATCTGTTGATTTGTCTACTGAGAACTATTTTGAGAATCTTTGGTTTTGTGAGGAAGTTAATATGGCATGACAAAAGTTGAGTTGAATCATTGTGTTCTTTTCTGGTTTCTTGCTTTACTGTCTTCAACAAATTGATTATGAATGCAATGAGTATCTATGGCATGGATCTGTAAATGATGAGATGTTTCTCTATTTTGAATGATGTTATTATGTTGGATCTGTTTACGCATCAAGATGTCTACTGTAGTTCTGGTATAATAATGCGATATGTTGAATGTTGATATGGTTCTGCTAACGCATAAGTTAGATGATTAGATCGGTTGAATACTATTGTGTTAAGTCGATAAGTTGGTGTACATTGTCCTCCTTCATTCGATGAAAAATTGGTTTTCTCATCTCTCCTTCAAACATATCGAGTAATATTTCATTCGCTCTATGGGTGTTGTTGGACGGTAGTAAAACATTTTCGGGTTAGTGCTTAGGGAGATCGCAGTGGTTTGGGTTTCGATAGAGTGGGAACTAATGTCAAATAGTTTTTTTGACTTAGTTTTTGTCAACAATCACAATACTGAAAAAGAACTATAAAATTTTGAAGCAAAACTAAATTACCATGGATAACAGACTAGTGAGGCATCATGAACCTTTGTGGGTGTTATAAGCGAGGAGCCTTGAGGAGGTCATGTTTACAACTAGGATACAATTTAGAATAAAATATAAGAACACGCCTCATGTGAGTAAAAAAACTAAAACTGTAAAATAACATCGACAAGTTTGATCAAGTAGAGACTTGGGTGGGACCACCATAAATAATAAATTATAGTAGCACACATATTTTGCATTATAATACCTTATTATAATCGTTCTTAACAATAAATTCAAGACGAAGTTTCCCAAAGGGTGGGTATATGTAATGCCCCATATTCTTAATTATACATCTTTCAGACAGACCTATTGTAATTTATTTGGTTATTATTCGTTTGAATAAGCTAGAGTGAGTAAATCTTCAACATGCAAGACTTGATCATATCTTGTTACTGTGTTTGTAATGTTACTACATTTATGTTGATACTAGGATTATGATGTTATGATGTTATCATTCACATGATGTTATTTTTTTTATGCGAAGAGTATGTTGGATTTATTACGAGATTCATTTCTTTCATAAATACTTTGTATGTTTAATCATTGTCCTTGATGAAATGTGATATGTATGATGCGGTACATGGATACCAACCCATGATGTGATCAATTTAATAATTTTATGTGATTAAAGGAAATGATGATAATATGGAGTAGCTAATGATTGAATATAGATATTGTTACAAATATATAATTGCAAAGTACTAATCCACACAACACGAGAGCTATATAATAATCGAATACTTGATATGTAGTGTGGTGTAGTACCCATTTTGCACAGAGCCTTATTTACCAAAATGATGATATGATGACACAATCCAATAATATTGATAGCAATATGAATTGATAGGGAATATACCGAGTATGTTGAGAGGGATGGATGTATTTCCAACACTATGTTACAATGATATCTGAGTTCGTGGGAGGGCGATGCTTAGACACGCTCCCCAAGTTGTTATGATGATGACTATTAGATTCCTTCTAGGAGATGCTAGGTACTCTATTGGGCCGATGCTACCTCTCTCAAGTTATTATGTGGTCAGGTCAGTGAAGCCAGCATCCACTTCTATACTAGCAGAGGAAGGATAGGGCAGATGTAGACGTAGGTTAGGATGGGAGGACGTGCTAGTTAGTATTGTTGAGGGTTGGGTATTTATGATACCTAGTAAGTGGTAGTAAGTTCCTTGTTCCTTTGGAATCATTGATTTATTACCTATTGTGAATATAAAGTATAAATGATGTTATAACTTGATTGATTAATTATTAATGATTGATGATGCTAAAATGATTATGTTGGAAGTATGTTGATTTGGTCATATATATGTGATTTCATGTCTTGTATGTATGATTACTCTTTATAGGCGAAGGGTTATTATTTTGTCATTTAGTAAATATGCATAGGTGAAATGATGTTTTTGTATAGTACATATATGATCTATGCATACATTGTACATGCACGCATACCTAGTACTCGTACACTAGTATTTATGTGCTAAATTCTTAAAATGATTAATGATTGTAATGATTATTTGGGATAAGATTCAGTTGTGAATTAATCAATATTAAATGATGATTATGTAATCATGTTGATAAGCATAAACATGTCAATTAGGTCAGTTATTAGTTAAACGTAAGTGATGCATTAGTAATTAATCATTTTTTTAAGAAGGAATTGTCATGAGATAGTTATTGTAAATAACATACTTAGTTGTTGTAAATAACATAGTTATGGTTTAGTGTACACCAATAAGATTGTTATTGTTATTACCATGAATATTCCCATTGCTATTATTATAACTATTGTCGAATAAACATTACTTCATGATTTTAGTTTCATGGTGTTCTTATATAAATAAATTTACGTTGATTGTTTTATGCTAATAGTAAAAAGGAATATTATTATTATTTTAAAAGAATTCAAAGTGATTGTATATTTCATCTTATTATATTCATAAAATATGAGTGTTTTAGTTTTATTGGTAAAGAAAACATCATTTTTGAATATGGATTTGGATTTAATAATTAATACATGAGAAACATCCATATCAAAAGTCAAACTTGTATTTATTGTATAATACTAATTGCATTTAAGGATCAAGTGGTGGAATAAATTATATATCATATAACTCAATATAATAAGACAAGGCATGCTTATTATTGGATGAAGTAGATGATAGGAAATAAATTCCAATGGGAAAAACTTAATTAGCATTTAACTATTTTACTCTTCAAGAGAAATAGGGAATCTAACAAAAATATTTGAACATTATTTTATATTTGACTAGTGTTGTATTTATGATTTATATTTACCCAAAATACCTAGAGGGTGAAGGCGGTGGAGTGAGGATGAAGTATGGAGGAGGAAAAAGGATTTTAAAAAGGTCTCATGGAGAAGAGTGTGGGGGCGGGAGCAGTTTCTTTTTATTTTTCTTTGGGGGGAGGAATATGAATGAGAAACTGGGGGAGGAAGGAGGCAAACCCAGGAGAGGGTTAACTCGTGGAATTTAGGAGGTGGGAAACTCAAAGAAAGAGGGAAAATTGAACCGTGGAGATTGAAATATGTATTTATATATCATATTATTGTGGAAATTGAACCCAATATATCGCTCAATTACACTCACAAAATTGCTAATCAAAAATGCAAAATTCACACAAAAGGAGACTGAAATTGGAGCATAACTTAATCCTGTATTGAATAAGTCTACATTAGCCAACCATATGAAGTAATATGATGCTCAAATATATAATTACATGATATATTCAAAAGAACTAGGTTTCTATTCAAATTGGTCAAAAAGCAGGCTTACTAAAACAAGTAAAATCCCCCATAGGCACAAAAGGAATTTCCAAATCCATAAAGATCCTCATGAATTAGATAAAGAAAGTGGGAAAGATAATGTGTGGTGGAAATATAGCTCATTCATGATTTTGTGTGGAGAAAAGGAAGGAGGATGATGTGGTCAAAAACAAGGCAAGTTCCCTTAGACTAGCTTTTCCTTTATTCCTTAAATCATATGTAAAGCAAGGAAGCTTTTAGAAAAATAAGGTATGCACTTTAAGGAATCATGAATAAATAATACATACTAAATATGGTTCCAAGATGATTCCAAAGCACTCCATGACCCATTTTAGCAAGTATTGACTTCTAGGAACATGTAGAAGTCAACTAGCACAGAGAGGGAATCTAGGATTCTAGGAATAAGACAAAATTGACTTAATTAATGTCAAATATGGGTAAATATGGGTTGATTATTCTAACACCCCTCATTAATCCTGAATTTATGAGTAAATATCATAAAATTATAGGGCCTAGAAACAAGGATTAGTCACCCTTTTACATACTACATGTCCATACAACTAAGGAAAGAGGAAAAAACCTAGTGGGAAAATCCTCCCTTAGACTTGGACATGAAAAACATTTTTTGGAAATCTTGTCATCAATCATTCTTCACCACATGATCAGCAATTCCCATCAGTAATTTGATACTACTGAAGGTCTTCTTAGAGAATACTTTGGTGAAGATGTCTGCTACTTGTTCTGAAGATGCGTAGTAGAGTAGAGCAATGGTACCATCATGCAAAAGCTCCTGGATATAGTTCATATGGATCTCAATGTGCTTTGTTCTTTGTATTTGAACTGAATAAATGGAGATTTTAATGGTTCTTTTATTTTCACCATAGATCATTGTTGAAATCTATGATTCGAAACCACATTCTCCAAGTATCCCGTATAACCATAAACATTGAGTAGCTGTATTTACAACTCCTTTATACTCTGCCTCTGTAGATGAGAGTGCTATGGAACTCTACTTATTACTTGATCGGTTGATTGGTCCTTCTACAAACATGATCAAATATCCCGAGGTATAATTTTTATCTTTGTTTTCACCTACCCAATCATTGTCAGGAAATCCAACTAGCTCTATGTCATATTTTGCTTTGTAGAAAATCCCATGAGTCCTTGTTCCCTAAACAAAGTTTAGGATCCTCTTGGCTACTCTCCAATGGATCTCATGAGGCTAATCCATGTATCTTGAAGCCACACTAACTGCATAATATAATTGAGGTCAAGTATGTGTAATATAAACCAAACACCCAATCAATTGCCTATACAGTGTATTATTTACCATAGGAGAAGAACCTGCTTCTCCAAGATTAACTCCTGAAAGGAATGGAGCCTTGCTTGGATTGCAATCGTTCATGCTGAAATTGATGAAAAAATATGAAGCATACTTTGAATGATTAAACTTGATTTCATGTTGGGATTGATAAATTTTGAGACCCACGAATTGGCTCAACAATCCCAAATCTGTAATAGAAAAGACATGGTTCATTGCATCCTTCAAGGAGGCAATCTGTTTCTTTGAAATTCCTGTAATCAGAAGGTCATCCACATAGAGAATAGTAATCATTAAATAACCATGAATATTCTTCCAATAGACATTAGGACCATACTTGCATTGAACAAAACTCAGTGACAACAGAAAGCCATCAATCTTGGAATACCAAACCCTTGGGGCTTGCTTGAGCCCATACAATGATTTCTTGAACCTGCACACTAAAGATGGATTAGAAACAAAACATTTTGGTTTCTTCATTTAAATCTCTTTAGTAAAATATCCATTCAGAACGACACTCTTTACATCCATGTGATGTACCTCCCACTGCTTCGAAGTTACAATGGCTAGGGCAAGCCTTATGGAGTCCATCTTTGCCACTGGTGCAAAGGTCTTATTGTAATCAATACCATGTACCTAAGAGTATCCATTGGCTACCAATATTTCCTTATAATTCAAAGGTGAACCATCGGTATCAGACTTAGTTTTGAATACCCACTTACACTTCACTAGCTTCCTCCCTGGGGGAAGATCAACCAGTTCCCATGTTTTGTTCTTTTGGAGCGAGCTGAATTATTCTTTCATTGATGTTTTCCATATTGGATCATGTGATGCATATTCATATGTATGTGGATCTGAATATATAATCAAATAACACTTCTCAGCAAAGAGAGTATCTTTCACACAAAGGGCACTATCAAATTGAGATCTAGTCCTCCCAGTGTCATTAGGATTTCCAGCTATTTCCCCAGGTGCATGAATGGTCCTTGCTACCCACTTTGGTCTTGTAGGGATGTTAGTATATGCAATTAATTCATCATTATCATAGATATCAGAATCAACAAACTCATTAGTCTCTTCACTTACAATCAATGGTTGTGGTGGTGAAGAGGACACTCCAACTTCAAGTGCTGCTAAAGGATTTTCTTCGAACTGAACACTTATTTCAATTAAAGCTTTGTTTGTCATTAGAGGAAATTTGGGGTCTAAAATGGGCCTTATAAGAAAATGCACCAACATTAATTTTTTGTGAGTTGGAATCCAAGAACCAATAATATTCCAATAAAATGAGTCAACCATAATGGTTGAATTGACATATTTGTCATAAAAAAAACTACTTTTTTGTTCATATTTTCCACATATCTCCCTATGTTTTCACTCAAATTTTGACCGAGAGATCTCGCTGGATGTATAATTTGATTCCACATCCAACGAGTACCCACGCTGCATACTTTTGATGGACCCAGCTACCCCAAAAACAAGAAATACCTGAAAAAACATGATGATGATGTCATCATCACATTTTTTCAGGTATTTCCTATTTTTGGGGTAGCGAGGTCTATCAAAAGTATGAAATGTGGGTACTAGTTGGATGTGGAATCAAATTCTGCATCCAGCGAGATCTCCCAATCAAAATTTGAGTAAAAACAAAGGAAGATATGTCGAAAATACGAACACAAAAGGTAGTTTTTTTCTTTTTTTCCTCCAAAATTAATAAATATTATTTTATTATTTTAACTATTATTTTATTATTTTCCTTAGGATGCCCATTTTAGACCTCAAAATTCTTGTAATGGCTCAATTTTATCAACTTGTACCATTTTGAATCTTCAGAATACCCAACAAATAGGAAGTCTTGTCTTTGTGGTTGCAAAGCCTTCCTCTGTTCAGTTGGAATTCCAGCCCAATCGTTTGAGCCAAAAATCCTGAAATGGGGCACATCTGGCTTATGCCCACTCTAAGCTTTGAAAGTAGTGATACCATCAATATACTTATGTGGCACCCTATTCTGGATATAGGATGCACATTTTATATCTTCGTCCCAAACTTTGGTGGAAAAGTTTTAGCCTCCATCATACAAGCTGCCATCTCCTTCAGTGATCTGTTCTTCCTCTCAGCAACACCATTTTGCTGTGTTTTTTCAGAAATATACTTGTAGTTAATATGGCCATATATTTCATGCCAAATCTTGCTTTCTTTATTAGCATGAGTAAGAAGAGCAGAGGGATTTGAGTAGGGTAGAAAATGGGAAAACTTGTATACCTTCGAAGTGTGATCAACAACAACTTTTGCTATGAATTTTCCATTCAAAATATTAATGATTTCAACTTCGTTGGGGGAGAAGATGAATTTCTTTGGAGACCCAGTGTGAGTCATATGATACACTAACAAGAAATTAGAGGCAAGACCTGGAACATACAACAAATTATTGAACTTACCATGGTCAAGATCAATCCTACCCTTTCCCATACTGTCAGTCAACAAGTTATCTCCGAAAAATACTGGTGGACCTTTCGACATGTCAAGAGAAGAGAAGATCTCTTTTGTCGAAACCATATGTCTGGAAGCTCTAGAATCAATGATGAAACTAGGTGAGCTTGAGGTGCCAGTAACCAAGGCATGTACTCTCTCCTTTTCTTCTGAATTTGATCCTCCTTCCCTCTTCTTTGAGCAATCAGGAAGGGAGATGTTGTTATTCTCTAGGAGTTGGGTCAATATGTCTATATAATTTTTCATACAAGAGCTCTCAGGATGATATCCCTTAGTATAGTATGTGCACTTGCTCATTTCTCCTATGTTCTTCTTCTTCTGAAATTTCTTCTTGGAGCCTAAGGACTCCTCTTGAGACTTTGCCTTGTCTCTCTTTTTCTCAGGTGGATTTTTATCTTTTTTCTTGCTTTTTGAATGTTATATTTTTAACATTAAGCTAGCATTATATTAGGATCTTCAACTGAGAGAATAACAAGCACAACACTCAAACACAAGAGACAATGAACACAATTTTTTTCCTCAGGGAAACCATAAATGGATAAAACCCTACAACTTCCTTAGAGATAGAATCAACACCAAAAGTAAAACCCCAAAACAATAAGTTGATCTCCTGACAGCAGTAGCCTCTTTCTTCCTATCCCCAGTAGCTTCTTCTTCCTAAGCTATGCACTACAACTGAGTGTGAGTGGGTGTGTGAGAAATAGAGAGACTCACTCTCTATTTATACTAATTCCTGACTTGAAAATAACCTACTAGGGATGAATTCTCCAGTAGATTCTAATAACCCCAGTGCCCCGGAATTGCGAGGACTTTAAACCTTGATTAATAGGAGGGTTACCCACCATGACTTGACATGACTTGTTAACATTATAGAACCTCCCAATAGGAACATCGGGGCATGAAATGACTCAAGTACATTGCAAACACATCCCAATAATAAACATCGGGGTACAATACATAAGATATATGGATGAATACATTTCAAAGTTACAAATACATTAACACTCCCTCTTAAATAGGAAGGTATTCTCTCGACACAATTTATCAGCACAAGTATTCTTCTCTGTATCATCTGGATCATCATCGAGTCATCATCATATTCAAGTCATCTTTATCTTCAAGTCACCTTCATCTTCAATTTATCTTCATATTCAAGTCATCTTCATCTTCGGATTTGGATCATCACTCGATTTGGATCATCATTGGAATATCATCACTAGATCTAGATCATCACTTGATCTGGATCATCACTAGAACATCATCACTGGATATGGATCATCACTCAATCTGGATCATCATCATGGGTGCTATCTCGTTATTCTTCTCCTCAAAGGAATTTCTAAAGAGCCAGTCCTTTTTCATGTTGTTTGTAGGCCTAGCCTCCATGTAGGTCTTGTTCAGCGCATATATCTGACACTAAGTCAAAATGGCCCACCCAATACTTACATCTGATCATGTTGAAACCAATCCTATAATCACATCAGAAAGGAACGTTGATCATTCACATATGACCATGTGGGAAATCATCCCACAACCCTGTCAAAAAGGCCCAGTACTCACATCTGACCATGGGGGGAACACATCACGCAACCATGTTAGAAAGGATCTACACTTACATCTGACCATGGGGGGAGCACATCCTACAACCATGTCAAAATGGCTCTATAGTTACATCTGACCATGGGCGGAACACATCCCGCAACCATGTGAGAAGGGATATGCACTTACATCTGACCATGGGGGGAACACATCCCACAACCACGTCAAAAGGGATCTGTACTTACATCTGACCATGGGGGGAACAAAACTCACAACCATGTCATAAGCGCTTTGCACTTACATCTGAGCATGGGGGGAACACATCCCGCAACAATGTCAGAAGGGCTCTCAACCCCAGGTTGAGGGTTCCTGGTAACTGGCCAGGTGCCTCCATTCTCCCAGAGAAAGGGATCATCCATTATATCTGATCAAGTGGGAACACATCCCTCAATCACATCAGAATGGCCATGCACTCATATCTGATCATGTGGGAACACATCCCACAATCATATCAGAATGGCCCTCAGTCCTAGACTGAGCTTTCCTGGTAACTGACCAGGTGCCTCTATTCCAAGAATGGCAATAGACCTTATATCTGATCATGTAGGAACCAATCCTACAGTCACATCAGAATGGATCAACACTCATATCTGACATGGAAGGAACCAATCCTCTCACCATGACAGAAAGGCTTAGCCCTTACATCTGACCATGGAAGGAACCGATCCTCTCACCATGTCAGAATGGTTCACGGAATCATCAATTTTCCTTGGAAGGAACCTAGATATAGAGAACACCAAGATTCTCCTTGAAATACTCAAACTTCACTCTGGCTAATGGCTTCATCAACACATCAGCTATCTATTCATCCATTGCAACATACTGGAGCTTCACTACTCCTCTCTGCACCATATCCCTGATATAGTGATATTTGATCTCGATATGCTTCTGTTAGGATTATAATGAGCAATACAATATAAAGACACACAATATAACCTGGAAACCCCATGCGGGGAAAACCAACACCAATGAAGATCTTCATTACATGGCCAAAACTGGCCATCCGGGCCAAGCGAGCTAGTCATCGCTCAACTCCAGGACACTATACAATGGAGCCTCCTCAAGCGTTATAAAGGTTTAATCACATGCAATACCATGGGACAATACCATGGGCTACAACAAACCATGTGCAAGACCTAAACCACCTTTGACTTAATCCCGAGTCAAGGTTAACCCTAACAATCCCCCCTTTAAACTTTACTTGGAGTAATCACCAACTCCCCTCAAATATTTACCGAGGAATCTTACATACACCCCCCTATCACCTAGGTCTATCTCCCAACTTTACCGGTGAGTTACCAGGTGTATGCATGCCTTACCAGGTCTTACAGCCATATGCCCATTTACATGAAAACCACTCCATTACATTTTTTTTTCATGTGCCTTCATGGTGACTACACCATCACCCTCCGTTGCTTCATCCTCTCGCTTTCCATGCTCGCTTCCTTGCTCGTCTTTTGCCATGCTCCCTTTGTACCTACATCCAAACTCTGTCATTGATGTCAATATAAAGAAAAATCCATCTACCGGATTACATGGGTCATCGGCCGCTGTAACCACCAGTTCTCTAGGAATTCTCTTCACATACATGGCTCATCAATCTTGGTCCCAAAACTGAGATTAAACCATCTCACATTTCTCCCGCAATCGAAGACTCAACCTCTCCGATCCACATCAAGCTAGGCTACGAGTACACCTACCACCCTCGTACCTACCTAGTGGTTCATTCCACACTTGATGCAACATCCCTTCTTTGCGCATAAGAGGGATACCTTGTGTTTTTAGCATCCAGAGAAATCCAAACTTGCCTACGGTTAAGTTTCACATGGACCAAAAAATTACTGCTAGGGTGTCGGGTACCACCAAACATGCACCCCACAATTTGATTCAACATAGAAACACCAACGAGCATAACCAAGCCAAACCATGGCTTTGATACCATTTGTTAGGATTATAACAAGCAATACAATATAAAGACACACAATATACCCTAGAAACCCCATGCGGGGAAAACCAGCACCAATGAAGATCTTCATTACATGGCCAAAACCAGCCATCCGGGCCAAGCGAGCTAGTCACCGCTCACCTCCAGGACACTATACAATGGAGCCCACTCAAGCATTATAAAGGCTTAATCACATGCAATACCATGGGACAATACCATGGGCTACAACAAACCATGTGCCCAAACCATGTGCAAGATCTAAACCACCTTTGACTTAATCCCGAGTCAAGGTTAACCCTAACAGCTTCAACTTGTCATGGAACAGTGAGTTCTCTGACAAATTCACACAACTATGGTTGTCACAATATATACAAGTAGCATCTAACTAGAGATCAAATAAATCAGACAATAGCTTCCTCAGCCACACTGCCTCACAACTAGTTGAACAAGCTGCAACATACTTTGCTTCAGCTGTACTCAGTGCCACACAGGATTGCTTCCTGCTAAACCAAGAGATCACACCTGATCCCATACTGAAGCAACACCCTAAAGTTCTCTTCCTATCGATGGCAGTTCCTTCCCAATCCGAATCAACATAACCCTCCAAGTTAATCTTCTGATTCGCCTCATACTTGAGCCCATAATAAACTGTACCCATCAGGTACCTCAGAATATGATTTGCAAAAACCAAGTGAACATGTCTCGGATCTATCAAGAAGTAGCTCAAGATGTTCACAGCAAAGAAAATATCTGGTCTCATGTTCGTCAGGTACATCAAGGACCCAATCATCTGACGATACATTGTAGCATCAACTGCTTTTGATGAATCAACACTCAATAGCTTCAGGTTTGATGCCATAGGTGTGGTCATGGCCTTGCAGTCCATTATCTCGAATCTCTTTAGGATCTTTACCATATATTTCCCTTGTCCCAGGGAAATTCCATCTACATTCTGCCACACCTCCATGCCTAGGAAATAATGTATCATATCCAAATCCTTCATTTCAAACTCGGCAGCATGCTTCCTCTTCGTATTACCAATCAAACCATCCATACCTGTTACAAAGAGATCATCTACATACAATAGGAGCATCACTGGGTTTCCATCTTCAACCTTGTATTAAAGGTTGGAATTTGCTTTACTTATGGTAAAGCCCAAACTGGATAGAAAGTTGTCAATTCTTCCATACCATGTCCTGGGTGCCTGTTTCAAATGATATAGGGATTTCTTCAATCTACACAAATGAGACTCCCTGTCATGTGTCTCAAAACCCAATGGCTGCTCCACATACGCTTCTTCTTCTACTACACAATTCAAGAAAGCAGTCTTGACATCCATCTGGTGTATCTTCCATTTCATCACTGTAGCCAGAGAAAGTACTGATTTGATGGAAGTGTATCTAGCTACAGGTGAAAAAGTTTCTTTATAATATATTCCTTCTTTTTGGGAGAAGCCACGAGCCACAAATCTTGCTTTATATTTTTCTATGCTACCATCTGCAGCATGATTGATCTTGTAGATCCATTTGGAAGTTACAATAGACTTCCCTTCTGGTCTTGGGATAACATCCCAAACATCATTCTTCATGATTGATTGATACTCTTTGATCATAGCATCCTTCCATTATCTTCGTTCTGCTGCTTCTTCATAATTGTAAGGTTCTTTATCAATGAAATCACATAATAAGGCTACATAACCAGAGCAAGACCTTGTTCTCTTTCTTTCTTTGTTATTCTCTTCTGGAGCCCCATATCTTTCCACAGCTTGGATAGCTTCTCGTACCCAATCAGGTTTCCTCTTATGAGGATTCTTCTCTTGAGGTGGATCTATAGGTTCTTGAGGTTCTTCTATTTCCCGATCTTCTTCTTGATATTCTTCATTCATGGTTGTGTCATGAACTCTGGGTGCTTCTATTTCTTTAGGTTCTTTAGCAAGTCTCTTTCTAGATTTGTTGTAAGCTGAGTCTTTGTCAAAAGTTACATCCCTACTGATATTGATCTTCTTGAATCTTGGGAAGTATATTTTGTAAGCCTTTGAGCTTTCAGAGTATCCCACAAATACACCCTTATTTCATGAAGGATCTAACTTTGTCCTCTTTTCTTTTGGAATGTGTATGTACACTGGATAGCCGAATATTCTAAGATGGATGACTTATGGTTTCTTGCCTAAGAAGAATTCTTTAGGTGTCTTGCTATATAGTACTCTATGTGGAGTACGGTTCTGTACATACACCATTGTCCTGGCAGCTTCTGCCCATAGATCCATGGGAAGATCTTGATCATGCAGCATAGCCCTTGCAGCTTCCATGATCATTCGATTCTTTCTTTTTGCAACCCTATTTTGTTGTGGATTATAAGGAGTAGTTAACTCCCTCTTAATCCCTGAATCTTTGCATAATGCTTTGAATTCATTTGAAGTGAATTCTCCACCATTGTCTGATCGAAAGGTCTTTATCTTCTTCTCTGTGTGGTTCTCGATCAAGGCTTTGAATTCCTTGAAATTTCTGAATACTTCATCTTTGTTCTTCATGAAGTAAATCCATGTCTTCCTATAAAAATTATCAATAAAATAAACATAGTATACATACCCGCTTAATGAACTTGATGACATTGGACCGCATACATCGGAGTGAATGACTACCAAGATTCCTTTTTCCTTTCTCTTGCTACTTGGAAATGTCTTCTTTGTGTTCTTTGCTTTTGCACATCCTTTGTAGACTCCATCATGTTTTGCTTGAATTTCTAGAAGACCTTCAATAGATTTTCTTGCAAGTGGTAGTGCTCTATAATGCACATGTGCAAGCCTTCTATGCCAAAGCTCATTTGGCTCTATTGTGTCATGGACTAAAGCTTGTTTTGGATGGCCCTTCAATTTGTATAGACCTCCCTCTTGTTCCCCAATCACTACTACATCATCAAAAGTCTTTCCCTTTGGCCACATGAGAACTTGGCCATATACAGATGCAACCCTCATGCCTTTTGCATCTAATACAGATATGGAGAGGAGATTCTTCTTTAGTCCTGGTACAAACAATACATCTTGCATCTTCATAGAATTTCTAGAGTCTAGCTTATAGGAGGATTCCCCACTACCTTTTATTGGATACTGGTAGTCATCCCCAAGTTTCACCTTGTGAGGTGAGTCATGTTTAGATAGTTTCACAAAAGATTCTTTGAATCCCATCATATGTTTGGAAGCACCACTGTCTATAAGCCAATCATTGCTTCCATGTGAGATAGTTCTCATGAGAGCGGAGATCAGCACATATTTTTCATCACTTGAAGAATCATCACTTTCTTGTCTGAATCTCTTTTAGGAAGGTTCATCATCCTCTACAGCATGAGCATGCTGTCTTCTCTTGTTTTCCTTCTTCTTATGGGAGTTAATCTTGTTTGGAGGACAATCTTTGTCAAAGTGTTCTCTTTCATTACATGTATAGCATCTTAATTTAGATAAATATTTTCTAGTGTTATCTCTTTTGTGGAAGTTCTTACTTCTGGAGTGATGAGAGCTTCTTTTGCTTTTCCTGGAGTGAACTATGAGAGCTTGATATTCACTTCCCATATTTTCTTATTGAGCTGCTATCCGATCTTCTTCTTGAGAGCATTCTTCCCATAGTCTACTGAACTCTACTAACTTCTTTCTTGCACAGATTCCTTGAATAAAGGAGTCCCATGATCTAGGGAGACCATTCAAGGTGGTCATTACAATATCTACATTTTTCACTTCTTCATCTACTACTTCTAGCTATTCCTTGATCTCAGAGACCCTTGTAAA
The DNA here is from genome assembly GCA_001517045.1 of Pseudotsuga menziesii. NCBI lineage: Eukaryota > Viridiplantae > Streptophyta > Pinopsida > Pinales > Pinaceae > Pseudotsuga > Pseudotsuga menziesii. The sequence goes on from LPNX010876485.1 coordinate 169,239, forward strand.
GTAGGACTGGATGGTCTCTGCATTTTTTATCTTTACATTCTTCAGTTGGTTTCTCATAGTCATCTTCCGGTTTATGTTCTTCCCTTCAAAAAATTTGGTTAGGGAATCAAACATAGGTTTAGGTGTCTTTAGGAGAGACACCTATGGTATGAAGTGATCCTTGATTGAATCAGCAATAATCCTCTTTCCCATAACCAACTTCTTCTTGTGTAATGCCTTAGCCTCATCTCTCTCTAGAATTGGAACCTCCTTGTTGATATAGGACTCCAACTCATTTTCTTCCAAGACTAGGGAGATCCTATACTTCCATAATCAGAAGTTATCAGCTCCCTCAAGATTTTCATCAAGCTTGGTATGATGAGACATCTTGACTGAGAACCTAAAATGGAAATACAAAAGATTTAGATCTTACTAGGTCAAGATGTTGCATCTGGATTTGGAGCTGAATTTCTGTAGTGTTGGTTCAGGAGCAGATTAGGGTTTGACTTTTCTGGAGTTTTGTCCAACCAAATGCTTTGATATTGATCTCTAAACTTCAATTTTGAGGAGGAGATCAATCCAGGCCTGGGCTCACTGAAAAATTCCACTTCTATGGAAAGCCCTAATTTTCGGCAGTAGTTTCGGGTCCAAAACTGAAAAAGCTCAGAATTGGATTTTGCTTCAACAGAAAGATGTGCCCTAGGGATAAGAGTTACCCAGCCTTATTTCATTGAATATTTATGGAGAGAGATCCAAAAATTAGGAATCCCTAGTTCCTGCAGCTGCATAGTGTCTTCTTCTCAGGTTAGCTTTGATACCATGTTAGATTTTTAACATTAAGCTAGCATTATATTAGGATATTTAACTGAGAGAATAACAAGCACAACAATCAAACACAAGAGACAATGAACATTGTGTTTTTCCTTGAGGAAACCATAAATGGAGAAAACCCCGCAACTTCCTCAAAGATAGAATCAACACCAAAAGTAAAACCCCAAAACAATAAGATGATCTCCTGACAGTAGAAGCCTCTTTCTTCCTAGCCCCAGTATCTTCTTCTTCCTCAGCTGTGTGCTACAACTGAGTGTGAGTGAGTGTGTGATAAATAGAGAGACTCACTCTCTATTTATACTAATTCTTGACTTGACAATAACCTACTAGGGCCGACTTCTCTAGGAGAGTCTAATAACCCTATTTCCATGGAACTGTGGGGACTTTAACCCTTGATAAATAGAAGGGCTACCCACCATGACTTGACATGACTTGTTTACATTATAGAACCTCCTGATAGGAACATTGGGGCACGACATGACTCAAGTACATTACAGACACATCCTGAAATAAACATCGGGGGTACAATACATAAGATATATGGATGAATATATTCTGAAGTTACAAATACATTAACATTGAATCCACCTTTGAATCTCTAGCAACCAAATCTTGGTCTTTGGAATGTTTGATGGTGCCCATCATCACCAATTTATCTTGCTCTTGAGTGAGGGATTCCATGAACTCAACAATCTTAGGCATCTTCCAAGTTCAAGCTTTCAATTTAGTGGCATAGAAGGTCGAAACAAACACTGAATATTTAGGAACAAGCTTTGAGAGAATGGTAAAAACTAGTTGCTCCTCCTTCTTTTCAATCCCACATTGTTTTAATAGCAAAACAAGGGCCTTAAACTTGGTAAAATAGAGTTGCAATGATTCAAAGCTACTGGGATTCAAGGATATCAATTCATTCTCGATTTGATGTCCTCTCATATCATCTATCTTTCCAAAAATCTCTTCAATCTTCTCCCACACCTCATTAGTAGATGTCAATGAATCAATATGGAAGAGGAGGTCTCTTAAAATGCTCAGACACAAAGGACCATAGGCCTCATCCCTCCTGTTGTGCCATTTGATTTTCTCTACAGCTACATTGGCATCTACCTCAGTAGCCATGGTAAACCTGTAGAGACCTTTATCTCTCAACAATATCTCCATATCCTCTTTCCATTTGAATAAATTGAATGGAGTCAAGATGATCCTTTGAGATTGGTCCATATCTCATCTCATATGCCCTTTAGTCAGCAGAATGCGCTCCCAGTCAGTGATGTCGAACCTGCAATAACAATTTGGAAGGAGAGAAATTGATTCACAAAGGCTATTCTACCATGTGGAAATTTAAAGCAAGATATATATCAATTACACTCACAAAATTGCTAATCGAACATCCAAAATTCACACAGAAGGAGACTAAAATTGGAGCATAAGTTAATCCAGTATTGAATAAGTGTACATTAGGAAACCATATAAAGTAATAGGATACTCAAATATATAATTACATGATATATTTGAAATCACTAGGTTGCTATTTGAATTGGTAAAAAATAAGGATTACTAAAACAAGTCAAATCCCCCATAGGTGAAAAAAGGACTTTCCAAATCCATGAAGATCCTTACGAATTTGCTAAAGAAAGTGGGAAAGCTAATGTGTGGTGGAAAGAAAACTCATTCATGCATTTTATGGAGAAAAGGAAGGAGGATGATGTGGTAAAAAAACAAGGAAATTTCCCCTAGAGTAGCTTTTCCTTTATGCCTTAAATCGGATGTAAATCAAGGAAACTTTCATAAAAAGTAGATATGGGATTTAAGAAATCAGGAATAAAGAAGACATGCTAAATATGGTTCTAGGATGATTCCAAAGGGTTCCATGACCCAGTTTAGCAATTATTGACTTCTAGGAACATGTAGAAGTCAGCTAGCATAGAGAGGGAATCTAGGATTCTAGGAATAAAACAAAAATGATTTAATTAATGTCAAATATGGGTAACTATGGGTTTATTATTCTAACAAATATATGGAATACTTTTGTTCGTATTATGGTATTGTGGGATCAGGGGCTAGAAAATTTGTCGATTTCCTAGGGCCAACATGATTTAAGAGTTGGTCGACTGGGTGGTTCATTATTTTTTTGTTATAAGGCTTGGGAAAGAAGTTGAAGGAACCTACTAAATATGCATCAACCTACGTGATCTACTACAACTACCAGCCTCAGGTATTCTATGAGCATCACTTAAACTTTTGAATTTAGTATGAATTGTAAATGTGTTATATAGGTGTATGATCATCATCCGATAGAACAAACTCCATAGAATAATGTAAAAAAAATTATGTTAAACTGATATTTCATTAGAATAGAGGTTGAAACAAAATATTAAGAACAAACTGATTTAGTGCTACCTCGTGACTGAGGAAGGAATACATTTTTTAGGACACCCTGGATATCAGAAAATGATCACTATGAAAAGAAAATATTTCTTCTAGCCTAATATGAAAAAATAAGTAGCATAATATTTAGCACGTTGCATTGAATGTCAACATGTAAAGGCTAAAAACCAACATCCAATAGGATTATTGCAACCATTACCCATTCCATAATGGAAATGGGAAGTGATCATCTTGGATTTCATAATAGGTTTACCTAATAATGTTAAACAACATTACTCAATCATGGTCGTAGTGGATAAATTAAGTAAAACAACTCACTTTATTTCGGTAAAATATACTTATAAGTCCCTTAACATTGCTCATATTTTTATGGAATAAATTTTTAGGTTGCACGACGTACCTAAAGTAGTAATATCAAATAGAGATGTAAAATTTATGTGAAAATTTTTGAAATATTTATTTAAAGGAGTAGGCACAAAATTAAATTGCATCACCGCATATCATCCTCAAATTGACAGACAATCTGAAAGAGTAAATCAGATTCTAGAAGACATGATTGGATTATACGTAATGGATAAACCTCCTAAGTGGAAATATTACTTGCACTTATTTGAATTTTCATATATCAACCACTTCCAAGTTTTAACTGGAATGAGTCCATTTGAAATTATGTACAGGAAAAAGTTTAACACTCTGATTTCTTGGAGTAGTCCCATCGATAGATTAATGTTAGGACTTGAATTATTGAAAGATATGTAACTAATGGTGAAATGGGTACAACAAAATTTGAAGATTTCCCAAGACATGCAAAAGAGTTATGCATACTCAAAAAGAACTACTCGAGAGTTAAAGGTAGGGGAACATGTGTATATAATGGTTAGAACTAATAAAATCTCCCTAAGATTAGGAAGATACTCAAAGTTGGCACCCATATATTATAGGCCATTTGAAATTTTGGAAAAATTTCAATCGTTATCATATCAATTAGCATTACCACATACAATAAAAGTGCATAATGTTTTTCATGTTTTCATTATGACTAAATACATGCATGATGCTACTCATGTGATTGAATGGAATTTTATATAGGTGGAACTTGAAGGAGAGTTTCAAGGGGATCCAGAGCGCATTCTCAATAGGAGAGAAATTTTACTCCAAAACCGTACTATCAGACAAGTCAAGGTGGAATGGAAGCATTTTACTCCAAATGAATCCACTTGGGAATTAGAGAGTAATATGCGAGAGGCATATCCAATTCTATTTCAATATGAAATAATGGAAGAATGAAGAATGGAAAATGATAACACATAGGACATTGTTATCCTTAAGGGAGGCGTATGTAATACACCAAATAATCGTAATTTTATATTACCTAGAATAATTGTTTTTAAAAGGATTTTGACAACAAATTCAAAATGAATGTAATGGAATATTTTTATTTAATATTTAAAACAATGAGAGGAATCATAATTGAAGTAGATATTGAAAGAGTGCTTGATGACCTGCAAGGGGAAACTATAAGTGGTGAAAGCTGTTGAGTGAGAACTCAAGTGATGTAGGAGGCATCTTCCCCAAAATCAGGTCAAGACTCCTTATGGAGTGCCAAAGAGAAGGATGCTCATAAATAATAAAGTCCTACGTAAAATACTATAAAATAATCAGGGATAATTTTAGGGGCGAATTTTAGCCCAGTGGGCTATTTTTCCATGTTTTTCTCCCAAAAAAGATTCGCCATTTTGCATTTTTTGAAGCCCTCTTTCGCCCAATTTTGATGGGGTGAACTTTTCCACCCTAAAAATAGCCAAATTATTATATAAATGATATAAAATCCTTGGAAATAAAAATAGTTTTTGAAAAATATCGCCAATCATTTTATAGTTCGAGTTTTAAGAATTGGTAATATTCGCCAACATTTATACACTTTTAAATAAGTATGGTTCCTTAAAATCATCCCTGAAAATAATATATCCATCAAGTAAGTAGGAGGTTGGAAATGGACGGGGAATTGATCTATTGATGTAAAGAGATGTCGTATTGATCATATTGTTTCCTTATGGTTCAACAAATAGGATCAGGGGTTTTGGATCAAGTAAGACTGGGATTCTCTAGGAGTTGGTTTGGAGGAACACCAACTTCATTTATGTTCTCCTGATAGTGGTGTCATCTTCCCTACTCAATTTCTTATCTATTTAAGTATTGATAAATTATACATTAAGTATATATATGGATCAAAAATACATTTTTAATAGGGAATTATACTATGCATATGTTCCTAACCTTTTTCCTATTTGCATGTTATGTTTTAATATAATTTGTTCTTTATTTATGGAATGTAAAAGTATTTCAGATCTTTCTATATTTGTTTGAAAGTTATTATGTAAATATTATATGCATTTCCAACCTACTCTAATTTTGGGATTCCATACCCATATTAGAGTGGATTAATTTTTAGAACAACTAAAGGATCTAAACGAATGTATCACAATCAACCAACCCAGTACTCGGTCAACTAGAGTAATTACGAAATAATCGATCTTGTTAATACTTTAAATTATGTATACATACTCTTTTTAATATATTTTAAATGTATATAGATATAAGTCTTTCAAACTAATCGTATACCCCTAAGAGCCGAGGTTATCCACTTAGAATTTATCTTTGTTCCATATTTCTACTAATTTATAACTTCTCCCAATTAAAACTTTGTTTTGGGAGTACCTAGTAGTTACATCCAGATCTCATTATCGTAGATAACAATGATTCTAAAGAAGGAATCACAAAGTAAACAACAAATTGAATAGCCCCAATGAGAAATCAAAGATTATAATCACTAAGCAAAAATATTGTAGACAATCAAATAAAATATTTATAAATATACAAAGTAGAGCTGAAAGGCTTCTTTACCTAATAAAAAACTAGATTGCAAATCTCTATATCTACATTTTAAACCCACATTAATCAATTTATGACCTCTTTTAGTTTGGTATTTATAATCTTTGGAAAAAATCTAAAATATTCCAATATAATCTTTTATAAGTTAAATCAACACATGTCCAACTCACAGATTTGCATTAAAATGTCAACAATAATAAGATCTAGTTAAATTCACAGAGTAAATCTATTTTCAATTCAATAAACATAATACACACAAATCATCTCTGAAATCGGGCATCCATACCCATGCTTAGATAAAACTGATCAAACATTTAAATAATAACATGATTACAAAATCCAAGTGTAACTAAATATCCACTTATTCATTAAAATATGGAAATCAATTTACAAATCGGATTTTAACCGAGTTTTCCAGTTGTTAACAATTATGTGGTTGTAAGACAATCTTTTGGCATTCATAGTAGACATTTAAAAGAACAATGTGTATCTGAGTAGGATGGAAAATCAAACACATTGGAATGAAAGAGTTTGCGAAGCCACACTCTAAGCCAGTGAATTCAAGAACATACCAATAAGGGTTTTATTTTAAAATAATAATAAAAACTTATCTTCGCAGTGGTCATAAGAGCCCAATCCATTCTTGGATTGTGACCAATGGGAAACCATTGCAACCCTTAATCTACAAGAGCCTTACTTTGCAGTTGTTGAAGGATCCAAGTTGTGCAGTCCAAGCCAATAACTCTATTGGTAGATACATGTACAAAACAACCACTACAACAAAACCCTGTGATTAACATCTCTTTTAGCTTCCTATTTACCGTCCACTATCACTTTTAGTATATTTTTCATCATTTTTTGGACAAAGTTGGAACTTTTCAACGGGATGGCACTTTTAATGGCATTATTTGCACCCTTTTTAAAAGTTGGCACTATTTTGTACGCTAATTACCATACCAATTTGCATCCCAATTAGAATCCCAATAAGCTTCCCAATTAGTGTCCCAATTAGCATCACAATAAGCGCCCCATTTTAAAAGTTGGTGTTATTTTGGACACTAATTAGCATCTCAATTAACATCCCAATTATCGTCCCAATTAGCATCCCAATTAACATCACAATTATTGTCCCAATTAGTATCTCAATTAGCACCCCAATTAGCATCCAAAAAACATCCCATATAACGCCTAGAATAGCCTCCAAAAAACATCTTGAATAACATAGCACCATATATTGAGGTAGGGCTAGCGATAGTAATTGAGCCATGAATTTCAACAAGAAAAACATCTAACATAGTGCCAAGTATAGAGCCAGGAATTGCACCTACAAAACATCCAACATAGCGCCAGTTATAGAGGCAAGTATAACGCTTGGAATAATGCCAGAAATTTCGAAAGGAACTGTACTAGGGATTGCACTATGTTTAGAGCTAGTAATTGTGTTCGAAAAATATCTGACATAATTCCAGATATATCAATGTCAATGTCAATGTCAATGATCAATGTCAATTTCAATGATTATGATTCATGTGATAGTACTTTTGGACCTTTATTTATAATAGTGGCACCTAAATGATTGTAATCATGGCACTTTTGGATCTTTATTAATCCTAATGAGGGGTAAATTACCTTAATTGGACCTAAATTTCTCTAATGGCATTTGAGTGTCCCCAAGAACATTTGCTAGCCCCTAATGACATATGATTGTCCCTAACAACATGATGATGATGAATTACAATACATATGATGGAGCATATGGATATGATTTGATAAGTATAAGACTATATCATCCATTCTTGTGAGGTAGTAGGGTTCATTAGAGGAAATTTGGGGTCTAAAATGGGCCTTATAAGAAAATGCGCCAACAATAAATTTTGTAAGTTGGAATTCAAGAACCAATATAATTTCAATAAAATGAGTCAACCATAATGTTTGAATTGACATATATGACATAAAAGAAAACTACTTTTTTTGTTCGTATTTTCGACATATCTCCCTGTGTTTTTATTCAAATTTCAAGAGAGAGAGCTCATTGGATGCGGAATTAAATTTCACATCCAACGAGTACCCACATTTCATACTTTTGATGGACCCCGCAACCCCAAAACAAGAAATACTTGAAAAATGTGATGACAATGTCATCATCACGTTTTTTCAGGTATTTCTTGTTTTTTGGGTAGAGAGGTCCATCAAAAGTATGTAATGTGGGTACTCGTTGGATGCAGAATTAAATTCCACATCCAACAAGCTCTCCCGCTTAGAATTTGAGTAAAAACACAGGGAGATATGTCGAAAATACGAATACAAAAAGTAGTTTTTCTCATTCTTCCTCCAAAATTAATAACTATTATTTTATTATTTTCCTTAGGAGGCCCATTTTAGACCCCAAATTTCCTCTAATGCCTTGCTCATTATTATCGTAATTATATTAATGATGACTACAACAATAACAATGATGTTGATTTATTGTATGATGATGATGATGACTACGTGGATGTCAACAATGATTATGCATGTGGTTGCACTTTTGGACCCTAATTGATTCTAATGGAACCTAAATTTCTGTAATGACATCTAAATCACCATATCATCGAAATGACTGTAAAGACATATAATTGACCTTAAAAATTACATGACATGAATCCTAATGGCAATGAGTGATTAAGAACACTAATGGAATATGACTAACCATAATGACAATGATGACGATGATTTTGTTGATGATGTACTTAATGTTAACGATGATGATGATAATGAGGATGATGATTAAGATGATGTTGATGTACCATATCGAATTTATGATGATGATGATGATGACAACGTTGGTGTCCATGATGATGATGCATGCCATAATATACTGAATGGTCCTAATGGGACTTAAACGTTCATAATGACATATGAGAGACATATTAATATCACCTAAATGGATCTAATGACATTTAGTTGTCGTCAAAAATATTTTAGTGACCTTAATGGAATTTGAGTGATTGTAACAATGTGAAATGGATCCAAATGGTGATATTGATGATGAACAGTAGTGGCATGTGAGTGACCCTATCAATGATGTGGTTGATGATGTACTTGTTGACGAGGATGATGATGAACATGATGTTGTTTATGATTTACTTAGTGATGTTGATGTTGATGATGATGACGATGTAAACGATGATGATGATGATGATGATGATGAAATGTATGATTTACTTGATGTTGACATTCACTTGTCCTAGACAACATTTGAGTGAAATTTATGGAATTTGATTTTCCTTAATGGAACTTGTCCTCCAAAACATTTCAATGTTAGTTGGATGTGGTAAATTTATTGCAAAATATTAGCTACTATATATAGATAACCACATTAATTGGAAAATTGATATTTATAAACTAAGTTGTCTACCTCATCAACATTGTTCATTAGTGCAAGATGGAAGATTACTATAGTAAAGTTCATATAAGTATTCAATAGTGTGCATAATATTAACTAAACAATCACTAAAATCTAATTATTCAATGCATAATAAAAAAGGGGAACACAAGTCGTTAAAATAAATCAAAACAAAAATAACATTTGCTAAGCCGGTGATAAAATGACTACTTTGAACAAGGATTTCCATGTCCAATTAAGTATAGAGTTGTTAAGAACAAACCTTTTGAAAAATTCAAAATTACTAAATCCATGTGATAAAAAATAATTTTAAAACTTTGGGCATAAGATCTTAATTATTCAAGTAATATGGATTAGAAATCATGTAAAATTAGAAGTCTTCATTTACATTATTATTAGCATATATGTCATCCAATTCTTCCTTATCAATGTTGATATGTTGGGTGTGCCTAATGACATGATGATGATGATGATGATGCATATTGACAATGATAAATATGACAATGATTATTTCTACATTATCTAATAGGATGTTGTTGACAATGATGATGTCAATGTCAATAATGATGATGCATGTGAGTATAACACTATTTGATATTGATTGGTCCTAATGAAAACATAATTCACCGTAATGGAATCGAATTGATCATAATAGCCCCTATATGAACCTAGTGGCATATGATTATCCCTAACAAAATTTGTGTGACACTAATTGAACTTGAATCACCATAAAAGCATGAGGATGATCATGTTGATGATGGATGATGGAAAGGATATTGATGATGATGATGATGATGTTGATGTACTCATGTATGCTACTAATGATCATGGTTACAATGGAAACAATATAAATGTCAATGATCATGGTTCATGTAATAGTGCATCTAGATCTTTATTTATCGTAGTGGCACCGAAATGACCATAATCATAGAAATTTGGGTCTTGATTGTTCCTAATGAGGGGTAAATTACCTTAATGTCACCTAAATTTCTTTAATGGAATTTGAGTGTCCCCAACAACATTTGATAGACCATAATAGCATTTGATTGATCCTAACAACATGATAACGATGCATTACGATAGTTATGATGATGATGAAGTACTTAATGACATTGATGATGACTATGATGACATAAATGATGTTGATTTATTGTATGGTGATGATGAAAATGTCTATGTCAACAATAATGATGCATGTGGTAGCACTTCTCGATCCTAATTGATCTTGATTGATCCTAATTGATCCTAAAGGAACCTAAAGTTATGAAACGACATGAATCACCGTATTATCACCAAAATGACCATAGCAACATCCAATGACCCTAAAAATTAGACAACATGAATCCTAATGGAGATGAGTGATTATGGACAATAATGGCATATGATTGAATGTAATGACAATGATGATGATGATTTTTGTTGATGATGACACCGAGGATGATGACAAAGATGATGTTGATGTACCATATGGAATTGATGATGATGATGACAACATCGATGTACGCAATGATCATGCATGTGATAATGCTTCAAGATACTGATTAATCCTAATGGAACTTAAATGTCTATAATGACATATGCAAAATATAATAATATCACCCAAATTACTCTAATGAAATTTAGTTGTCGTCGACAACATTTGAGTGACCTTAATGTCATTTGAGTGACTATAACAACATGACATGGATCCAAATGGTGATGATTGATGATGGACCATAGTGGCATATGAGTGACCCTATCAACGATGATGGAAATGACTGGGTAGATTATGTACTGGTTGATAAGGATGATGATGACCATGATTTTGTTGATGATGTACTTATTGATATTGATGTTGATGAAATGTAGGTTGTACTTGGAAATGACATTCACTTGTCCTCGACAACATTTGAATGACTTAATGGCATTAAGAAAAACTAGTGTTAATGATTTTCAATATGTGGGAAAAAGAAGTTTTGTTTTGTTGGTCAATATTCTAAATTGAAATCCTTGTCTAGACCTCCATTCCACATATACATAGTTTTTATTATATTTGAGTTAAATATATGTATCATATTCAATATTTGTCGCATTACTATATTGATTGATTTAAAATTAAAAAAAATAATATATAATTATTTAAAATTTGTTTTTTTATTAAATCTAAATAAAAAATAAAGAAACCAATATATAATTATCATTACACAAATTCATAAAAGCTTATAAAATTCCTTTTCATAAACAAAGAGAAAGAAAAGAAGAAGAGTTGCTATGGAAACAAGTCTTTGCTGAGCAACTTTGCAAATAAAGATATAATGAGATTTGGCTTATTAAAAAAGTACTGAAAATAAATGAAGGGAAATACCTTTGGATCATTATCGTTGTCTTCACACATTTGATATTTTATGGTTATTTCTATGCCTTGACCCAATTGATATTATAAGATTAGGATGTTTAGTTAGTTATGACTATGAGGTGAGGTCGCGCATACATAATAATCCTTAGTTATGACTCTAAGGTGACTATTTAAGGAGAAGAGGATGTAAAGTAATGTAATTTTTATATGTATTTTGGTGGAAAGTGTCGAGGACAAATGCTACGAGAAACCAAAAATGTTTGGAAGGAAGAAAGAGGATTACATCATGTTCATGCCACTCAACAAAGTGAATACTATTCTTGATCCAAAAGTTGTTTTTTTTTAAATTTAATTTTATTAATAATCATTGTGCTGCTTTGCTCCAAATGTTTTTCTAACTCATTGTTTCTCCATATCATGTGTCCAATCACCCCTCTATATATCAATGCATAAATTAACCTCTGCATAGTTTGTGATCTTAGTTGCATGCCATTATTTGTAGTTGCATAACATTGAGTATTTTTTATATAGTTGTCATGAGTCCATGATATTCATGCAAGAAATCAAGTATTATATAGGAGGACTCATCAAACCTAACATTTGAATTTTATTTTGATGAAAAATGAGTGGACATTGGTTGCTAGTTCACATAGGTAGTAGGAACAAAGTTTTGTGCTTGCTTCAGGCCTAGTAGTAAACTATTAGTTGTTCTTCGTTGTTACAACCGCAGTTGCTAACACATTTTCACACCTTATATTATAGCCCCAAGTGACTTCATAGTTAGAGTCATGTCCCAATGGCCAATGGCCTGTAGTGGTAAGTCATCGCTCGTCATCTTACATAGCTAAGAACATAGTTCCTAACGTGAGTGAGTGACTGATTATAATTTATGATATTTCCAATATTTTGAATTTCAAGTCAAACTTTATTGAATAGGAATTTCAACATCTTAGGAAATTTATAGGGATGAATCATTTCGAATGTTGGTATTCTTTTGAAATGTTGATATAAATTATTTCCTTCTTAATTGGAAGGGTAATTCAGGTTTTTTTTTTAAGGACGATTTTAACTTTACACCTCTAGGAAGGACTAAAACCATTTGGAAGGGTTCAAATTTAAACCTTGAAGGGAACCATAGGTAAATTGACCCTAAGTCAGGTGAAATTATCCAATGGTTAACTAAATGGAAAACAAATAGATAGGTTATCTTTTTATAAATATCAAAATTGATATAATTAATTACATTAATGAATATCAATCTAACTAAAATTGGCCCTAAAGTGGAGTTAGCTCCAATGGTTGAGTATTGTGTAGTAAGGAAGAGATTACTCAAATATTAAGTCAAGATCACGATATCAACTATTTAAGTTGATTATTTTTGTGAATATTGCGAACATCACTTGATACCCACCCACTTGGTTAAGTTTCCAAAATGACAACTACACCATTTCTCCAAATTACCATCTTCAAAATAAAAAATGATACCAAAAAAATATCACTATAAAGACAAAATATACAGTAAAATTAGTATGAAATCCAAATCTCCTTTATAACTTACTATTATTTGATATATATTTTGTCAAAAAAAAACATATATTTTCTTCATTTGATATAGATTTCGTGAAAAAATAACATAGATTTTCTTTGTAAATATTTTGATCTTTACTTGATTGTCTCACATAGTTAAGTTGTTAACATGATAGTTGAATTGATCTAATAGATGAGTGTTGATTGATCAAAAGGATGAGATATATGTTACTTATTTCCATTTCAAAAATTCCAAAGCGAGGGAAAACACTTCCAAAGCTAGCACCATCTTCACATTTGTTGAGACCGAGGGAAAGCGCAGAGCAACTCATTCTCCAAACTAGGGAATAAGTATGATATATATGTTACTGGTTTCCATATCAAGTATTTGAAAACGAGGGAAAATAATGCCAAATATAGAATCATCTTGACATTTGTTGAGACTGAGGGAAAGGACGCAACAACTCATTCTCCAAACTGGGGCAGAAGTTTGAAGTGTGCTGGAATCGAGGAATGCAGCCTACTAGATCTGCAACTTGCACAAGTAGACGAAAGCGTGATATTGATGATAAAATATGTTGTGGTATGAGATAAGAATGCAATATGCATCCACTCTAAAAATGGTCTCCATATATCCTCAATCACAAGCAATGGGGTTATTTCTAGGCATTTTGAGGCAAACAAAATTTCAGGAGATTATTAATTTGTTTAACAGTTTCATTCTAATCATCATTACGTACTTTAGGGTGTTTTTTGACCTCGAAATAATATCCTCAAGTAGAAAGAGGTTTCACTTTTCAAATTTGGGCAGAGTTTCAGGGCATCAAAGCAAGGTCGATCCACATTCCTATAGTGGTCGTTTCATGTTCCATATATTGGACATTCCTTGTCCCAACTTCCTTTCTCCTCAATCTCATCTAGCAGTGACATGACCCTCATCCATATCTCTGAATACATGCAACATTTTGATTAGATGCATCATAGAACATGGGGAATGGTTGTATGTTATGCATAACCTCTGTAATGGATCATAGTTGCAATAGTAGGAATATGGAACCAGCGGGAGAATATATGTTGAACGACTCATTTAATTAAAATATATCATTTTCTTGATATCCTATATCTGATCCATCATTTACACCAACCCCATAATTATTTGGATTGGTCCTAAGTGCAATGAATAACAATTTTTGATTTCATCATCTTATGACCCCTGAGTTGTTTTACCTAGACCTAATATGTGGACGATAAACATTGCAGTGGAAGAAACCTTGATTTCTCATGCGAATTGACTGAAAAATTGGGCACGCAATGGACAAATTGTATTTCATGCCATGATTTTCTCATAGTCATGGAGAATGTTGAGTTACTAGGAAACTTGGATGCCTTATTTTTTTATCATCGTTCCATTTGATGGGATTCCCATGTCCAGCGGTGGTTGGGTTATTCATGAAATAGGGGAGTAGGGAGCGCTTAGAGAGAGGGACTCTACCTGGACCCATTGTAAAGAATTGGGAGGGGAAAGGAGAGGTACAAAATTATTGCAAAAAGTCCTTTAGTTGGGGTACAAATTGTCCAAATTAACATATGGCTCAAATAAATGGAAAATATGTAAGAGAGTGTAGAAGTGTGCATGGAAGTGAATGTAGTGTATATACCATCGAAGCTACAAAAGAAAAAGGAAAGAAATTAAGGTTTTAAATTAGTGTTGTTTGTGGTTTTTTTTTTGCGTCTGGTCCGTAACCCTGAAAGTCCAACCGCCATCTCTGATTCTCTTGAGATACTTCTTTATTTCATTATGAGAAAACTTTGCGAGTATTGTTATTAATGTTGGTGGTTGTTTTAAAGTAAAAACTTTTGATGCATCCAGTATTTACCTGGATCTAGGTTAGGAAACATAATGGGTTGTGTACTGATTTTGGAACTAGAAATATTATGGATATCTACCTACTGCTTGTTACACCAATCAAGCAAGACAACTCAGAATTAAGATAGGATCCCCTTGAGAAAAACCATATGGATTGGGACATGCATGGACTAAAATATGTATCTAAATACTTCCCCTGTGAAGAAAGCAATGCATCTCTGGTTAGAATAAAGGAAATTCACCATTGGTCCAAGAATTTTATAGTTTTTTCCTCCACTCTAACATTCACTTCTCCATAGAAAAACAAATACTACAGATTTCCCTTTGCGCAATTTCTATATCTTCATCAGAAATTAGAGACAAATTCCTCTAAGAAAGGAGGAAATGATGAGAGGAAAAAATCTATTTTTCTATTCTTAATAGTTTGTTTTGACACCAAGTTATTTTAAATGCGTCCCCTATGAGGAAAATTATGTTTGATATATTACTTTAGATCCATTTTCATATTTAGTTTCCAATTTTGGAACACAAATTCTATCATCAAATGTGTTTTAAGATAATGCATAGTGTTTGTGCCAGAAATTGTTTCCAAGGCCAAAGAAACAAGCCAACACAATCTCAAATAAAACTCAATAAAACAAACTAGGTTTAGGGTTTCTGAAATGTTTTCTTGGTTGTGAGTTTGGGAAAAAATAGGGAATACACTCATGAGCAAATAATAACTAAATCATAAGCAAAAGAGGATAAAGATGCATAATATATTCAACAATATCCAACATAACACAGTATTGAAGTTCATTCATAAAAGACAAGCATCACCAGCATATAAACATAAACCAGTAATGAATATATCATTTAAGCAACTAGACAAGCTGAACAATGAAGCCAACACAGAACTGAAGGGTGAAAAGTGTCATATATCTCATAATTTCATCATCAAATGCATACAAGAGTTTTGATACTTAACTCATGAACAAGTCTTGAAGACCTCCTGAAAGCTATCCCAAAAATCGAACCTCTCTTCTGTCCCTTTGTCCCTCTTTTATAATTACAGAGAAGTAGTTCTATCTCCCCTTCATTAGGTCGAAATTGAAACTACCCAGCAGTTACATTAACTAACTAATTCAACTAATTGACTAAAAATAGCAAATCGGATTCCTGGCAAATATGGCGAATTTCTAGAAAATAGGTGTCAAAGAAGCTTCCATATATCTCAATTCGTGACACCTGTGTAAACACTAAGAGAGGTTTTTGTAAATGGGTCCATTATGGACAAAAACCTCTCTTTTTTTTTTAAACATTCATCTCCAATCAATTAGAATCGTCCCCGCAAGATGAACACTAAAACAGGAAAATATTAAATATTAAAAATCCTGAAAAATAGGCTGCAAAGATTAAATTGGATCTTTCAAACCTTGACAGCTGTTACAAAACTGAGAGAGGTTTTTGTATATGGGTATCTTATGAACAAAAAAATCTTTTGTTTTTCAACATTTCCTCTCCATCAGCTCGTGGTATGCATTTTACTTCAGTAACCCAAAACAGGAAAAACAGAGCAGAATTCTCAATAATCTTTGCATTTCACTGTCAACTGGATGCTGCTATAAATTACTGCCACAATATGATTGTTCATGAGAATGACTTGTGCCTCGTGAATATGATTGAAATGGAAGGGGAATAAACTCAAAAAATCAGTGCAGACCATAGATATCCCTGACAACTACAACTTTAGCTCAATCCCTGGAAACTGCTATCCAATGATCATGATGCAAGTGTACTACCTACTGTTGGTCATCTAATTCTCAGAATAGAAACCAGAGAGTTTCAATTTCTGTTAGTATATTCATATTTGTTACAGGTAGGAGAATGAATGTCTTCATTGACTCAAAATACTTGAGCATTTTGATTAAGCACAACAGATCAAAACTTCCAGGCACATATTGATCAGAAAAATAAATATTCATAACGAAGGGAATAAAAAACCCAAGTGCTCTGGTCTCAAAAATTGGATTAGCTGATCACATGTAATTATTCAACATTAGCCACTCTTGCAACACCACTGCTATCTAAAGGCCATACTTCCATTCTGCTGCATTCTCATCCTTTCAACAAGAGATTTGTAAATAGATTTGAGATCTTTAACATCACAAACCTTCAGCTCCAAGCAGTACTTCTTAGAAAGATCCTTGGGGCACTGAACTGATGGAAATATATTCATTGCAAGATGTAAGAGGAAATCATCTCCACATTTTTCATAGATGACCTTTTGAGCAACAACAATTTCACCAAATGGAGCATAAGTGTGTGCATCCCGAAGTTCAAATGTGTTGTCAAGAACACTATAGAAGCAACACCTTGCTGCAAAATTTTCAGTGATAAAGCTTCGAATGATAAACTATGCTCATGGTGTTATTTTTGAATCCATTATTCAACATAATGACTTTTAAAACCCTTCAAAATAAAGGAGGAAAAACAATAAAAAACCTAAAGGCAAAAACTTGAAAATTTCACTAAATACCAAAAATTTTCCAAAGTAATTAAAAGAACAAACTCAAGCAAATAAGCAAACTTAGAATAAAATGGCAATCAAAATATAAAAGTAAAAGAAATAAGTTCATGACTTAACACATAGGAAATTTTTTTTTAGAGCAATTACCTCTCCAAATTTCAAGTTTTTCACTATCCGTTACTACCATTGTTCCAATTGAGTATTCACAAAAGTATGTTGCGGTAGTGAATTTTGATCATATCCACTTTTTAAGTTGCATTCATGGTTGTTAGCGATGTGTTTATATTGCCCAAGAAGGGCTGTAACTTATTCCCTGATAATCTTCTCAATTTCAGCATTATGACTTTATGTTGTTCATTCATCCTTGATCATCATTCATTGAAACTTGCAATTCAGGATCGAAACCTACAACTCAGCGCTAAGTCAACCTTTGTTATCTTGGAGAATGTGTTTTTCTTATGCAGATACTTCTTATTTTCTAGATGTAACATCCCTATTATAGACCCTTGAATGCATTGTAAACTATTGAATAATATTGTATTCGTCTTCTGGTGAGGAGCTCAAGGCCAAGGCCCCACCAATAAGACTTTGTATTTGATACTAACCCAAAATTCCTTAGGAGAGGTAAGAGCTGACGCAACTCAACGATGGTAAACTGGACCCACGAGGGAAAATAACAGAAAATGGTTAAGGAACCTTGAGTTTGATAAGTGTAACCCTAGCATCATTTTAACTAGGGCGTCCTACACGATTCCTGTGTCATCATATTTAGCCCCAATTAAAATACAATAGCCAGCTAATTAAATTCAAATGTATTTAAGGCATGATCTAAGAGCCTTCAATCTAGTAACCTTGACAAGAGGATCGATGGGTTATAGAAAGAACCAAGGATAAAAAAAACCAAAGAATTAAGAGACATATATATGTATAGGATATACAAAGGCATGATATATGCAATAGCAGAAAATATATATAGAGGAAATGGATTATATAGTGAGATATGCGGAACATGTTTTTATGCTTGCGGCAACACTATATAATGGTAAATATGGGAGTGGAACACCATATAGTAATATATATATATATAGCCGAGGCAATTTCATACACATATCTGTACATTATTACTTATGGATAACCTTTATAGAATGAATACCCATATTAATGGAGTATGACTCTGTCTTGTGTGATAGCCCTAGGTTTAGAAACCGTTACCGGATTTTAGCCACCAATTAAGGAGACGCTAATATTTTAGTGTTTAAGTTTTTAGAAGCGTGGATTCTAAAGGCGCTATGCTGCCATGACTCGCAGTTGCTAATTATGGAGGCTCTACGAGAAATTAATCCTAGATTGTTGGTGGAAGTGTTAGGGTTTTGGGGGGAAAGAAATTATTTAGGTGCTGTTGAAAGAGGGTTTTTGGGAGAGAGCTGTGTGTTGGGAAGTAGGATCGACCTCATCTTTGAGAGGAAATACGCCTATGCCTTCTCAAGTCACCTCTGTGTATGAGACGGTTAGAGGATGGGGGAAATGGTAATTGCAGGGGAGATCATGGCCTCTACAACAAGCCGTTGCATGGGGTTGAGGTTTGTTCATCTTCCTAAAAGGAAATCGCTAACCCTGAAGCATTTTTTTTTTATAGCATGACGTTCTTGTTTTGTATTAAAATATCTGGAGCACGTAGTGACCTACGTTTCGATAACTCCACATGTATGGATTGATCAGACTGGATCTTGTGTGGTGATCTTCCTTAAGATATATTTTATTATTGTATAGATGCTAAGATATGAAGGGTCATCGAATCAACCCTATTATGGGTTCCTTAAAGGTTTATATAGGCTGTAAATTATACCCTATTGCCTGCGTTTAGAATTTGTTTGAGAAGGGAACATGGGTAGATCGTGAATAATGAATCTATGCATTTTCCTGGATGATCTCGTTTTGATTTTTTTGTGCGAGCGTTTCCAATGAATTCCCTTGAAAAATATTTAGGATAGGGTTCAAGAGTATCCAATTCCAATTGTTTGCTGGGGTTATACTTTCTATACCCGCCTTCATTCTTTTCACCCCAACGATTTGATTTCTGGTTATGATGAATTGAAGAGAAAGTGTCACATCCTTTCTTATGCTTCTCATCAGTTTATTATTATGATGTATACTCTAAAAAGGGTTTCAAAAGGGTGGAAGTCATTACAAGGAACGAAAAAGACCAATGTAGTCCTAAAAACAATTTTGGGCATTTTAGTCAATAATGTTATTGTTTGGAATTACCAACCCCGTAGGAGGGATTTGTGTTATCTTATAGGGTTTGTTTTCTTTGGTGTGATAAGAGATGTGGAAAAAGGTTAACTTACTTGTTGAGAAAACTGCTTAAGAGTATGGCTTGGTTGTACACATCCATAGAGTAATACATTGTAGTAAATCTTAGATGATATAGATCATATGAGTTAGGTGGGACTCCTTCTGCCAGCTCAGGACTATTTCTCAATCGCCTTGGGGCCACGATGTTTTAAAAATGAAATAAAAACCCTTAAAGCATACTTCATTTTCCATAGAGAAGCAAGCCTTATAGCACTAGAACTAGATTTCATTTACCTTGGGTTTAATTGCAGTGGTGATTTCCAAAGGACAAGGGCTAGCGTAATACAAAATCTGATTGAGTCTATGTGTAAGGCCCTCGAAGTGTAACACTACTGTTAAAGAAAAGAATTCAGAAAAATAAGGAGAGTTAGTAGGTAAATTCTTGTAAGGAGCATTAGCCTTATGATTTTTCTCTATCGTAATAATCGATTTTTTTTATATACTGAATGCTTTAGGATAATTATATTACCTTCCCTTGCTATCATAAGGGCTTTTATTACTAATTCTGTCTTGAGACAGTGAAAGAATAGTAATATGTTGATTGAGTGGAACCCTGGAAATAACTGGGAAATGTCATACTTTGTCTTTTTACTTAGTATAGAGTTTTGGCGATAGCTGGATAACAGCTCAGAAGGATTCTATAAGAATGATAGAAAGAAAGAAAGGCAACAATGATGTTGTGATTTTGTAACCTTTTAAATGAAATAAATGTCATTGGATGTGACAAGTTTGGTGGACGTAACCCCAAAGTTGGGGTGAACCATGTACATTGGTGTATTGTTTATGTTCCTTGATGTGTATTACTTTATGTTCCATGATGTGTGTTACTTTATGTGTCATGATGTGCTTGATGATACCCTCCTTTGATGATGTAAGTGTTTCGGTGACTTCCATGAATGTGTTAAAAGAAAATTTGGACATACAATGGTTAAGATGAATATTGGGTTAGATGTAGAATAAGTACTGAAGTTATGGTTTAAGGCCCTCACCCAACATATTAAGAAAATAATACCAATAGTGGCCGATTCTAGTATGTTTGGACTTCTACTGATTCCAAGATAGTAAGATTCTGAAAAAAGTGACCAATGCACTATCAATGATTGTTCTACAATGCGTGTATGTTATCAAGTTGATTGGACATGCTTGACTTTAACATGGTTGTCTGGTTTAAGTTGTAGTAAAAGTAAAAGTAATTTTCACCTTATCTTCTCACAGTTTACTAGAAAGAAATTGGGGATTCGTGACTTGACCTCCATGCTATTTGATTCATTTGTTCTAAGTAATTGACTTACCTAGGTTTTAGTGGTATATGACCATTAAAAAGTTTTCAAAGATAATTGTTCAAAACGAAAAATAGATGTTTACATTTTGAATTGAAATGTCTTTATAGGAAAATATATATATCACTAACATGATGGTCTCCTTTTGTAGTTACAGTAAAACAAATATACTTTTTCCATTTTCACGCAAAATGGCACTGAGGGTAAAGAGGTATTTTACATATGGTATCAGATCCAGCTACAACGTTGGACCCTTAAGAGTGGGCTAACATGATAGTTGCATGATTACTTTTGGAAGAAGATTTTCTTGAAGCTTGTCCTTTGAAGCAAGTCTATGTCAGATAAGGAATTCTTTATGGGGACGACCTAAGCAAATGTGTGAGTAGGAAGTGTATCGTTGAATTAAGTTAACGGATATGGTAAAATGATATTTGTAAGTCACCGTTGTTTTTAATAAGATGAAATAGAACTAATATCTCGTTTGATTTATATTTTTGTCTTACAATTTCATATACTGCAGGTAGTACTTATTTATTTCCTGCCTCTTGTTTTTATAAGATCAAAGAGAACTGATATCTCGTCCTTAAGAAATAGCACTACATCTATGGTTGGGTAGTTGATTTTTCTCTTTTGAAAGTAACAATATTGTTGCATCTTCATAGGATATAAAAAAATGCTTGGGAGGTTTGACCGCCTAAACACTCTCATCCCAGGCCGCTCATCGGGAAGGGGATTCATACCGACACAGAGTTCCATAGTTTGTAAAATGATCAATGAATTATATCAAACCATAACATTCTGTGAGAGTAATGGAATCCTTATTCCCATCCAAACCATACAAGAAAGGCCCTTCAATCTCCATAATTTCCATGGGATGAGATTATTTTACAAGATGCTTTCGAATACCTTTATGTTGCGATAACTCAGCTGATCCAAAAACATGTTTATAAGGGATTTAAACTTTTACTTTGGGGCAATATCACTTCTTCTTTAAAATCAAATTAAAACCTATTGGAAATAATGGGATTATGACGTGATACAAGTTTCTTTGGGATAGATTTATCACACATTGCAATACATCGCTTTAGAAACAGACCCTCAATGCTTGGACTGAATGTAACTTTTTTTGGATAAACTCCTTGTTATTTGAATAAGATAGAAATTCCAAGTTATGTCTTGTTCTTCTTCACGTTGTGTCAAAAAAGGGCAAGCGAGGGGTGGCGAAATTTTTCAAAACAAGACACGTTTGACCATTTTATTTTTGCAGACAAAACACTTGTCAGATTTTAGAGTGGACTGAGTCTATGAAATCACAAGACATTGATTGCATTTTCTGAATTGCTTTTATTCTTGATGGTCCTTTGATAGAGCTGCTTGAGTTATTGATGAAGAAGGATGTCTAGCTTTAATCTATTCAGAGGCAGCAACTGTGTCGCCTCTTAATTCCAATACTGCACAGAATTTTTATGCCCAAATACTCGAAACTGGATTATTTACTGGAATTTCTCTTTATCATTGAACGAGAAGGCAAAGATGTGATGATCACTACGTTTCCTAAAGAGATTGGTTACACATTATAGGTGAGCAATTGTTCTATTAATTTACATTTACAAAGGCTTTATGACACTATATTTTAATCAGTTCATTGTGACTACAATACCTTAAACATATTTTACACTCCACACATGTAGTAGTTTAGCTCATTCACATGTATCATTGAGTACATTTGTTTTCAAAGATGTTGTATCCATGTACTCAGCTCATCAAGGTAGAAGCATCCCAGTTCCACATTATTGGATCAGGGTGTTCCCTTAATACTGTGCAATATTTATTAGTGAAAGTTGTATTTTCTATTGTAAGTTTTCGTATATCTTTTGCTTTCTTGTAGAATATTAAAAAGTTTACTTATGTTAGAAGGTAAGATTTATGCATTGTAATTGGTTCAAACTATGTTTGTCGCCAAATGAGAAGTTTAATGGCTTGAATACATTATAGTCACAAACAAACATGTTGCAATGTTCCATTAGGGATTGGTGATGTTTCAAGCAGTAAAATCTTAGGAGAAATTTAATTTTGAATACCATAGAAAAATTCAACCAGATCAGAGGTAGCTAAGATGATATCCTAGTTGGTTCATAAGAAAATACCATGAATGATGTATTCTGATCTCTACTCATCCTAAAAATGTTCTTTAAAATTATCACCAAATATTTCCAACAATTTCTAAAAAAATTGCATGTTTTAGACTTGGAGCTGTAGTTATTCAAGTTATGCATTAAATTTGGCAGTTGGGGATTGTTAAGAATTAGATTCATTTTTTTGAAAATTATTAAACATGAAAATTTACTTGCATATATTTTGGCATTCAAAATAGACAAACATACCTCTAAGTATAAACCAAAATCATCTTAAAAGTAAAATTGCAGTCCAATTTTGTTCTGTGTGGCTTAATAATTGTGAAATATGCATTATATTTGTAAGTAAAAGATAGATGATAAGTGACAATACTGCATGCTAAATGAGTTACAGCTTTAAACATGTGCATCATAATCATGTAGGCAATTGCTAGAGAATCTAGTTGTGGTGAGGCACTTGTTAATTGCTATTCAGTTATAATATCGATTCATGGGTATAAGAAGCATATTTTCAATTTATGCACTGTTTTGATCAATCTTGACCACATATGACAGCTGCATTATTCCTAAGAAGTTATACACAATTTTTCATAACTATAAATTTCCAATATTGAGTCAATCTTTTGGAAGTATCTGTGGAATTGAAAGGCTAGTAGGTACCTCCTCTGTAGGAAGCTGAGATGCGGCAGGAGTAGAAGCATTTTTCTTTGCAAAATGATCCAAATCCTGATTTTGTTAGATATGCCTTGTACTCTAATCTCCTATTATAGTTTGTTGCACTCCTTCAAGATATGAATTTTATTGCATATATTTATGTTGATACAGAATAGTACAAATAGAGAAGCAAATAATAAACTGAAGTTAATGGGTAAAGTGGGGTTTTCATTGTCAAATTTCCTAGGTTTTATGTGGTCTCTGCGAATTGTGTTGTTATAAGAAATTGAAAGGGTCTTGTCGCTTTTTGTGAATGACTTCTTGTCAATTTGGGTATTTAAAATAAATTGAAAAGGCTCTTATCCGATGAATGAGAAAGAAAGAAAGACATGACTTATGCTAAAAATTTGATGTTCTTTTAATAAACCGACCACCTATGGATTGATTGCAAGCATGGGAATTTGTGGCCCTAGGGAGTGCTAAAGCTCCAGGACGGTAAAGAGTTAAGAAGATATGAGAAAAATATCATGGGCATAAAGTTGTCACCATGAGGAAGTGGTGATGGAGGTAGTGGTTGAAAGCTACCTTGTTTTCCCATGGGCCAGCGAGGGACCACTATGCATTCTGGGGATGCCTAGATGTAATACATTTTGGTTAAGACTTGGTCTGTGCACATTAGAGGACTGTCACATGAGTGGGGGACTCTGTGAAGAGAATAACCTCTAGGCCTGTGGAGGTGTGCGAGAACAGAGGTGCCTCAGCTTGGTGAAGCACCCTGAATAGCACAAAAGGAGATATGCCTAAGGGTGGGTATCGTCCTTATGTTGGGTGGCTTGAATTGGTACTTAAAGTACTGTTAGCACTTGGAGTGCTGGGATGGAGGACATCCAGAGAAAATATTAATGGCGAAGCACCCTGAATAGCACAAAAAGGAGATACGCCTTAGGAAGGGTATTGTCTTTGTGTTGGGTGGCTTGAATTTGTACTTGAAGTACTGTTAGCACTTGGAGTGCTGGGATGAAGGACCGTATGAAGAAAAGAAAATGCTAGGAAAAGGTATGTGCAGTACAGGTAAACTGGTACCTATGAGGTAATATGTCTATTTTTTTTTGGCAAATAGAACTGACATGCATATTGGAACCATTGTGTAGTGTTGATTTATGAAGTTTTACATTGTTTCAATATCGATGCTAGTATATATGAATATGAATGATCTTTAAATGCAGGATCATGACAGGAAGTACAAAGAAAACAATCAGAACAGAAAGATGAAATCAAGAAAGGATGACAGAACAGAAGAATGAAATTGGTTGAAAATAGGAACACCGAGGACGGTGTTATTTTTAGGGGGAAAGGATGTAACATCCCTCGTATAGACCCCTGGATGCATTGTAAACTATTGAGTAATATTGTATTCTTCTTCTGGTGAAGAGCTCAAGGACAAGGCCATACCAGTAAGACCTTGTATTTGATACTAACCCAAAATTCCTTATGAGAGGTAAGAGCTCGACGCAGCTCAATGATGGGCAAGTGGACCCACAAGGGAAAAGAACAAAAAAATGTTAAGGAACCTTGAGTTTGATAAGCATAACCCTAGCATAATTTTAGCTAGGGCATCCTACATGATTCCCGTGTTATCATATTTAGCCCCAATTAAAATACAATAGCCAGCTAATTAAATTCAAATGTATTTAAGGCATGGTCTCAGAGCCTTCAATCTAGTAACCTTGACAAGAGGATCGAGGGGTTATAGAAAGAACCAAGGAGAAAAAAAACCAAAGAATTAAGAGACATATATATGTATAGGATATAGAAAGGCATGATATATGCAATAGCAAAAAATATATATAGAAGAAATGGATTATATAGTGAGAGACGTGGAACATGTTTTTATGCTTACGACAACACTATATAATGGTAAATATGGGAGTGTAACACCATATAGTAATATATA
>LPNX010876485.1:195811-210974 GCA_001517045.1 Pseudotsuga menziesii
TGGCCTTTGTGATGGCCTTGGGTTTAGGAACCGTTACCAGATTTTAGCCACCAATTAAGGAGATGCTACTATTTTGGTTTTTAAGTTTTCAGAAGTGTCGATTCTGGAGGAGCTATGCTGCCATGACTCACAGTCGCTAATTATGGAGGCTATACGAGAAATTAATCCTAGATTGTTGGTGGAAGCATTACAGTTTTTGGGGGAAAGAAATTATTTAGGTGCTGTTGAAAGAGGGATTTTGGGAGAGAGCTGTGTGTTGGGAAGTAGGTAAATGGTAATTGCAGGGGAGATCATGGCCTCTGCAACAAGCCGTTGCGTTGGGTTGAGGTTTGTTCATCTTCTTAAAAGGAAATCGCTAACCCTGAAGAATTTTTTTTATAGCATGATGTTCTTGTTTTGTCTTGAAATATCTAGAGCACTTAGTGACCTTCGTTTCAATAGCTCAACATGTATGGATTGATCATATTGGATCCTATGTGGTGATCTTCCTTTATATCTATTTTATTCTCGTATAGATGCTAAGATATGAAGGGTCATTGAATCAACCCTATTATGGGTTCCTTTAAGGTTTATATATGCTGTAAATGATACCCTATTTCCTGTGTTTAGAATTTGTTTGAGAAGGGAACACGGGTAGATCGTGAATAATGAATCTATGCATTTTTCTGGATGATCTCATTTTGATTTTTTTGTGCGAGCGTTTCCAATGAATTCCCTTGAACAAATATTTAGGATAGGGTTCAAGAGCATCCAATTCCAATTGTTTTCTAGGGTTATACTTTCTATACCCACGTTCATTCTTTTCACCCCAACGATTTGATTTCTAGTTATGATGAATTGAAGAGAAAGTGTCACATTCGTTCTTATACTTCTCATCAGTTTATTATTATGATGTATGCTCTAAAAGGGGTTTTGAAAGGGTGGAATTCATTACAAGGAACGAAAAAGACCAGTGTAGTCCTAAAAACGATTTTGGGCATTTCAGTCAATAATGTTATTGTTCGGAATTACCAACCCCATAGGAGGGATTTGTGTTATCTTATAGGGTTCATTTTCTTTGGTGTGATAAGAGATGCAGAAAAAGGTTAACTTACTTGTTGAGAAAACTTCTTAAGAGTATGGCTCGGTTGTATACATCCATAGAGTAATACATTGTAGTAAATCTTAGATGGTACAGATCATATGAGTTAGGTGTGTCTCCTTCTACCAGCTTAGGACTGTTTCTCAATTTCCTTGGGGCCACGATGTTTTAAAAATGAAATAACAACCCTTAAAGCATACTTCATTTTCCATAGAGAAGCAAGCCTTATAGCACTAGAACCAGATTTCATTTACCTTGGGTTTAATTGCAGGGGTGATTTCCAAAGGAAAACGGCTAGTGTAATACAGAATCTGATTGAGTCTATGTGTAAGGCCCTCGAAGTGTAACACTACTGTTAAAGAAAAGAATTCAGAAAAATAAGGAGAGTTAGTAGGTAAATTCTTGTAAGGAGCATTAGCCTTATAATTTTGCTCTGTCGTAATAATCGATTTTTTTTTATACTAAATGCTTCAGGATAATTATATTACCTTCCCTTGCTATCATCAGGGCTTTTTTTACGAATTCTTTCTTGAGACAGTGAAAGAATAGTAATATGTTGATTGAGTGGAACCTTGTAAATAACTGGGAAATGTCATACTTTGTCTTTTTACTTAGTATAAATTTTGGGCCATAGCTAGATAGCAGCTCAGAAGGAGTCTATAAGAATGATAGAAAGAAAGTAAGGTAACGATGATGTTTTGATTTTGTAACCTTTTAAATGAAATAAATGTCACCAGATGTGACAAGTTTGGTGGACGTAACCCCAAAGTTGGGGTGAACCACATACAATGGTGTATTGTTTATGTGCCTTGATGTGTATTACTTTATGTTCCATGATGTGTGTTACTTTATGTGTCATGATGTGTTTGACGATACCCTCCTTTGATGATGTAAGTGTTTCGGTGACTTCCATGAATGTGTTAAAAGAACATTTGGACATACAATGGTTAAGTTGAATATTGGGTCAGATGTAGAATAAGTACTGAAGTTATGGTTTAAGGCCCTCGCCCAGCATATTAAGCAAATAATACCAATAGCGGCTGATTCTAGTATGTTTGGACTTCTACTGATTCCAAGATAGTAAGATTCCAAAAAAAGTGACCAATGCACTATCAATGATTGTTCTACAATGCATTTATGTTATCGAGTTGATTGGACATTCTTGACTTTAACATGGTTGTCTGGTTTAAGTTGTAGGAAAAGTAAAAGTAATTTTCACCTTATCTTCTAACAGTTTACTAGAAAGAAATTGGGGATTCGTGACTTGACCTCCATGCTATTTGACTCATTTTTTCTAAGTAATTGACTTACCTAGGTTTTAGTGGTATATGACCATTCAAAAGTTTTCAAAGATAATTGTTCAAAATGAAAATAGATGTTTACATTTTGAATTGAAATGTCTTTATAGGCAAATATATATATCACTAACATGATGGTCTCCTTTTGTAGTTATAGCGAAACAAATATACTTTTTCCATTTTCACACAAAATGGCACTGAGGGTAAAGAGGTATTTTACACTAGATGTGTTCTGCTGCCTTTTATTACTTCATGATGTCAAATAATCTTTATTGAGGTTTTGGTGCTACAACACTTGAATCATTCTTAACTTATCACTCAACCAAATGTCTTTCATTCATATGGAACCTATTTTTTCCTATGTTTGTAATGAACCTGTTTCTTTGGTGAATAGTGTATGACTATATAATTTTTTCAGATATTTACATGTCAAGCCCATTTGATTGTTTGGTCTACTATATAAATCGTGAAGTCAAATCCACATAAAAATATATATATAAATCATGAAGTCATATCTTCATAAAAAAATGTATATTATAGTCATAATCTCATTTAGTATTTGATCTCATATTTATTCAGAATAAGGTAGGGCAATGAGAAGCATTTAACTTATAAAAAAATATTATATGTCTTTCGGAACACCCCATTCCAATATGTATATCATGATCATAATTACTTACTTTCTCCATAAGGTGATCCACAATATCTCTCATTCTATCATCAATAATACCAGAATGTCCATCCACATGAATATTCAAGAGAAATCCTAGGTCATTCAAGTAAACTTGACAACCTAGAAGACAACTAGTTGCAAATGAACTTCAAGATCAAGTTATATTGAGAATCTATAAAAGAGCTAATTGACCAAGAACCAAGTTGCACTCCTAATTTGGGAAATGGAGAAAGGTAATGGTGATCATGACCTGTGATAGATAAACATTCTCTTTTTGAAAAGAGGCCAAGATACGGGAGTCATATATCTGTATCACTTTAGTCAAATTTCCATGGCCTTCAAAATAACATAATTCTAGACAACACCAATTGTGAGTATACTTGGAGCCCTAAAATATGTCAATGGCAATGCATAATTGGACCTAATTTGCAAACTACCTACCACCTGTAATGTGTGTATCCCTAAACAATATAAAAGAGGGGAAAAGTGTATTGTACATTAATGAAAAATATGCATTCCATGTTTCCGTAAAATGGACAACCTCCTTAAAACGAAATTCATGCTGAATCACATGACATAACTCTACCAAAAACAAATAGAGATAAAAATGATGTTGTGAAAACACAAATAGAGAATGTGCACATGGCCAAAACAAAATACTATTTTTCAAATGCAATAAAAAAAATAAGCCATTAATCTTGGAGAAACTACAAAATGCTAAGTGTCTGTTGTTGTGGTACATACTACATGATGAGGCCATGGGTCATTACTCTTGATTGTCAAGTCCTTCCTTGCAGCCAATTCTGTATCCCCCATTCACCTGACCTAGAGTAAAGGAAATGCAAGAATTCCATATATATGTCTCTCCCCTTGATTTGCTAGCAAAACCTCCCTTGATAAGTCAGAATCTAAGAAAAGAAAATCTCAGACTCTTCTGAACATATAAGAGCAAAGCACCTGGGCTCTTTTCAGTGACACCAAATCCTTTGGGCAGTCATTCAGGAGATGCAAATCAAAATAATTTCTTATTTCAGAAACTAACACTACACACATAAGATTTATAAAGAACCCAATTTTATTGAAAATTCATATTTACAACTTCTTCCTAGTTATTAATCATATAAATATGGAAAAAAAATGAAGCAACGATGTGTTTCACTCTCGAAAAACCATGCTTTTGTGACTCTAGGTTTCAATCATGAATTAAAGGTTTCTGTTAACACCGAAATTGAGCCCAAAGGTTGCGGAAGGCCTGCTCCGTGGTAACAGCAGAACCACTTTCGAAGAGAGAACTGGCCTTCTGCTCTTTCGAGAGGGATCTCTCACCAAATATTAACAATGCCATATATATACAAGTGAAACTATAAATTGTTTGTAAAATTGGTTGAAACAAAACACACAACCATTGGGGAATGGATTCAAGATATGTAACAAAAATAAACAGAAATTATGCAAGTGATTTCAACAGAGGGGAAAGATAGCCACTCAATCATAGTCAATTTATAATTGTCTGGTGGAAAAGAAGAACATGAACAGACCATCAACACAGAGCATTGAAAAATTAATTATGAATTAACTTTAGAAGAAAACTTTGGTCAATATCTGAAACAATAGACAGAGCATAGCAAGTATGAATTCCAAACGGTTATACACTACGTTCAGATATGAAAGAAAACAAAATGGGAGAGATAAACTGGAAAAACATTCACATAAGAAAGGAAGCAACAGACTGCAAATACTAATGACACATGAATCCCTATATGAAACATCAACCTTGACTCTACAATTTTATTAAAATTCTCTTGAAAGCATACACAACAAAATTACATTGGTTTCAACCCTTTCTCCTTCTTCAGGAGGCATATTTATATCATTTTGGAATTCCTAAACCGACATTCAGGAATCAAAATTTGTTACAACTGAATAAATTCTTCTAACAAACTCTGGACTTGGACTACACACCACGATTCACATAAGAAAAAAAATGTGTACTACTAGAAAAACAGGCTTAAAAACCCCTCTTGCATATCCCAGATGGTGACTGCTGTGTGAAAACCAAAAGAGGTTTTTGTAGTTAGCTTGGTTCCTGACAAAAACCATGTCTTATTTTCCTCTAATTCAGCTCCAGCTCCTAAAGATCTGATTTTTAAACTGATGAATCAGACAGTAAACCTGTAAATTTATGGAAAAATACCCTGTGAATATATTTTAAATTATCCCAACCTGTGATACCTATGTAAAATATAAAGGAGGTTTTTGTATATAGACCTGTGATGAAGAAAAACCTCTCTCATTTTCCTGAAATTCAACTCCATTTGGCTGAAACAATTCTTTGAATGTGATGTCTGAAACAGTCCTTTGGAAAACCTAAAAATGGCATGTGGAACTCACTTGGTTTCTCCTAAACCATGGGACTTGTGTAAAAAATGAAGGCGGTTATTGAACATGATCCTGTACTTAAGAGGAAACTCATTCAATTTTGAAAAATTCTTTATGGTTTTCCAGAAACAATTGATTGAAATAACTGACTAAAACAGTCCTTTAAAAATATGGAAATTTTTTCTCTGAAGATGAATTAGATTCTCTCAATCCATAGCACCTAGGTAAACACTGAGAGAGGTTATTGTATATATATGTGTTATGAAGAAAAACCTTTCTCATTTTCTGAAAAATCATCTTGGTTGAGCGGGAAAAATTGATTTAAAATAATTACCAACACAACCATTTATAGGGAAAAATTTGCCGGTCGCTTCAAAAAAGGTCTGTAAATGTTCTTTATGATAAATATGCTATCTGAAAATTTTCATCACCAAACTCAAACAAAGTGTAGAACCATTGAACTCTAAAAACTCTTCATTTTCTCTGAACAGAAACATTTAGGATCACTGATCTCGTTCTCAAAGAATGGGATAAAAACACATGTTTTT
Organism: Pseudotsuga menziesii; assembly: GCA_001517045.1. NCBI lineage: Eukaryota > Viridiplantae > Streptophyta > Pinopsida > Pinales > Pinaceae > Pseudotsuga > Pseudotsuga menziesii. The sequence goes on from LPNX010876485.1 coordinate 201,791, forward strand.
ATCTACCCATTCCGTCTAATATTAAACCATTAACTAAATAGCATTTCCATCCAGCAGAAAGCTTCACAACCATCAATTTGTTTTTCCAATTCAACACATGCCCTAAGCTTCCCACCATTTAAAATTGCGCGAATTGTAAAACTCCATTTCTCCTTGCTAGTTGACAATGCGAAATACATTCACGTCATTCATCCTTTCCTAGCCATATCGTGGCCATTGAAATATGTGGGATTTTAAATGATTTCACAAATTGAAAAAGTTCATTATCTCATGCACCTTCATAATGAGAAATTTATTTTATGTGTGTATTTTCCTCACCTGCCAATCTGACTATCAAAACCTATCTACCATATAACATCATTTCGCAATATGAAAAATTTAATTGCTCCGTGCAACTTCACAATGCGAAATTTCTTTTGGCCATTGGATGTGACTAAGTTTGATATGAGCCATTGATCTATGTTTAATTTTGCTGCAAAAGTGGCAGGTTGGTGTGAGAGCCCAATTTGACTTTATGCCAAGAAACAAAGGGACATCATAATTTCTTGAGCGCTTGGTCTTTGCCTAAAATACCTCTTGGTAAAATATCCCATTTACTTTTTCCATAAAATATCCAAATTCTTTTTGGATTTATAAAAATAAATTTCTTTTATTTTTATAAAACATAACATTTAGCCTCCTTTTACAAAATATATTTCATGAATTTTTGTAAACATTATTCATAATGAATAATTTTCCTCTATCAAATATCTCCTTCTTAACCAAAAGCCTTTAACTTTTTCTCGCGCCACCTCAGAATTTTTATAAATTGCTTTAATGAGGAATGTTTGAAAACCATTTGATCCTCAAGAGAAACTCAGAATTTTCAGGCAATGAGGCTTACTATGGAAAAACTAAAATGGTGCTAACAGCTGGCTCCATGAGGGATGCTATCCTCTCAGTGAGGTTGCAAAGAACCCCCGTAGACCAAGTGCCAAATCCATTGGAATGCTCCCAATTTTCTCTAAAATCCTCAACCTATTCTGAATTGAACCATCAACTAAAACCATTATGCAAACAAATCTCACTCTTTCAACCTGTCACCCGTCCACATTCTAAAAACTAAAGACAACTCTAACTGCACATCTGAACTTTAAAACCGAAACTGAAATTAAAATTGAAACTGAAACAAACTGAAAGCTGCCGAATGGAATGCTCACCATGTCGAGCTTATTCATCTTTACTTACCTACCCTATTTACTAGGCATCAACATTCAATCAAGTAACTTCTAACTTCCAATGAAGCCACTTAAGCAAATGATCCCATAAACCAACTTTTTCTTCATGCTTGACAAAAAAAAAAACTGAAGGACCTAATGGAACAAATATATAATAAAGAAATTGATCTTTACAGTAGAGATATAACCAGCCATTACCACTGCAAAGATTCTCCATGTACTCTGCCACTAGATCATAAAAAACATGACAGCCTTCAAAAAATTATGTCATTATCTTAGCATGAGATAGCTGTCCCAACTGTAAATTCTCTTGCACGCTGTCAAACTGATATTCAAAAGAACCATGCAAGGAAAACACGTGACAATTTCCAGGAAAGACATCCACAACTTCATCTAAAATTTCTGATCTTACAACTTCATATTCTTTATATGCTTCAGCAGAAACATCATTCATTTCTTCAATAGGATCGAGCAAATAGATTTCTTCTTGACAAAAAAATTCTGAATTTGAAAAACAAAAAGAAACATCCATTTGAGAACCCCCATCTTCTTCTTCGTTACTTAATTATTTACTGCATATTGCTGGTTTTTCTAAAGGCTGGGATTGATTGCACAACTGTCCTTCTTGCTCATCATCCCTTCCAAGGAAATTTATACATTCATCTACAATATCAAATTTATGTTTGTGATCAGAAACTTTAAGTCCCCTTTTTAACCACTCAAATGAAGGAAAACACAACGACAAACAGTCATCTTCAACATGTCTAGTTTCCACTATGTTTTCATACTTTTGATCCTGGATTGCAATGAAATTTTCTTCACTAACATAAATTGTGACGGGCTGATTGCATTCTTCATAAAACAAATCAGTACATCCATCTCCTTTCAAATCACTAGGCTGATCATCTTCTTCAAGAAAGGAGATCTTCATATAGTCATGTAAATCTTTAGGTGAAATATGAATTTGATCAACATGCAGAGGTCTTCCTTCAAGCACTATTTCAAAATCTGATTTCTCTTTACTTGCATTTTCAGAAAATGAACATGTGGAGGGACTACAAGACTGAGATTTTCTAGAATTATCATCTTCTGTGTAATCAATCACACAAGCATTGTAACTTTCAAGAGATTGTAGTTGCGAAAAGGAATTTTTTGCTTGGGAAGGGGAGCCCTTTTCTTGTAAAAAAAATATGGAAGTTGAATAATATGAGGAAGGATTTGATTGACAATCACAGCCTCTCTCTTGGTCACACAAAGAATGGCAAGAATGCTTCAAATCATCATTATTTTCAAGAAGAGAGATATGACTGGTTGAAATAGAGCTTTGGTCTATGTCAAGTTTAGTCAAGGAAGACAGTACTAACTGTTGGGCAATTTCCTGAATATCATGGCAATTGTTTTGTCTTTCTTTTTGAGATGAATATTCATGTAATATATCTAAAAACTTTTCATCCAAATATTTATCATCACCACACTCATCTTTCACATTTTCAATGAACTCTCTATCGTGTGTGCAACAATCTTGAAGCAACAACAAAGAAGGATAATGCCTTTCGAAATGTTCATGAAATATTGTATGAAAGTATTTAAGGGAGGATAAACTCCCTGCTGAAAATCCATCATACCAAGACCTTGCATATCCTTCTAAACTAAACATGAATAGTTTCATTAAATAATCTTCATGCCATCCCACTCCTAGCTTATGTATATGCTTATGAAATCTAAATAAATGGATGGAAGCATCATCACCCTTTTCATCAGTGAATCTTGGAAGATATGTTTGCCAATTTACCAGAGGTATTTTATTGGGAAAACCAGGAATGAAAACAAGATTCATAGGAGCATACCTTGCATCCTGAGAAGTTATCTTGATGGTGGAGAAACTGAATCAGCTCCTCAAACTTTGCAACCCCGTTTGATAGTGGAGCTGCCATAGAACATTATGAAGAATGGATCCTTCACAGATGGAGTTGCCGGGTGAAAAGAGACATAAAATTATTGATGTATGACCATTTTTCACCATCAACAAATAGATCTAAACCCTTCATTAAAATCCATGGAAGATTTGAGACCTCTCCCCGTATTTGTCTTTCTGACCACCGGTCTCCCCAGTGGAGTCACCTTCCAGAATCTTTCAATGGAGTCGCGAGGGAAAATGATACAACCTTTTTCACATGTAAGAATCTATGTTTGCCCACAGAATTCCTTTATTCCTTTGAAGATTTGTTTTTCTTCCCAAGGATGATCTTCAACTCATCCCCGGCAACGGCACCGGTTTGTTAGCACTGGAATTGAGCCCAAAGGTTGCGGAAGGCTCGCTCCCGGGTAACAACATAACCACTTTCGAAGAGAGAACTAGCCTTCTGCTGTTTCGAGAGGGATCTCTCACCAAATATTAACAATGTCATATATATACAAGTGAAACTATAAATTGTTTGTAAAATTGGTTGAAACAAAACACAGAACCATTGGGCGATGGAGTCAAGATATGTAACAGAAATAAACAGAACTTATGTAAGCGATTTCAACACATGGGAAAGATAGCCACTTGATCACACTCGATTTATAATTTTCTCGTGGAAAAGAAGAACATGAAAAGACCATCAACACATAGCATTGAAAAATGAATTCTGTATTAACTTTAGAAGAAAACTTTGGTGAATATCTGAAACAACAGACAGAGCATAACAAGTATGAATTTTAAACTATTATACACTACGTTCAGATATGAAAGAAAATAAAATGGGAGAGATTAACTGGAAAAAAATTCACACAAGAAAGGAAGCAATAGACTACAAATACGAACAACACATGAATCCCTGTATGAAACACTGACCTTGGCTCTGCAATTTTATTAAAATTCTCTTGAAAGCACACACAACAAAACTACATTGGTTTCAACCCTTTGTCCTTCTTCAGGAGGTATATTTATAGCTTTTCATAATTCCTAAACCAACATTCGAGAATCAAAATTCATTACAACTAAATAACATTTTCTAACAAACTCTAGACGTGGCCTACACACCACGATTCACCTAAGACAAAAATAAAATGCGGACTACTAGAAAATAGGCTTAAACACCCCACTTGCATATCCTAGATGGTGATAGCTGTGTGAAAACCAAAAGAGGTTTTTGTAGTTCACTTGGTTTCTGATAAAACCCGTGTCTTATTTTCCTATGATTCAGCTCCAACTCCTCAAGACATGATTTTTAAAACTGATGACTCAGACAATAAACCTGTAAATTTATGGAAAAATACCCTATGAAGATATTTTAAATTATCGCGACCTGTGATACCTGTGTAAAATATGAAGGAGGTTTTTGTATATAGTCCTATGGTGAATAAACACCTCTCTCATTTTCCTGAAATTCAACTCCATTTGGGTAAAACAATTCTTTGAATGTGATGTCTGAAACAATCCTTCGGAAAACCTAAAAATGGCATGTAGAACTCACTTTGTTTCTCCTAAACCATGGGACCTGTTTAAAAAATTAAGGAGGTTATTGAACATTATCCTGTAACTAAGAGAAAACTCATTCAATTTTGGAAAATGATTTATTGTTTTCCGGAAACAATTGATTGAAATAACTGACTAAAACAATCCTTTAAAAATATCGAAAGTTTCTCTGTGAAGATGACTTCGATTCTCTCAATCCGCAGCACTTGGGTAAAACTTGAGAGAGTTTATTGTAGATAGGTGTGTTATGAAGAAAAACCTTTCTCATTTTCTGAAAAATCATCTTGGTTTAGCAGAAAGAATTGATTTAAAATAATTACCAAAACAACCATTTATAGGGAAAAAATTGTCGGTCGCTTCAAAAAATGTTTGTAAATGCTCTTTATGATAAATATGCTATCTGAAAATTGTCATCACTAGACTCAAACAAAGTGTAGAACCATTGAACTCTAAACACTCTTCATTTTCTCTGAACATAAACATATAGGATCACTCATCTCATTCTCAAAGAATGGGATAAAAACACATGTTTTTATTTGCCCATTTCGTCCAATATTGAACCATTAACTAAATAGCATTTCCATCCAGCACAAATCTTCGCAACCATCAATTTGCTTTTCCAATTCAACACGTTCCCTAAGCTTCCCACCATTTAAAATTTCGTGAATTTTAAAACTCCATTTCTCCTTGCTAGTTGACAATGCGAAATACATTCACGCCGTTCATCCTTTCCCAGCCATATCGTGGCCATTGAAATATGCGGGCTTTTAAATGATTTTGCAAATTGAAAAATTTCATTATCTCATGCACCTTCATAATGAGAAATTTATTTTATCCCTGGATTTTCCTCACCTGCCAATCTAACGGTCAAAACCTATCTACCATTTAACATCATTTCGCAAATTGAAAAATTTAATTGCTCCACGCAACTTCATAATGCGAAATTTCTTTTGGCTATTGGATGTGATTGAGTTTGATATGAGCCATTGATCTATGTTTAATTTTTCTGCAAAAGTGGCAGGTTGGTGTGCGAGCCCAATTTGACTTTATGCCAAGAAACAAAGTGACATCATAATTTCTTGAGCGCTTGGGCTTTGCCTAAAATACCTCTCGGTAAAATATCCCATTTACTTTTTCCATAAAATATCCAAATTCTTTTTGGATTTATAGAAATAAATTTATTTTATTTTTATAAAACATAACCTTTAGCCTCCTTTTACAAAATATATTTCATGAATTTTTGTAAACATTATTCATAATGAATAATTTGTCTCTATAAAATATCTCCTTCTTAACCAAAAGCCTTTAACTTTTTCTTGGGCCACCTCGGAATTTCTATAAATTTTTTTAATGAGGAATTTTTGAAATCCATTTGATCCTCAAGAGAAACTCATAATTTTTAGGCAATGAGGCTAACTTCGACAAAACTAAAATGGTGCTAACCGTTTCAATGAATGATGATCAAGGATGACTTAAACATAAAGTCACAGTCCTGAAATTGAGAAGATGATTAGGGAACAAGTTCCAACCCTTCTTGGAAAATATAAACACATGGCTAACATGGATGAATGCAACTTCAAAATTGGAGATGATCATAATGCACTACCGCAACATACTTTTGTGCACACTCAGCTGGCACAATGGTACTAGCAGATAGTGAAAAACATGAAATTTGGAGAGGTAATTGCTGTAAAAAATTATGCCTATGCATTTTATTAAAACACATTTGATGATATAAAATGTGTTCCAAAATTGGACACTAAAGCTAAAAATGGATCTGAAGTAATCTATCAAACATAATTTTCCTCACAGGATAAGCATTTAAGATAATTTGGTGTCAAAAGAGATTGTTAAGAATATACAAATAGATTTTTTCTTCCGATCATTTCCTCCTTGCTTAGAGTTTCACTTCTATTTCCTCCTTGCGAGTTTCAAATAGATTTGGTCTTTTCATTTTATATCCTTTGAGTTTCACTTCTATCATATTTTATGTTGTTATTTTCAGTTCCATAGATAGTTGCAATAGTATTTCCTCTTTTGGATACAACTGTATTGCATTGGATATAGTAGTTTGTGTTAGAATAATCAACCCATAGTTAGATACCTTAGACATTAATTAATCCATTTTTGTCTTATTTGCCTAGTTTCCATGTTCCACCTTATGCAATTTGTCATCTACACATCCATAGTGGTAAAACTTGCTAATTTTGACTCATGGAGCACTTGGGAAACCTCAAGGAATCAAGCTCTGCTTTATTCCTAGCCTCCTAAGCACCCTTCTGCTTTTTTTGCTTTTTTGCCTGCTTTTTCAGTGTTTTAAGGCAATTGGGAAAGTTTGACTAGGTGAGGTTAACTAGTTTTTTGTCCTCCACATCCTCCACTCTTTTCTCCTATGAAAAGAATGTATGAGTTGTCCTTCCATTACCTTTTAGCTTGCCTAAGTGCTTTTGCCAATTCTTGAGCTCCTTGATAGTTTTGGAAACTGCTTTATGCACCTATGGGGGATTTGCTTAGATTTATTAAGCCTGTTTTGACTAGATTCGAATTGCCTCTTCATGCATTCGAATCTATGATTTAATTATTTATTGTGGCAGCCTATGAATTCATAGGGTTGGCTATTGTACACTTATTCAATACAGTTTAGTGTTCAGCTCCATATTCAGTCTCTTTTGTGAGTAATTTTGGCATGTAGAATTGATAATTGTTGTGAGTGTAATTTTTCTATGACTGGGTTCAATTTCCATAATTTGTCATGCACTTGCATCAATGCTTCATATTGTTTCCATATTTATATGATTAATAACTAGTAAGAAATTGAAAATATGAATTTTGAGTAAATTGGGGTTCTTTCTAAATCATGTGTGTGGAGTGTTAGTTTATGAAATAAGAACTTCCTTTTCTTTGCAGATCCTGAATGACTTCCCAAAGGATTTGGTGTCACTGAAAAAGGTCCAGGTTCTTTTCTTTAACAATGGACGGCCTGATCTTTATCTTCAGCTTGTAGAGAAGGTATTGCTTCCTCTTTTTGTCGAGTATTATTTCTAATACAAATTCTAAAGACCTTTAGGTTCCCTATAAGTTTTTGTGACCTATTATTACTAAGCTATTGTGATAATTGAATGATATCTTAGAAAAGTAGAAAACATTTGTTGTATATCTCATAAAATATGCATGGCGATTCAATTCGATCACATGAAGTTTTCTACAAACTTGAAAATTTCTTTGGTGAACAATTAAGAAATATATTCTTTCATTTCTTTCTAGTTATATTTTCTACTATGCATCTCAGAAAAGAATAGGAATACTAATGGAAGTTAACTTGTAAGAGGAAAATTCTTTTACATTCCACCTTTTACAATCTAAAAATTATATGTTTAGAAGAGGCTGGGATCTTCTTTTCTTAGATTCTGACATATAAAGGCATGTTTTGTTAGCAAATCAAGGGGAGAGCTATGTATATATGGAATGATTTCATTTCATTTACTAGAGGTTGGGAGAATGTGGGATGCAGAATTGGCTACAAGGAAAGGATTGGCAATCAAGAGTGATGACCCATGGTCTCAACATGCGGTATGTACCACAACACAATAGACACTTAGTATGTTCTAGTTCCTTCAATATTAATGAACTATTTTTTTATTGCATTTGAAAAATATTATTTTGTTTTGTTCATGTGCACCTTCTTTATTTGTGTTAATCATTTTACAACATGATTTTGATCTCTCTTTGTTTTTGGTAGAGTTATGTCATGTGCTTCAGCATGAATGTCCTTTTGAGGAGGCTACCCATTTTATGGAAACATGTTTGGAATCATGGAATGAATGTTGTTCATTCATCTACAATACACTTTCCCCCTCTTTTATAATGTTTAGGGATCCACAGATTACATATGGTAGGCAGTTTGCGAATTAGGTTTGATCATGCATTGCCATTGACATATTTTAGGTCTCCAAGTATACTCACAATTGGTGTCATGTAGCATTATGTTATTTGGAAGGCCATGCACATTTGACTAAGGTGATACAACAATATGACTCCCATATCTTGGCTTATTTGCAAAAAGAGAATGGTGATCTACCACAGGTCATGATCACCATTACCTTTCTCCATTTGCTAGTTTAGGAGTGAAACTTGGATCCTGTTCAATTAATTGTTTTATAGATTCTCAGGATTACTTGCTCTTGAAGTTCGTTTGCAACTGGTTGTCTATCGGGTTGTCAGGTTTACTTGAATGCCCTAGGATTTCTATTGAATATTCATGTGCATCGGCATTCTCGTATTATTGATGATAGAATGAGAGATCTTGTGGATCGCCTTATAGAGAAAGTAACTAATTATGATCATGATATACATATTGGAATGGGGTGTCTTGAAAGATGTATGGTATTTTTTGATAAGTGAACTGCTTCTCCTTGCCCTACCTTATTCTGAGTAAATATGAGATGAAATACTAGATGATATTATGACTATACCATAAATTTTTTATGCAGATCTGACTTCATGATAT
>LPNX010876485.1:211003-227954 GCA_001517045.1 Pseudotsuga menziesii
CAAAGAAACAGGTTCATTACGAACATAGGAAAAAATAGGTTACAAATGAATGAAAGACATTTTCTTGAGTGATAAGTTAAGAATAATTAAGTGTTGCAACCGCAAAACCTCAGTAAAGATTAATTGACATCATGAAGTAATAAAAGGCAAGAGAAACAATCTAGAAAATAAGAAGTATTTACATAAGAAAAACACATTCAGTCAATTTTTTTGTTAGATTTTTATCATTATGCTAGCATTATATTAGGATCTTTAACTGAGAGAATAACAAGCACAACAATCAAACACAAGAGACAATGAACACATTGTTTATCCTCAGGGAAACCATAAATGGTGAAAACACACCACAACTTCCTCAGAGATAGAATCAACACCAAAAGTAAAACCTGAAAACATAAAGATGATCTCCACAGCTTCTGTCTCTCTCTCTCACACTGAGAGAGCTTCTCCTCTCTCACTCATGTGCCCTAATGAGTGAGTGTGTGTGTTGTAAATAGAGAGACTCACTCTCTATTTATATTCTTCTTTTCACTTGGAACCCACTCTAACATGTCGGCCTCACCTAACAATTACTTACTAGAGCCGACATCTCTAGGAGTGTCTAATAACCCTAGTGCCCCACAACTTGTGGGGGCGTTTCCTCCTCTGACCAATAGGAGGGTAACACAACGGTGGGGACTATTTCCCTGACTTACAATGACTTACCTAGGGTCGGCTTCACTAGGATAGTCTAATAACCCTAGGGCCCCACAACTCTGGGGACTTTAACCCTTGACTAATAGGAGGGTTACCCACAATGACTTGACATGAATTTATCATTATAGAAACTTCCCGAAAAAAACATCAGGGCATGACATGACTCAATTACATTACAGACACATCCCAAAATAAACATCGGGGTACAATACAGAAGATATACGAATGAATACATTCTGAAGTTACAAATAGATCAGCACTCCCTCTTAACTAGGAAGGTATTCTCTCGACACAATATATCAGCACAAGTATTCTTCGCTATATCATCAGGATCATCATCAAGTCATCTTCATATCAAGTCATCTTTATTTTCAAGTAATCTTTTTCTTCAAGTCATCTTTATCTTCGGAACTAGATCATCACTTGATCTGGATCATCACTCGACATCATCACTAGATCTGGATCATCACTCGATCTGGATCTTCACTCGATCTGGATCATCACTAGACATCATTAATGGATTTGGATCATCACTGGATCTAGATCATCACTTGATCAAGGTCATCACTGTTGGATCATCATCACTAGATCTAGATCATCACTGGATATCATCACTAGATCTGGATCATCACTTGATCTAGATCATCACTGCTGGATCATCATCACTAGATCTAGATCATCATCACTCGATCTAGATCATCACTGGGTCATCATCATGGGTGCTACCTCTTTATTCTTCTCATCATAGGAACCTATAAATATCCAATCCTTTTTCCTACTAGATGTATTATCACATAGCTAGTCCTTTTTCATACTAGATGAGGCATCATAGAGCTGGTCCTTTTCCATACCAAATGAGGCATCACAGAGCTAGTCCTTTTTCATACCAGATGTGGGAGCTACTCAGAGCTAGTCCTTTTTCATACTAGATGAGTCTTCACAGAGCTGGTCCTTTTTCATACCAGATGAGGCATCACAGAGCTGGTCCTTTTTCATACCAGATGAGGCATCACAGAGCTGGTCCTTTTTCATACCAGATGTGGTAGCTACTCAGAGCTAGTCCTTTTTCATACTAGATGAGTCTTCATAGAGCTAGCCCTTTTTCATGCTGGATGTGGTATCCACACAGAGCTAGTCCTTTTTCATACTAGATGTGTCTTCAAAGAGCCAACCCTTTTTCATGCTAGATGTGGTATCATCACATACATCTGACAATGGAAGGAACCAATCCTCTCACCATGTCACAACTCTTACATCTGACCATGGAAGGAACCAATCCTCTCACCATGTCGAAAGGGAACATCACTTATATCTTACCATGGAAGGAACCAATCCTCTCACCATGTCAGAAGGGCTTACAAAATCATCACTTCCCTTTGGAGGGAACCTCGATCTAGATAACACCAAGCTTCTCCCTGAAGTACTCAAACTTCACTCTGGCCATTTTTAGCATAGAATCACATCAGGACTGATTATGTCCAAGGATAACCTACGAGCTTCGACAGGACCTATTACATCCGAGGACAACCTACAGGACCAATTATGTTTGAGCAACCTACGAGCTTCACCAAGATTTATGCTCAGACAACCTGTCTCACCAGCTATGCTAGAACTCCCTCTTTCGAGATATCTCAATCTATATCACAAACTAGAGCTTTACTGCTCCTCTCTGCATCATACCAAAAATGTAAGTCATATCAATCAAATCAAATAATAGTTTTCAAAAGAAACATACTACCTCCCAAATCACAAGTGGAAACATTTTTTGCCTCAGCTATACTCAGCGCCATACAGGACTCCATCTTATCAAACCAAGAGATCACACCTGATATCATACTGAAGTAGCACCTCGAAGTTCTCTTCCTATCAATGGTACTTCCTGTCCAATATGAATCCACATAGCCCTCTAGGTTAATATTCTGATTTGTATCATACTTGAGCCCATACTCAACTGTACCCTTCAAGTACCTCACTACATGCTTTGCAACCATCAAGTGAACATGTCTCTATGTGTTCATACAAAAGCAAATATCTAGTCCCGTATTTGTCAGGTACCATTAGAGGAATTTTGGGGTCTAAAATGGGCCTCCTAAGGAAAATAATAAAATAATAGTTAAAATAATAAAATAATATTGATTAATTTTGTAGGAAGAAAGAAAAAAACTAATTTTTGTGTTCGTATTTTTGACATATCTCCCTGTGTTTTTACTCAAATTTTGATTGGGAGAACTAGTTGGATGCGGAATTTGATTCCGCATCCAACGGGTACCTACACTGCATACTTTTGATGTCATCATCACGTTTTTCCAGGTATTTCTTGTTTTTGGGGTAGCGGTGTCCATCAAAAGTATGCAGTGTGGGTACTCGTTGGATGCGGAATCAAATTCCGCATCCAACTAGCTCTCCCAATCGAAATTTGAGTAAAAACACAATGAGATATGTCGAAAATATGAACAAAAAAAGTAGTTTTTTTTAATGAAAAATATGTCAATTCAACCATTATGGTTGACTTATTTTATTGAAATTCTATTGGTTCTTGAATTCTAACTCACAAAAACTTATTTCGGCACGTTTTCTTATAAGGCCCATTTTAGACCCCAAATTTCCTCTAATGATCAAGAAATAAATCATCTGACAATACATCGTGGCATCAAGCGACTTTGATGGAGCAATACTCAATAGCTTCAGTTTCGATGCCATAGGTGTGGTCATGGCCTCGCAGTCATCATCCTGAACCTCTTCGGGATCTTTACTGCATACTTCCCTTTTCCACACCTCTATGCCTAGAACATAGTGCATCGACACATAACAGGAGCATTATTGGTCTTCTGCCTTCAACCTTGAAGCAAAGGTTGGAATCCACTTTACTCTTAGTAAAGCCTAGAGTCTTCAGTAATCTATCCATCTTGTCGTACCATGTTGAACCTTAAGATCTTCTGTAGTCACTCCCTCTAAAGCATCATACTCCCTCTGTCTTATGTACTGAAACATTCTGTACTGGAGTGACAAGTAGCTTCCTATGCTAGTAATCTTATATGTATCCATCTAGGATCACTGGATACCAAGATCCTCTATATTGAACCTTTTTCAAAAGTTCATCTCGCACCCATCTGTGAGCCTGTCATCCTCTCTCAACCTAGTAGTAAAGGCTCGGGTATTCATCAAGCTCCTCATGTATGTGTTATCCCATGGGTGTCTTCTCAGCTCATACAAGGTCTTCTTTCATTTGCACACATGATTCTTCCTGTCATGTGTCTCAACTCCCACTGGCTGCAAATGTCTCTTCGAATCTTGCTTTGTATCCCATGATGTTTCCATCTATGGCATGATGGAAACATGAACTTCTCTTCAGTATTGATATTGTAGCCTAGACATCATACTTCTTGAATTGGTCTTCCCTTTCTTCTTGGAAGGTTCTGCATTAATGATGTCGCTGCATTTGTCATATTATTTTTCATCTTGAACTGTCATTACTTGTTATTCAGAACAAGTCTCATCCTTCTTTTCTTGTAGAAGATTATGTATGTGATATTTCCTACAAATCAAATGCATTTGCATGGTTAGAGACATTTCATAAATAATATTCATAATGGAAAATTCTTATGCATAAATATATGATCATGCAACTACTTTAGGCAATACAACATTCATCCAAATCTCACGGAAACTTTTCTAGATGCCTTCCATCTCCACTAGGACAACATTGAGATTGTGCACTAATCCAATATGCCAGCAAAGAGAGGTTTCATTCTAGATAAGTAGAAATGGAGAGTTGTATAGTACCATGAGCTACTTACCCATCACATGCATATTAGTAGTATACTGTCATTAATGCAAACATTCTATCATGCATAATACATTAACTGAATATAAACAAATGCATAACAAAAGAATATCATGAAATGACAATTGAATACTTATCTTTATTTGTTTCGTGGGTAGACTCCTTCTTGAGTATTCAGCTTCATCGTCTTCTTCATTCATAATAGCATCATTTCTTATCCAAATGTTAAGATGGATAAGAGGTTCTTCAAGAGTTGAGACCTTCATATTCCACATCGCTTGAGGGATCTTCTTTGGATGGTAAGAGCTTGATCTTCAGTTGCTCCCCCCTTCTCTTCTCGAACTTCTTCTTCTTGTGTGTTCTCTTCCTAGAGTCTACTGAAAGTAATCACTTCCTTCTCACACACATTCCTCACATGAATTAATCCCATGATCCTGGGTGGTCATTCAAGGTGGCTTCACTTCTTCTTTTACCGCTTCAAGTTGTTCTTTGATTTGAGGGTCCCTTATGACTACATGGTCTCTACATTCTAGATCTTCACATTCTTCAACTTGTTTCTTAAGGTCATATTCTGATTTATGTTCTTCCCTTCAAATAGCTTGGTCAAGGAATCAAACATATTCAGTGTTTTTAAGGAAGACACTAAATTGATTCCTGACTGAATCAGCAATGATCTTCTTGGCCTTGACCTAGTTCTTCTTGTGTAAGGCCTCTAGCCTCATCTCCCTTTGGAACTCAAACATCTCTACTCATGTAGGTGTCCAATTAATTTTCTTCAGAGAGATCAAATACTTCCATGCTTGGAAGTTGTCAACTTCACCAATATTATCATCAAGCTGATGTGATATATCACTTTGAAATGAGAACCTCAAATGGAAATAACAAAAGATTAGATCTTACCGATTTGAGGTGTCTGTCCTAGTTTCGGAGCTGGCTGATCTAGGGTTTGTTAGAGAAACCCTAATTTTAAAAAATTGGAATATTTTAGATCTTATTGGATAGAAATATATATCTCTTCAAACAGAGCTGTCCAATGTACTCCTTTTTGGAAAACAATGGAGGGAAGCTCCCACAACATGAAGCCCTAGTTTTCCAATTTCTCCTGTAGAAATGCCTGTTACTGTTTCTGCGGTATCTATGAAATTACTACTCCTATATGACTGAAACTTCTCAAAAATGTATCCTCATATGTCCATTATCCAACATGAAATGTTTCATTATAATTGGTTTCACCATTTGGGACTTATGATTTTTTTCCCAAGGTGACCTGTTACAGGAGTGTTTAGAATAGCGAAGTTGTATAGACTGCCACATGTCACTGGTTCACCTTATGAGTCTAAATATTGGACCAAATAAAGTACAGTATGTTCCCTTTCTAGAAAATATTCATAAATTACATTTGGACCTTTGTATCCCAAGATGTATCAATTCTCCCCGGGTGTCCAGCTTCTAGATGAATTCTGGAAGAGGCTAGAACCCTAACTTGGAGGGATCAAATATCCCATAATATAGTGAATCTAAGGCCAAATTTTGGACCCAGTGTAAGTCATGATTTTATATTTAGCCTCTGCAATTTTTAGTGGCTGATATTTCTCCAAGCTCAGTATATAGTGAATGTACCAAAACTTAGCAGTTTTAGTATTTAGGGTTTTTCTAGCTCGGGGTCAAATTAGGGTTTGACTTTCCCATAGTTTTACCCGACCAAAAATCTTGATCCAGGTCTCTAAACTTTGATTTTTATGAGGAGAACAATCCTATGTTGGGATCACTCAAAAATTCCTCCTCTGCAAGAATCCCTAATTTCCCGCACCAAAACTGAAAATGCTCGGAATCGAATTCTGCTTCGACAGAAAGATGTGCCCTTCAATGGAGAGTCAGCCTAGCATACTTTTGCTAATGGATTGTGGAGAGAGACACAAAAAGTAAGAATCCCTAGATTCTACAGTTGCATAATGTCTTCTTCTCAAGTTAGCTATGATACCATGTTATATTTTTATCATTAAGCTAGCATTATATTAGGATCTTTAACTGAGACAATAACAAGCACAACAATCAAACACAAGAGACAATGAACACTGTGTTTATCCTCGGGGAAACCATAAATGGTGAAAACCATGCAACTTCCTCAGAGATATAATCAGCACCAAAAGTAAAACCTGAAAACATAAAGATGATCTCCATAGCTTCTGTCTCTCTCTCTCACACTGAGAGAGCTTCTCCTCTCTCACTCATGCGCCCCAATGAGTGTGTGTGTGTGCTGTAAATAGAGAGACTAACTCTCTATTTATATTCTTCTGTTCACTTGGAACCCACTCCAACATGTCGGCCTCACTTAACAATTACTTACTAGAGCCAACATCTCTAAAAGTGTCTAATAACCCTAGTGCCCCACAACTTGTGGGGACTTTTCCTCCTCCGACCAATAGGAGGGTAACACAACGGTGGGGACTATTTCCCCGAATTACAATAACTCACCTAGGGTCGACCTCACTAGGATATTCTAATAACCCTAGGGCCCCATAACTGTGGGTACTTTAACCCTTGACCAATAGGAGGGTTACCCACAATGACTTGACATGACTTTCTCATTATAGAAACTTCCCGGAATAAACATCGGGGTACAATACATAAGATATACGGATGAATACATTCCGAAGTTACAAATACATAAAAAAAAAATTCTACTACATTCAATTCAATTTTTTTGCTAATACCATATAAATATTTGGTGTATATCTCATAAAAAGATGCATGATGAGTAAATTTTCTCACATGAAGTTTTCTACAAACTTGAAAATTGCTTTGGTCAATAGTTAAAGGAATATATTCTTTTATTTCTTTTTAGGTATATTTCCTACTATGCATGTCAGAAAAGAATATGAAGACTAAAAGAAGTCAGCTTGTAAGAGGAAAATTATTTTACATTCCACCTTTTACAATTTGAAAATTATATGTTCAGAAGAGGCTGAGATTTTATTTTCTTAGAATTTGACTTATCAAGTCAGGTTTTTCCAGCAAATCAAGGGAGAGCTATATATATGGAATGTTTTCATTTCCTTTACTAGAGGTTGGGCGAATGGGGGATGTAGAATTGGCTGCAAGGAAAGGATTGACAGTCAAGAGTGATGACCGATGGTGTCATCATGTAGTATGTACCATAACAGAACATACGCTTAGCATGCTATAGTTTCTTTAAGATAAATGGATTTTTAATTGCATTTGAAAAATAGTATTTTGTTTTGGTCATGTGGACCTTCTTTATTTGTGTTAATAATTTCACATGATGATTTCGATCTCTATTTGTTTTTGGTAGAGTGATCTCATGTGCTTCAACACGAATGTTGTTTTAAGGAGGCTTTCCATTTTATGGAAACATGTTTGGAATCATGGAATGCATGTTGTTCCTTCGTGTACATTACACCTTTTCCCTCTTTTATATTGTTTAAGGATCCACACATTACAGATGGTAGTTAGTTTGCAAATTAGGTTCGATCATGTATTTCCATTGACATATTTTAGGGTTTCAGGTATACTCACAATTGGTAGTATCTAGAATTATGTTATTTGGAAGGCCATGCACATTTGACTAAAGTGATAAAACTATATGAATCACATATAATGGCTTCTTTGCAAAAACATAATGTTGATCTGTCATAGGTCCTGATCACCATTATCTTTCTCCATTTTCCAGATTAGGAGTGCAACTTGGTTCCTGTTCAATTAGCTCTTTTATAGATTCTCATGATTACTTTCTCTTGAAGTTCATTTTCAACTGGTTGTCTTCTAGGTTGTCATGTTTACTTGAATTCCTTAAGGTTGTCACGTTTACTTTATAGAATGAGATATTTTCAAATCAAGATTAATGGAAGAAGCTTTTCCAAATAAACTTGTTGATTGTATTTCTGAAACAATAAATGCTATAGATAAAAGGGGGAACCCCTATTTATACCAAAAGTGTTGGAAACCCTAAAACTTAAAATATTTAGTTACTAATAAAAGTGATAAGATCCTTATTACATAACAATAGCCTTTTACAAATATTGAAACATAATACAATAAATACCCAAGAGTAGAAAATTATGGCAAAATTATGGTCTTACATATGAATAACATATTTATATAGAGAATAAATAATAGAAGCCTACGGGCCTGAAGTTTGGCCATGGAATATCATGCCCAAATTTTGGGAGAAGATAGAGCTCGCAGATGATAATCTCACGTAAGGAGTCACGCGAAGAGCTTGTTGCAGATCAACTACACCGTCTCAATCAGGCAGGAAGACTTAAGGATCGTTGGATCAAAAAATCGATGATGGTGATTGATTTGTTTTCGGGAATTATCCCACATTGGCTACAAAAATTTAGTTTTGTGTTTATAAGGCCAAATATTAGTAAATATTATCGACACGTAGTGAAAAGGTTTATGGTGGGGGCTCTGGGTGTTTGGACTCAATGAGAAGTTAATTATCCAAGATCCCAGGATGACTTGTTAGGCCCTCTAGTCTTTTGGCATACGTGGAAATATGAATGTCTGAGGTGGAAAATGACATGGATATTGATGTGTTATGGAGGTAGATAATGTCTGAGGTGGAAAATGTGATGGCTATTGATGTGTTATGGAGGCAAATAATGACATGGTTATGTGCGCTGGTTGTTTTTTGTTGAATAGTGCTAAGGTTAACAACTTTTTGCACATTGTGATAGGCCTTTTTAAAAGTATAAAGTGGTAGTGGTTAAGCAAACAAGATATGAAGCTCTTAAACCATAGAGTGTGCAAAGTCTTAAAGCAATGGTCCTGTACTTAGTGAAGCAGAGTTCTAGAAGGGTTAAAACAAAGAGCTAAAGCCCTTATAAATTTATAGTGCTAGTGTTAAAAAAAAGTATGAAGACTTAATACAAAGGAATTAGTGTGCATGGTCCTTTTTCCTTGGGTTTGTAGTTGCATCATCTACCTCATGTCTTTTGTAAACTTTATGAAACTCTCATTTAACTCTGCCTTGGTCATATATTAGGATTTTCTCCTTGACATTTTTTTGTTTTGTTTTTGAAACTATACAACAAAATGAAAATTTATTGAAGCTCTAATACCAACATGTAGTGTTTCTAAATCCAAATTGGAACTATTACTATAACTATTGATGTAACATAAACAAAGAAATAAAGAGACAAAAGTATAGAAAATAGTGGGGAACATCTAAACAACCAAGGGTGAATTAAGCCTACATAATTCAATTATGTGGGAGGATACCTTCCCAATAAATTTGTTGTTTGTAGTGATAAAATAATAACAATTACAAAATAGTGGGGAGAAACCCCTATTTATACCAAAAATAATACAAAACAATAACTTAAAGTTTTTATCACTAATAAAAGTTAAATGACCCATGTTACATGATAATTGCATTTTAGAAACATTGAAATATGATATTATAAAGACATAGGACTAGAATATTATTAGAAAATCATGAGTATCTCTACAATCTATCCATAACACATTGTGGTTAGCCGCACATGTCCCTTAGAATAGGGCTCTCGTTTGATGACCACTTTATAATGTGGTCACTTCTAGAAAAGGAAAGCTCTAGCCAATATCCATTGGTTTTCAACCCTATTATTGTTAAGGAAAGGTAATAAATTATTGCAAAGGAATTACTTGATAGCTGAGAAAGAGATGAGTCCCATGACAAATGATTAAAGTACAATTTGAGTCTTATGACAAATTATAAGCCTTCATTTTGTAGTACAGGGTCAAAATCTTGATCTTTGACTCTTTATTTTTGAAGTTAGGCATATAGTTCTCTATGGACAAAGGGTGATATTTGAAGTGGAGTAGGTCTAATTCCTTCACTAAATATAAACCACCTAATTCCTACAAGTGGTTATATCTAGGTCCCATTTTTTATGGTTGTATAAATAAGAGTTCAAGGATAAAATAAATAATGCCTAGCCAAAATATTCGAAAAAAATAAATAAAGTGCAATTTTCCAAATTAGAGGCAATTCATTATCACTATTATGGAAAAATTTAGCACATAGTTTGATGGATTTTGGTAAATCAACAAAATCAAGACAAAGTTTGACAAAATACAATCTCTCTTGGAAAAATAACAAAATAATAGGAGCAGTGAAATAGTTGTCATAAGATGGCTATACTCTTTTCATATTTGTAATTAACTATGTTACAATCCCGTTTTCAATAATTTGTGACTACACATATTAGTCACAATAACTCTATATTAAAGTTGGAAAATATAAGTGACATAGTGAGTCAAAATAGAAGATCTATTTTGTCAGAGATTGCACCTATGGAAGTGGCCTTTTTTTTACCTAAAAACATTTATTCACTATACTAGTAACATTTATAAATATTGAAATATGAAACACTAAATGCACCTTAATATTTTTAAATACTCATACTTATTACATTTTGAACCCTTGAATGGGATATTTATATAGTCTAGTGCTTCTTTATATGATGGATCACATACCTTAATGTCGAGTCCTTTCAAGAGACCATTTCCTAGGTCCATGTCTACCAATGACCTACCATTCAAAGACCCATCCACACTTTTTTATTTTTCATTCACAATAATGTATCTCCCAATCTGGTCTCCTATGGCCCCAAATTCATTGTCATGCTAGAATTACAGAGTAAGATAAGGAAATTTCAACCACAAAGACATTATGTTAGATCCCTCCCTTGATGGCATGTTTTCGTCGCTATTCCAATTGAAAGAGGTGTAGTGAATGGAAGTGCATTTCAGGGATTTGTACATAATGGGAATCTTTAAGAATGCATTGAATCACATTAATATAAAATATCATTGATTCGACATCACGATGATGACGTCAATGATGATGATGATGATGATGATGGCGATGATGATGATGGTGATTCTAATGATGATGATGGTGATGACGATGTCGATGATGATGATGATGGAGATCATGATGATGATGAGGAGGAGGAGGATGGTGTCGATGATGATGATGGTGATGGTGATAGTGATGATGATGCTAATGATGATGACGACGAGGATTTTGATGATGATGAGGATGATGGAAATGATGATGAGGAGGAGGAGGAGGAGGAGGCTGATGATGATTATGATGTCAATGATGATGATGTTGATGATGATGATGATGGCGATGATGATGATGATGATGATGCTAATGATGATGATGATGTCGATGATGATGATGATGATGATAATGATGGTGATGATGATGGTGATGCTAATGATGATGACGATGAGGATGATGATGATGATGTTGAGGATGATGATGATGATGATCATAGGTCAATGCTAATTATGATGGTGATGATGATGATGATGATGATGATGATGATGATGTCGATGATGATGATGATGATGTCAATGATGATGATAATGATGACGATGATGATGTCGATGATGATGATGATGATGATGACGACGACGACGACGATGATGACGATGATAATGATGATGATAATGATGGTGATGATGATGAGGATGATGAGGATGATGAGGATGATGATGATGATGATGATGATGATGATGATGATGATGATGATGATGTCGATGATGATGGTGGTGGTGGTGCTGACGATGAGGATGATGAGGATGATGATGAGGATTATGGTGATGATGGTGATGGTGATGATGATGATGATGGTGATGATGATGAAGATGATGGTGTTGATGGCGATGATGATGTTGATGTTGAGGATGACGATGATGATGGAGATCACTAAAAATACATAAACATAATACATTATGAAACAAGATCATGTTTTAGTGACATATTACCTCCTAGAATACAACATTGCTACAATGTCATTCGGATTCTTCATCGTCGAATTCATCCTCATCATCGTGATGAAGATGATGGTGATGATCATGGACACAATGATGATGAGGATGATGGTGATGGTGATAATGATGGACACGATCATGATGATTATGATTCTGATGATGCTGATGAGGATGATGATGATGATGATGTCAACGACAATGATGATGATGATGATGATGATGATGATTATGATGATGATGATGAGGACGATGATGATAATGGTCATGATGATGGTGACGACGATGATGATGATGATGATGAGGATGATGAGGATGGTGGTGATAATATGATGATGATGATGATGATGATGATATGATGAGGATGTTGATAATGATGATGATATGATGAGGATGTTGATAATGAGGATGATGATGAGGAGGAGGAGGATGTTGATAATAGGATGATGATGATCATAATATGATGAGGTTGATGGTGATAATATAATCAGGATGATGATGATAATATGATGATGATGATGGTGATGGTGATGATGACGACGATGACAATGTCGACGATGACGATGACGATGATGATGATGAAGATGATGACGATGATGAAAACGATGATGATGATTATAATCATTATCATTAACATCATCATCGTCATCATGCTCCTCATCATCATCAGCATCGTCATCATGTCCATCATCATCACCATCGCCATCATCACCATCATCCTCATGATGATGATGATGATGATGGCAATGATGATGATGATGATGATGATGATGATGATGATGATGGTGATCATGATGAAGATGATGATGATGATGATGATGACATAGGAACAAACCTTTTAAAAATAGTTTTATTACCATACCTTTTCATGCAATTACCATTATTTTCTCTGTACTTTAATAATCTATGTTTTTATATATATACTTATTTATGCAAAAGATTAAAAAAATAAGCATATATATACTTATTTATGCAAAATATTAAAAAAAGAAATAGAGTAAAACTAATTTAGTTATAACTATTTTTAGTTTTCCTATAATATACCCAAAAATTGAAAAATAAAAAAATTTATAGGCTAGTGAATACTACCCAAAGGGGATCATTATTTATCGTGCAGTAACACATGTGCTACTTATACTTTTGATCTCTTTGAAATCTTCCCACTATCTTGTTAATCTCTTATTCATTCAGTGACTATTAGTTTGTTTACTTCTTATGTATTAATTATAGTATTTAAACTATTGATATATAGTAGTTATTACTGTCGACGAATGAATGAGTTGTATAGATCATTGTTTTGCTCCTGCACATGTGTACTTTGTTTATTTAA
Source organism: Pseudotsuga menziesii (assembly GCA_001517045.1). Taxonomy (NCBI): domain Eukaryota; kingdom Viridiplantae; phylum Streptophyta; class Pinopsida; order Pinales; family Pinaceae; genus Pseudotsuga; species Pseudotsuga menziesii. The sequence continues at coordinate 224,608 of LPNX010876485.1, forward strand.
TAAAAAATAACTTAACTTTGTTGATGGAAACAAAGTGATGGAGTGGTGGGACTCATTCTCGCATGACGATCTGAGAGGTAAGGTTATTTTTCGTTATGGAGGATTTCTTAGTTCATTCGAAATAAGGCATTTTATTCATTGATTCACAGGTTACTCTTGCGACATCGAGATTATTGGTTACTTGACACCATTCAGTTCTTAGCTATATTTCGCGTTCCACCTTGCACTTTTGTTACTGTTCTATTTTACGACTCAGGTACGCCCTATGTTGTTAATTATCTTTCTTTGTTAAATTACTAGATGCTATGAATTATCTTACTGTCCACAAATTATTATTATCTATTTATTGGTTATTTTATTTACTCATCTCTTGTTTCTATTTTGCAGGTTTACATTGGTTACAAGCTTGTAAACTTACGCTTGTTCTTCCTAGCGAGGGCATCATGGCATACTACGTTTGCCATGATTCCTAAATGCTACAAACCTAGACTATGACTTATGCACAAATGCTACATATATGAACTAGCAAAATGGGCATGTAAGAAACTAAACTTTAATTCTAAGGGTAAACATTGTAAACACTATATGATAGTGTTAAGGGTTGCACATACCATAAGGTTGGGACTATGGTATACATACCATGTCATTAGCATAGATTCCGTGCTGACATTTAAAGGGTGGCGAAACCATAGGATAAAGGGTTTAACATATGACTTGGTTGATATAATGTTGATTCCATAAGCTATGGTGGGGTTTTATGGAGGTGTTAATGGCCACCAGCTAGTGCCATTAATTCCATCGGGGTTGGTGAAAACCCTTGGCGAAGGACTTGGCATTCTCTTTGCTTGCATTATGGTTTAGCGTGTCCTCTACGCAGTTGGAGGAGGGAGGCGACCACCATCAATTCACAGGTAAGCTTAGACCATCTCTATGTAAAATGCAATTGCTTCATTGGTTCCTCCATGGCATGGTCATGCTTCTCATGCCATCATTGGTTTTTCTGCAGGTGAACGCGAAAGCGCTCTGGGGTTTGCACAGGGCTATGCCGTCGAGTTGGGGTTTCTTCTTCATGGCCATGGTAATCCTGCTAGCAAGATTTACTTTCCTTTTCTCATTCTGGGCATTTCTAACTTGGGATTCTTTAAAGGGTTGGGGTTTTGTGTGGCAATCATTGACTCTGCCTTCGAGGTTTAAAATGTAGCTTGCTCTAGTTTTAAATGGACTCTCGTTGGGAGATTTGGCATTTTTGGGCCATGGCATCACCATTACGTGTAATGGTGCCATATCTCACAGCTTTTCCATTTAACATTTTAATACTTGACTGTCTGTCAAAGAGATTCCGTGCCTCATTGTGTAAATACAGTGCGCATTGGTTTTTATGTGAATACTGTAATGTATTTTGGGTATGAAATTCCTATGATTTCGTTCAGCGTTTGTAATGACTATATTGTGTAAAATAAATTGGGACTATGTAGTATATTTTAATGTTGTATTTTACATTGCTGACTTACTGGGTTTGATTTGTGGCTTTTAGCCTGTGGGATTTACACTATGCATTAATAATGGTTTGGGTGTAGAGCCCCTACTGGGTTTCTCTTAGGATTTATTTACAGTCAAGAATTTAACTATATATATATACATATTCAGTTTGATAATCAAAATGATGTTTGATCTATTCTAACAATTTACTGTTTTAATTGTGCAGGTAGCAAGGATGATCACAACATATAAACCTTTAATATTTAAATAAACAGAATTGCCATATAAACTGCGGGAAAATACCTGTGGATAGCTAGTAGATCCACCGTTGTTGATGTCCTTGATTGTCGTTTCTCCTTGCTTTTTCCTGCAGCCAAAAGTCCTTCCCAAGCTCTGAAACTCAACCAGCCCAAACTAGTTTTTCCACCCTGCCAACTGGCGAGGTCTCGCCGACCACCCAGCTCCAAAGGTACCCCTTTGGACCCCCGAGCCCAAACCGAGTACAAGGCCCCCAACCATTGTATCCCTTCAAAATCTCCAACAAGAAATCCTTCTTTGCAGCTTTCTCTCCCAAACTCTCCAAAAAACTAAGCATAAGAATCCCCCCTTCTCCTCCCTCCTTTCTCCCTTTTATCTCCATCTTCTCCAACCTCCCCCATTACTACCCCTATATTTATCATCAATTCTATCCAACCCCCATACACCTTCCATCTACCATTTGAGCCCTCAATTTGGACTTGGGTTAATTTGAATTAATTTAAGTTGACTTGGACAAATTTAAATATTAAATTAATTTTGCAAGGTGTTGGTTGGTCACTTCCCAACCATAACTTTTAATTCAATTGACTTTAATCCTTTTATTTAATATTTATTTATTACCTTATCCAAATTAATTTTAATTAATCTTAATGATCATTAATGGAAATATTTACCACCTTCATTAGTCAAACCTTAATTATAGTTAAACTTAATTAACATAACTCATAATTAATTAACACTTATAAACAAGTTAATAGCAGTCTTATCAACACTAATTAACCCTAATCATCATTATTAACTTTAATCGACATCATTTACATTGATCAAAAATAGTTAATTACTAACGACAGTAATTAATATTTAGCGACACTAATTGACATTAGTACTCAACAACATTTCATGCAATTCATCATATGTAGGCGAGTTATGTAAGCGTAGCTACTGCTTACATTCCTCGTGTAAGTACACTAAAAGTAATAATTCACATACATCAATCATAACCAAGGAACTTTATTATTTACCGACATATGTTTTAGTATAGTTTACTAGTTATGATCCATTAGTTTACTGAAATCCATGTTACGACAATTCATACATCACTGATTTATGACACATACTCATCAAGGGTTTTACACACCTACAGTTAGATCTTGTTTTCACCCCTAATTCACGCTACATCTATCTACCTACCTACATCATTACTAACTTCCACATCCTATCCTGTCCTCTGCTAGACTACCCTGGAATGTCAAGCCATGACCGGTTCCAGCTAGAACCCGTAAGCGGAAGTGTCGACCACATCGACCAAGCTTCCCCAGCAGGAAACCACCAGTCATCATCACACACCTTGGGGAGCGCGCCATAGCACAGCCCTCCCATGACTCTGGGTTTCAGGGATAAACGGTGGGTAAATCCTCCACCCCCCTAATGGAACAAGGGACTATGTCTACTCGACATAACAACAGCGTGGCACTTGTACTCGGTCTGTCATCGTATAACCGATCTGGGAGGTTGAGTTTTCCTGGAACTCTACCCCACCCATGTCATAACATACATCATAATAAACATCATAATAACCATATGAAAGTAATTAATGCATCATTCGCATA
>LPNX010876485.1:228189-328930 GCA_001517045.1 Pseudotsuga menziesii
ACGAGGTGTTACATTGGGTTTGGAATTATGCATGACACTCTGATTTTATTGTTTGTAATTTAAGTTGGGAAATATTCTAGAGCTTGGGGCATTATGCCATGGGCTATGCCATTGTAGCAATGGTGTTGGAGCCCATTATCTTGCCACCATATGCAAGTTTGCATTAGCATTAGAATGGAGACTGTGTTTTAACAGAGTATTTAACTTTTAGTTTTGTATTGGCTCAGTGTGGGTGTAGGAAATACCATGAATGGCATGTGCCTCTCCCAACGACTGGGATAGCTTCTAGTTGGAATTTAATATGTAAATTGTTTATTTTTGAAAGAATAGGGCTATAACAGCCAGAGTTATGACAACCCACGATATCAATTTGGTTTATTAGCTGACTATGTGATTAGATTGGAACTTGGACGAGGCCATAGCTAGGGTATTTACGACCTCACTATTAGTGTATGTGTTGTTTGTTTATATAATTGTGGCATAGCTTAAAAACGTAGCCTCCGTATATGAGATTTATAGCATGGACTGTATAGAGATGGTTATGTGATTGCTTACTGCTTTGGTATAAATTCTTATGGTTTTATTAATGTTATTTCCTTGATTTTGGACATCCATAGGATTCGATGTCACGACCTCTATTGGAAAAATGGGATTTAGCTATTTAATTTGTTTAATGTGATGCGACGGTTGTGTGTAGATTTAATTGGGACCTTTAAACACTTTAGGTCTTTTTATAAAGGATGACTGTAATAATAGGACTGTAGATTTAACATTTGAGTTATGTAAATGGATGTGATTATTGGATTAGCGAATTGGACTATAGATTTTTATATAATAAGACATAGTTTTGATATTGGACCACATGGATGGTCATGATGCCTTCTTTGTTGGGTTAATTATGGTTATGTTTATTAAATGGAATTGTTATGATATTTATTTATTTTTTTAAATGATTATGTGGAGGATTCCTTAGAAGGTCTTTAATAATTTGTTAGCTTGTTAATTATATGAACTATGTCCTTAGTAGATCTAGTTTAAAATATTTAAGTTCTGTTCTTTAGTTTATGAATAAATTAAATAGTACATAATTATAAAACTATTTGAATACTGATATATAAGTATTTCTATATATATATATTTATCCTGTACTTCTAAATGAATTTTGAATTTAAAACAACCCTCTGCTGACAAATGAAATATGTTAGTAGAGTAATGCAACTTGTAGAATAAGCTAACTGGTAACAAAACCTAGATATAGTATACATAAGCTAAACATGGAGATAATTACAGAATTCAACTCAGAGTACAAACCCTGGTAATGTACATCATATAATAAAATGTCTCTAGCCTATGATTAGTAAATTACAGGTACAAACCCTAGCATATTGGAAACCATAAAACTTAACCATTAGGGTTATAAATTTCATTGCAGCCATTAGTTATCATAAATAGTAATGAAACTTTGGGAAAGAAATAGAATAGAACTTCAAGGGTTTAATACCTGAAACTGAAGCGTTGTCAATGGCTGCAATTGCACACTTAAATAACCAACGTTAACAATTCAATGCAGATCTAACCTCTGTTTGATGACAAAATCACTTGGGAACTACCACGTTCCTCCCAACCATGACTTAGAACCTGGTTCTAATCTAGATCCCCTGGAGCTGGACTCCAACATGCAAGTAGCTCAGAGCTCCTAAGGTAGGGTTTCCTAACTGGTATTCAGTTTTGAATTAGTCGTCTTTTCCTTGCAAGAGAAAGTTTTCCAGGAAAAACACATGAGAGCCAAAAAAACGCAGAATAATAATTCTCCAAGATGAAAAATTAGAACCCCAAGCATTTTCTTGGCTTGAATCTTTATAGACAAACTTTTTAGTCAAGGGGGCAGTTAAATCAAGAAATCCTTGATTTCTTGATTTAACCCTTTTTAATTTACTGGGGTAATTTTCAATTCTTAACCTAAGAACTTTTAACTAGTTCCTATTTAGTCTTTCATAGATATTTCACTATTTATTAATCCTTTAATAATAAATAATAATTGGTGGAGATTCTCTTCTTTCTTTATTCAATTATATAATTAATCAAAATTAATTCTTTATACATAGTATGTATAAAATACATAGTATTAAAATACTTGTTAACAAAAGTCTTCAAGCATCATGTGTCATGATCTGTAGACTTAACGACACTTCTTTATGAAGGTCAAGTAGATATATGGCTCAGGTATACTAGGCTAGGAAAATATAAATAGCCTTGCATGTTGGATTTGCCTTGTATAACGTGGTAGTTCTTTAGGACTTGATGAGAATACAAAAATTCAAAATTTCATTTAATCACTTATAAATAAGTATGATGAGATCAATATTATTCTCAATTCATTTTCACTCGGAGGTGATTTTAATATTTTCAGTAACCCCTAGCGCTTACCAGATCCCATACTCAACGCTTCTAACAGGGAGTTACAAACATAGTGCAATTCCATAGCTCTCGCTCAACACTAAATTCTAGGATGTACTTGTATGATACACCTAGGGATACAATGGCCAAATATCCAATGCTCCAGAGCTTATGCTCAACATCAACATGGAATGCTCCAGAGCTTATGCTCAACATCAACATGGAATGCTCCAGAGCTTATGCCCAACATTTCCAATTATATTTTCATGTGTTCTAAAGCTTTATGCTCAACACAAATGTAAGTACTCATGTGCTCCAGAGTCTTTCACTCAACATAAAACATCTCATCGATCATGTGCTTCCGGGTCCACACCCAACACAAAAAATTTCATCAATCATGTGCTTCAGGGTCCACGCCCAACACAACCAACATATATATACATATATATCATCAATAATTAGCTTACGCCCAATATACAAAACAATCATCATGTTCATATGTAGTGGGGTCTTCGACCCAATGTAAAATAAAACATCAATATAACCATCATGATCAGTAGGCTCATGCCTATAAATGGTAGGTCCAAAATTCAGGATATTACATTTCCCCTTTTTTAATTTATTTTTGTTAAACTTGCTATTAACACCACTTTATTCAAATTTATTTTAACTATAGCACTTTATTCCTAGAACCATCGCTATAGGTATTAAACACTAAGTGCGGGCTTTAAACACTTCCACATCACACACAACCATTTTTTATGTGACCACATGCCTCCTTTTCATCGTCTACATCATCTGTACATTCTCCCTTATCGTTGTGTGCTACATCACAACGCTGCCACATCACTATCCACATCGGAAACACATCACTGCCAAGTCACTGTCCTCTTCCAAAATGGAGTTTCCATGTGTATCAAAAGGTAGAGGGCTTGATAGGTTGTCCCAGGCTCTAGGCTAGTGAGCTCCTCATTGATTCCAAACACCCAAAGACCCCACCATACATTTACTCTATGCATCAATCAACATAAGAATGGTTGGCACATAACACATAAAAGTTCATTTGAACACCCAATGTGGGATAAACCCCAATTGTGAAACATAATCTCAATCATCCATCGTTTGATCCGACGACTGTTGATTCTTGATCTGCAATTTTTCATGTAAATTCATCTGTGATTAGTCCGAATCCATGTAAACTACTAATATCCTCATAATTTGCACTAATCCACTCCTCCAATCTCTTCAAACTCTCTTGGTATTCCTCCAACAACAATCTTTGAAGTTGAGACTTAATGCTATTGATGGACATGTTGACAAGGACCATATTCTCTACTGATAGTGAGAATTCGGGGCCACGACCACGACCACGACCATCATCAAAATGATCTCCCGGTGCATGGAACTCAAGAATCACAAAACACTCTTCCTTATTAGGTGCACTAACTTCATTTTCAACATCAAAACACCCTGGTCTTTGCAATGATGGATCAATTCCATTAACTTTGTTTGTTTGTTGATGCTACCACAATCACTCTCTCAATGAATTTTTGGTGCTATCCGTAAGGGTAATAAGTTGGGAAACTATACGAGAATCTTGATCTTGTCTGGAGTCATGATGTGGATAGAGTGCCTTGATTTCATCGATGAATATGATGGCTTGTCTACCTATTATAGCTTGTGATGATGCTTCAGCCAAAAAAAAAACTCCTGCAAAATACGTTCACTTTCTCCAACAAAAGTCCTATGAACTAGAGTTTCACTTGATGAGAACATGTTTGCTTGGGAAGCATGAGATACAACATTAAAACTTCTAAAATCACCCAGGATAGCTCCTTCTTCAAACTTCAAACAAAGAATTTTTAATTGCAACATTTGACTTAAGGTAGGGTATTTTACTATTTGGGAAGAGCATTTTTTATGGCAGAGTATCATTTCTTAGGGTTTCCTCAAGCCTAGACATTTCTATGTCCTCTGCTACTTGATCAAACTCAGAATCATTACATAAGTCAGATTTCCATACACTTCATTAAGGAAATATCAATGTGGCTATACTATCCACCTTTTGAATATGAACATCTACTTGTACTTCACTTTCCTATAGATATGTTGGTCGAGGGTTGAACATGTATTGGCTTCTTATAGATCGTCATATTTATTGAAGAAATGTGGGTACAAAGAGGAGGTAGAACACATCATTGGAGAGAACACCAAGAATGTTTTATCACTCATATATAATCGCATAGGCTGAAAAGAGGCCAAACATTTAGTTACAAGTATGAGGATGTGAAAAATGATATGATAACGGTGAAAGGATTGTTGAGAAAGATACTATATTCACATGACAAAAGTAATTCCATTAACAATGCTAAAACCATAAATAATTGAAGGGACACCGAGACAAAATCCATAAATCACAGAATTCGATTACATTCTCTGCACTAATTGGATATCGTTACATGAGAAATACACAATGTATTCCATCCACCTTGTTGGGCCCACTATATGTCAGTTAATTAAAACTTAACATACAGAGTGCTAAACATAAATAATCAACCCGAGGAAGTATTTTATTTCAAAGCTATTATGCAAGATATATGCAAGCACAATTTCTACCTGCCATTATTGATCTATTGGTATGCAATCGAAACTATTTGTAAACTAGGTCACAACTTCTTGAAAGTAAATCAATACTCAAACCTATTCATAAATCCAAACTGTAAATCTAATCACACTTCAACAGAATCAATTCTTATGAAACAAGATCTAAATACATAAACCTAGAAGCAATGTTAAGTTGGCTAACGATCTATCAAAATGAATTAACAGGAAAAAACCTATGATAAATCTAATGAAAGCATGAACTAAATAATAGAAACAACTACGATCAATCTAATGCATGAAAGCATGAATTAACAAATAATAGATCTACAAAATAAAACACCTACAATCAACACTACCAGCATCTGCTCAGGGAAGTTGGCCCTTCCTCCACTGAGCAGAGCTGGATCTCCACAGTGAAATTCTACAACTCCAGAATTAAGAAACTGCCAGCATGTATTATCAGAATGAAAGTATTACAATGGATCTGGATCAAATCCTACATCATAACATTGATTTATATCCTCCTAGAATCCCCCTTATCAATGAGATTGATTACAAATTTATGCATTAAATTATCTCATGGAAATGAGGAACTGAACCCCCGACTTGTGATCTGTAACAGCTGAAACACGATCGTAACTGCTGGCAACTTTAGAACCGGCCGCAATAGAAAATATCGAAAATACCCTCTCGAAGAACCACTTGTATATCGCAAATGGTGTATTTGTTTGGATATTTCCTTGCGAGTCGGGTAAATGAGGATTTTACACATAAAACCCATGTCTCAGATTTTTGAGATTTGTTTCCATATGCTTGTAAATCAAGGTTTTCTTATGTGGCATGCATTTTCGGTTAAGGCTGTAACAGCTGGCTATGAGCATCCTATACGTGACAAATCACTCCACAAACCATCATTAGTAAAATTATGCATAATAGTCTTTAATTTATCAAATATAAAGGAAAATAATCATTATCAACCACTTAAAACATTAATGGAAGTAGCATGTTGTTTTACGCACAATTACAATAAATGGATGGAAAATGGAATGATAAATGGGAAATAATGGTAATAAAATGGATGAAAGATATGTCAATAGGTGATGGAAAAATGGACAATTCCAGGGCCCAACATCTCCCCCAAACTGAACTTGTTGCATGTCATCATGCAACCCAATACCTGTGTAGCATCCGACTAGAAGAACTCATTCACTTGCTCCTTCATTTTACCATTTGCACAGTTGTAGCCAGAAGAAATGGATATTTTAACATAAATTGGTAGAGTCACTTAGCAGAGGATTTAGCAGAAATTTGGCAGAGTCACAGCTTATTATTATTATTATTATTATTATTATTATTTTTCAACAAAGAATTTGGCGAAGGTTTTAGCGAATATTTTGGCGGAGTCGCAGCCCAAATAGTGCTAAATTTAGTGGTGAATTTGGTGGAGTCGCAGCTGAACGATGTCGCAGCTGAATAGATGAACAGAGCAGAAAATGGAGTCCCAATTGAATAGATGAACAGAATGAAAAACGGATTCGCAGCTGAATAGCTGAACGGAACAGAAAACATAGTTGCAGCTAAACGAAACGAGAAAACGGAGTCGCAGTTGAATAGCTGAATGGAATGGAAAATGGAGTCGCAGCTGAACGGAACGGAAAAATAGCAATATTTTACAGTGTTGCAGCATTTTGAACAGAAAACGTCCAAAGTCATTTTCTCCCCAACGGTGAACTGGGTTGGGCTGAAATTTTTCAATCAAGTAACTAGCATTCTAGTGCATCTCCACACCAAAAATTAGACAAACCCACATCACATATTTTGAGAAAAATGCAAATTATCTGTAGGTGATTATGGTCATTTTCTCAAACATCGTACATTAAATTGAGATGAAAAATTTCAAGCTTGTTCATCTTGGTATTATACACTTCTTGTACAAAAATCATGAGAATCCAACTTACCGATTGAAAGATATGCCCATTTTAATTTTTGCACTTTTGTAGATGAACATGAATACAAATGTGTTGCAGTTTAACTTCCTGAATCAATATTTCACAAAATACAAACTGAGTTGGGATGAAATTTTGCAAGCCAGTAACTACCATAATTATGCATCTCCACACCAAAAATTAGACAAACCGACATCACGAATTTCGAGAAACATGTGAATTGGATCTAGGTGATGATGCTCATTTTCTCAAAAATCGTGTAGTGGATTGAGTTGAAACTTGACACAATTGTTCTTCATGATGTTATACATTCTATGTCCAAATTTCAGAAAAAAACCAGCTCACGGTATGCAATATATCCTTAAATCAAATTCTTCATTTTTGCCAGCTGTGAATGAATAAAAATCAGTATGCACAAAGAATGTCAAAAACCACTCCCCCAAACTGAATATGTCGCATGTCCTCATGAAAAAGAAGAGTTGTCATCTTAGTTGTAAATAGCCATCTCCCCCAAACTGAGTATACATCATGTTCTCATGCTTATTAAAACCAACTTCAACCCAAGTGTGTAATCAATTCTTCATATTGCCTCTTTCTGATTTTGAAAGAAAACCAATGATCTCCAACAATTGGCACGCCAATTGAATCTTCAAAATGATGATCATGAAATGATATATGAATATATGTAAAAGGGGTGAATAGAGCAACTGAATGTGGCGTTAAAATGATCAAATTTATTTTTAGAGCATGGGAAGAACAAATAACCTACCCTTGTTTCATACCCTGTTATATGGCAGCATGTGTTTGTTTCAAAACAAAAATTCCCAAATCATTAGAAAACTTCCTTTTCTGACTGTAAATAGAGGAAACCATGTTTTATTGACCATCAAATCCATGCCAATGCTATAGGACTATCCATTGAATGAGATGCCAAGCATTCTTTTTCACATTCCACAATAATCAAACTCATTTCAGAAATTATGTCAACCTTGACAAATGACCAATGCTAGGAGTAATCATTACCTTCATGCTGTTGATGTAAACTTCACATCAGACCTTGAAAAGGCTACTACAGGATTTCCATTGTGCATGTATCATGCTCATGATGGCTAAAACCAATGTTTGCATTAGTGGATGGTAAAGATACCATATGTATAAGATGGTGGAAAATCCATATACCATATAAAATGTTGCTCTCAATAATTTTGACTTATGAAGATGTGAACCATCATGTGCACCACTGAACAAAGCAAACAAATCAAATAAAGCATGCCTTTGTTTTCCATCGTTCTTGTGTGATAGCATACTCTTGAGAAGGAATGGCTTCTACATCAACTTTTTATGTTGTAGGTTCTTGTGTCCAGCCTATCTTTCTCTTTCAAGATGTGTATCAATTGCTTTATTTCTCCTCACTATTTTTATATAGCAACAGAGCATCGTTTCTTACTGTTGGTTCTTGTGTGGCAGCATCCATGATTCTTTTTTTTTTACTGCTGGTTCTTGTGTGGCAGCAACAATACTTCCTATTGTTGGTTCTTGTGTGACAACAATAAGGTATCCTTTGATTATTTTCATGCTTGGTTAGTTGGGTTGGTCAGATGTTGGGTAGGACTTTGAAGTAGATGTGCATGAATGATGAAGTGTTAGAATTGAGTGGGAAATGATGGAAATGGATGGACATAAAATGTTATATAGACAATGGAAATGACTAATGTTTAGTGGTTCTTAATGACATTTCCCTAAATATTTAATAAATAAAAAACTCATGCCATTTTACCTCAAGTTTTACCTCCATGGAAGCCTTGGTTGACATGAATGGACTGGTGTATGTTGGAGCTATGTAGGTCGATCTGATGCTGAGACATATGTATATGAGAGCTAAAATTGGATGAGACTAAATTTGATCCATGATGTTGTGCTGGTTGCATGTAAGACTGACTATTGAGACAATTGATGAGGAGAAATTCTACCATAGAAGCAGAAATCCCATTCTCTTATTCTGAAAATCAACTGCTAAAATGAAAATGGAATGGAGTTGCAAAACTACTGAACAAATGATGCTGCAAGTCATTGCTGAAACCATAAGATCACATAATCTTCAACTTCTACAAACTGAGGTACAATTCTTACCATGCGAATGAATGTGCTGAAGTCGAGCATGGAAATAAATCATTGGATTACCGACCATTAATGTATGTCGTTAACCAATGTGAAGCAACTCACCTTTCATGACAGTGAGATCTAAAGTAACTTAGTGCATCTTGACAGGTACGAATGGATGTGCTGGAGTCGAGTCACCTGCAAGATTTTTCAATCAAGAGGCATTGATGAATCCCCATGATTAACAACAAGGAAATTTGCCATTGATTCATGCAGATGCCAGGGCACTATAAAAACTCTAATATTGATCCCAAATGATATGTTGGAGTCGATGGGACAATACCATTGGAAGGTGGACCTTAATGAATTCCACATCATCCAATACGAGTACAAAATAAATGATTCTGAAGAATCATAGTGAAAAATAGAACCAACATGAAACTCAGAAGTGGAAAGTATATGTGAAGTCATGATGTAGTAGTAATGGGAAATAAAATGGTTATGCTGAATATATAAGCAGTGGAAAATGGGACTTCGACATGAATGGATTTTTAGGGTTTTGAAATGAGGGTGAATGAATCTACCATAGGGAAATTCGATTCTTGAGGGGTTTTTTTCGGCAACAATTGGTATGACAGGTGTCTAAAAATGATTCTTGGCATGTAGCAATGGGAGTTGACTTATTGAACATTGGTATGGTTTGTACATGAATCTATCCATTTTTTTTATGTGCTCAATCCATTTACAAATTGATAAAAATTCTTCAAGAGTCACTCGTGCATGCATTGACCTTCTTCTTCCAAGGACCTGCCAAAACCTAGCACTTGCCTGCAATAAAACATGAGATGATGGAAGAAGAGAGATGATTGGTATCTCTTCACCCAACACTTATGAAAAAAAAAACAAGCAATTACTTATAAAACAAATCCAAAGAAAAATGAACAAAGCAAAATCCATTTTATACCTACACAAGAGCAATGTCCATCTAGACTCACCAACGGTATTCTGATCATAGCTTCTTTGTTCCTTGTCCAATTTGAGTGATTCCAAAGCCAAATGAAAGTAAATTCATAGTTATATTTATATTAGAAATATTTTTTTATAATTATGTTCCAAATCACTTAGTAACAGCCTGCATGACAAGGTGTTTTTTCAAATTGTGGACTAGACCAACAGTCACGGTTTTAGGCTTAACTTTTTCACTTGATAACGGATTGATGTGATTCCAATTGAAGATGAAATTATATTAATTTAGGTATCTCCATTAGAAACAGTTTTTAAATCAAAAAATAATTGATGGGTCAAATAATCCAATGAACAGTCTAGAAAATAGAGTTTTAGGAATGCAGATTTGTGATAGGCAGTCGGTATTTTGGTCCTAAAATTTGCATACGATATCGGAATGGAGTAATTCAAATTGATTTGTAAACTATATTCATAGGAAAATATACCAATGAATTATGTTTGAAATATATGTCCAATAAGGAATCCAAAAATTGATTGTCCCATCTCTATTCCTAAGTTGCCTGCTTGACACCCTGTTAGTATTTTGGCCATAAAATTTTCGTTTGATACCCTATCGTAAAAATTCAAATTGTTTTGGAAACTAGATTCAAAGGGATACTTGGGATGTAAACAGGTTTTTAAAAAAATCCATTTGGTCTCTCAAAAACGGACTATCCCGATTGTGTTTCAGTAAAAGTTTCAAGCCAAAATGTCACTAAAATTTTAATAAATGAAATTTTACCCCCAAAAAGAGACCGAAATAGGTGTGAATGTTTTTAATGATGTAAGTTTAAATATAACACACATCTATACCAAACATTTCAAGCATTGAGAACCTAAATTGACTTACACAATCTGTTGCAGTCGTAGCTGCAACTCTTAAAAAATGACATAATGTTGAAATAAAACATGTGTATTTTTATGGATGTGTTATATATAATTGAAAATCAAATACATGCCATGATGCGCAACACACACATATCTCACACTCATAAAGTTTTACCTATAGCACAGTCACAGTTGGGTATTGCAGCTCACTGACACAGGTGGGTGTTGCGGCTCACTCTCACGGTTGCATGTGTTACAACTCACTCTCACAGCTGGGTGTTGCATCTCATTGTCATAGTTGGGTGTTGCAGCTAACAAATTCATATCAAATTTCAAGCTTGAAGGGTTCCATAATCATTGGCTCATTTTCTTGTGGACTTCATTCACCTTCCCTAATTACTGTAATTTTGTTTTCATGGTATTTTTTGCTTTATTTGTAACAAATAGAGACAAATTGAAATTTGGAAATTGATGACAAAAAAATGACTTAAGCATTTTTTTCAAATAGTCAAGAGTTCGAAAGCGTTCATGAAAACATCTCATACCCATTCCTTATTTTTCTACTTTTTGATCTTTGAGATCGCAACAAGGCGTAGGAAGAGAGCATACTTATTCAAAAAAAAAAACTAAAAAAAAATGGTTTTATTATGTTATTCTACCCTACCCTATTCTACTTGGAAAGAAAAAAAAATTGTTCAAGTGTATGCATATTTCCAATGGAGCCATTTTCGAAGAAGTGACTCAAGTATGCTCATACTCCCAACGGAAAAATATAACTTTATGAATGCTATGATATGAGAGATCAACTTCCGTTGAAATGATGGTGCCAAGAATTGGTGAAGTATGGAATGATGCTACAGGCTGATGACAGATTGAAACCAAGCTTCAATATAGTCTTTGCTCCCTTGTTTTCTCATGGATGTTACACCATGAAGCTCTTGATCTTCCTCAATGCATAAGAGATTTGAATCTAATGATGTAAATGATGCTTCAATTTTTGGTTCCAATGTTTGTTCGTAATCAAATGTTACGTGTGGCATGTTGATCTTGTCTGCTTGCTTATGAGGACTAGAAGAAACTCCATCTGCAAATCTTGGATTTAAAACATGTTCAGGCCTCATATGGATTTTCTGCAACAACGCATCAGCCTTTTTGTAGCGGTGTAGGTGAGGTAGAACAAGAGGGAAATGTAGGAACATTTTGTAGTTCAGCACTGTAAGCATACTGTATTGCTTTATTATGGTTAGGGTGGAGGGTGGATTGGACAGGAAATTGTGTTGGATACCAAGGAGTTTGATGAGAAGATAGATGTGGCTAATGTAGATGATTAATTTGTGAGTTTGATATTGAAGGACCAAGTTGTGTTGCAACATGAGGGAGAGTGGCCATGTGATAATAAGATAGGCCATTCCAACCTTGTGGGTAAGGTAGGTAAGAGTTGAATTGAGGTTGCAACAGTTGCCATGGTGGAAGAGTATTCAATGATTGAGTATGAGCATAAGGAAATGGAGGAATAGAATTTTGAACCATACATGTAGTCCATGGTTGACATGACTACTATAATGAGTTGGATGTAACTCCCATATCTTTTTGATATGTTTCTTGCATCCAGGTTATGGAGGGGAAACATTCAGTGGAATGCTTCAAGTCACATATACCACAACTTTCAAGACTATCCAAAGGGAAATCCCTTGCTTCTCTTATTTCCTCCTACTTTTCCTTATCTTGCAAAACAACTAATTATGAATTTAGTGAATCATTGATATCACCATTAGAATTTTCAAATAAATTACTGATTTCAGCTCGTAAAACTCTTGTTTTTGCAGTAGATTTCAAATATATAGATAAAATTTCCTTATAATTATTACAATTCTTGAAGTTTCCTCTTGAATACCTTCTACATAACTCACAAATATCATCATATACTAACTAAAATACATTACCTGTTCCCATCAGATTTAATACTTCTAAATATTCAACTTGGATTCTCCTGAGTAGAAGTGTTTTTAAGGTCTCCTTCCCCAGTTTCCTCTATTTCGATCTTTAGAGGTTATATTGAAAGCATTCCATGTATTCCTCCGGACTCTCTTCTTCTCCTTGTGTCATTTCGAAGATGTCTTCATTGACCCTGCAATAATCTTGGTATCTTTTCAAGAATACATGTTTCATGTCTTCCCAAGTTTGTATACAATTCCCACTGAGGCTCATGAACCATCGGAGGGCTGCTCATTTTAGAGTAAGGGGAAACACATTCAACTTTTGATCATTAGCACAATAACCATATCCTCTACAAAGTACTTCAAATTGAAATAAAAATACATCGGGGTCTTTGTTTTCCAAACCGTGAAAATTTGGTAGAACATGTAGGGGAATTCTTTTCGTTGGTGCCACTCCTCTCAAATCTCTGATGGGAAATTCAAATGCAACAACTTTTGCATCTTTCTTACCTGCCATCTCTTCATTAGATTCTTCATGTGCTATCTTGAGGCTCCTCCTTCAAATGTTCCTATCAACTTGTTAGTATAATGGGTGGTGCTTACAACACCACTAAGGGGATTGATAAGATTTATGCTCCAAAGATTGAAAATCAAATAAAACTAAATGTAAAGACAGAAAGATCACACCCAAAATAAATTCAATAAACTGTAATGTAATAATGCAACCTACATGTCCTACTTTAACAATGCATCTACAAAACAATGTCAGATGTACTTTTGCACAATTAATAATTTCCTCAGTAAAGGTGCCAAAATGTTGGGCCCACTATATGTCAGTTAATTAAAACTTAACATACAGAGTGCTAAACATAAATTATCAACCCGAGAAAGTCTTTTATTTTAAATCTATTGTGCAAGATATATGCTAGCACAATTTCTACCTACCACTATTGATCTATTGGTATGTAATCGAAACTATTTGTAAACTAGGTCACAACTTCTTGAAAGTAAATCAATACTCAAACCTATTCATAAATCCAAACTGTAAATCTAATCACACTTCAACAGAATCAATTCTTATGAAACAAGATCTAAATACATAAACCTGGAAGCAATGTTAAGTTGTCTAACGATCTATCAATATGAATTAGTAGGAAAACAACCTATGATAAATCTAATGAAAGCATGAACTAAATAATAGAAACAACTATGATCAATCTAATGCATGAAAGCATGAATTAACAAATAACAGATCTACAAAATAAAACACCTATAATCAACACTACTAGCATCTCCTAAGGGAAAAGGGCCCTTCCGCCACTGAGCAGAGCTAGATCTCCACAATGAAAGTCTACAACTCCAGAATTAAGAAACTGCCAGCATGTATTATCAGAATGAAAGTATTACAATGGATCTGGATCAAATCCTACATCATAACATTGATTTCTCTCCTCCTAGAATCCCCCTTCTCAATGAGATTGATTACATATTTATACATAAAATTATCTCATGGAAATGAGGAATTGAATCCCCAACTTGTGATCTGTAATAGATGAAACACGGCCGTAACTACTGGCAACTTTGGAACTAGCCGCAACAGCAAATCTCGAAAATACCTTCTTGAAGAACCACCTGGATATCGCAAACCGTGGCTTTGTGTGGCGATTTCCTCTTGAGTCAAGTAAATGAGGATGTTACGCACAAAACCCATGTCTCATATTTTTTATATTCATTTCCAATTTCCTGCAAATCAAGACGCAAATCAAGGTGTTCTTATGTTGCATGCATTTTCAGTTAAGGCAGTAACAGTTGGCTATGAGCGTCCTGTACATGACAAATCACTCCACAAACCATCATTGGTAAAATTATGCATAGTAGTCTATAATTCATCAAAGCTAAAGGAAAATAATCATTATTAACCACTTAAAACGTCAATGAAAGTAGCATGTTGTTTTACCTAGAGTTACAACAAATGGATGAAAAATGGAATGATAAATGGGCTATAATGGTAAAAAAATGGATGAAAGATATGTCGATAAGTGATGGAAAAATGGAAAATTTCCGGGCCCAACATCTCCCCCAAACTGAACTTGTTGCATGTCCTCATGCAACCCAATACCTATGTAGCATCCAACTAGAAGAACTCATTCACTTGCTTCTTGATTTTACCATTCGCACAGTTGCAGCTAGAAGAATTGGAGAGTTTAACATAAATTGGCATAGTCACTTACCGGAGGATTTAGCAGAAATTTGGTGAAGTCACAGGTTTTTTTTTTCTTTTAATTTTTTTAGCAGAGAATTTGGCGAAGGTTTTAGTGAATATTTTGGTGGAGTCGCGGCCCAAATAGCGCTAAATTTAGCGGTGAATTTGGTGGATTCGTAGCTGAACAGATGAACAGAGAAGAAAATGGAGTCGTAGCTGAACAAATCAATAGAATGAAAAATAGAGTCGCAACTGAACAACTGAATGGAACGAAAAATGAAGTTGCACCTAAATGGAACAAAAAACGGAGTCGCAGCTGAATGGAACGGGAAAATGGCAATATTTTACGGTGTTGTAGCCTTTTGAACAGAAAAATTCTGAAGTCATTTTATCCCAAACGACAAACTAGGTTGGGATGAAATTTTTCAAGAAAGTAACTACAACTCTAATCCATCTCCACGGCAAAAATTAGACAAACCCACATCACGGATTTTGAGAAAAATGCAAATTGGCTGTAGGTGATTATGGCCATTTTCTCAAAAAAATACCTTGGATTGAAATAAAAATTTCCAAACTTGTTCATCTTGGTATTATACACTTCCTATACAAAAATCATGTGAATCCAAGTTACCAATTGAAAGGTATGCCCATTTCAATTTCTGCACTTTTGTAGATGAACATGAATAAAAATGTCTTGCAGCTGAACTTCCTGAACCAATATTTCACAAAATACAAACTTGGTTGGGCTCAAATTTTGCAAGCAAGTAATTACCATTATAGTGCATCTCCACACCAAAAATTAGATAAACCCACATCACATATTTCGAGAAAAATGCAAATTGGGTGTAGGTGATGATGGTCATTTTCTCAAAAACTGTGCACTGGATTGAGCTGAAACTTACCACGGTTGTTATTCATGATGCTATGCATTCCCTATCCCAATTTCAGGAAAAATAAACTCACAGTTTGCAAGATATCCTTAAATCAAATTCTGCATTTTTTCCCGCTGTGAATGAATAAAAATCAGTATGCACTACGAATGTATAAAACCACTCCTGCAAACTGAATATGTCGCATATCCTCATGTAAAAGAAGAGTTGTCATCTTAGTTGTAAATAGCCTTCTCCCCCAAACTGAGTATACATCATTTTCTCATGCTTATTAAAACCAACTTCAACCCAAGTGTGTAATCAATTCTTCATATTGCCTCCTTGTGATTTTGAAAGAAAACCAATGATCTCCAACAATTGGCACACCAATTGAATCTTCAAAATGATGATCATGAAATGATATATGAATATATGTAAAAGGGGTGAATAGAGCAACTGAATGCAGCATTAAAATGATCAAATTTATTTTTAGAGCATGGGAAGAACAAATCACCTACCCTTGTTTCATACCCTGTTATATAGCGGCATGTGTTTGTTTCAGAACAAAAATGCCCAAATCATTAGAAAACTTCCTTTATGATTGTAAATAGAGGCAACCGTGTTTTATTGACCATCAAAGCCATGCCAATGCTACAGGACTATTCGTTGAATGAGATTCCAACCATTCTTTTGCACATTCCACAACAATCAAACTCATTTCAGAAATTCTGTCAGCCTTAACAAATGACCAATGCTAGGAGTAATCATTACCTTCATGATGCTGATATAAACTTCACATCAGACCTTGAAAAGGCTGCTATAGGATTTCCATTGTGCATGTATCATGCTCATGATGGCTAAAACCAATGTATCCATTAGTGGATGGTAAAGATACCATATGTAGAAGATGGTAGAAAATCCATATACCATATAAAATGTGGCTCTCAATAATTTTGACTTATGAAGATGTGAACCATCATGTGCACCACTGAACAAAGCAAACAAAACAAATAAATCATGCCTTTGTTTTCCAGCGTTCTTGTGTGATAGCATACTCTTGAGAAGGAATGGCTTCTACATCAACTTTTTATGTTGTAGGTTCTTGTGTCCAGCCTATCCTTTTCTTTCAAAATGTGTATCAGCTGCTTTATTTCTCCTCGCTATTTTTATATGGTAATAGAGGATCGTTTCTTACTGCCGGTTCTTGTGTGGAAACATTAAGGATTCTTTTTTTTTTTACTGTTGGTTCTTGTGTGGCAGCAACAAGACTTCCTATTGTTGGTTCTTGTGTGACAATAATAAGGTATCCTTTGATTATTTTCATGCTTGGTCTATTGGGTTGGTGAGATGTTGGGTAGCACTTTGAAGTAGATGTGCATGAATGATGAAGTGTTAGAATTGAGTGGGAAATGATGGAAATGGATCGACATAAAATTCTATATAGACAATGGAAATGGATAATGCTTAGTGGTTCTTCATGATGTTTCCCTAAATATTTAATAAATCAAAAATTGATGCCATTTTACCTCAAGTTTTACCTCCATGGAAGCCATGGTTGACATGAATGGACTGGTGTATGCTGGAGCTATGTAGGCTGATCTGATGCTAAGACATATGTATATGAGAGCTGAAACTGGATGAGACTGAATTTGATCCATGATGTTGTGCTGGTTGCACGTAAGACTGACTGCTAAGACAATTGATGAGGAGAAATTCTACCATAGAAGCAGAAAGCCCATTCTCTTATTCTGAAAATCAACTGCTGAAATGAAAATGGAAAGGAGTTGCAAAAATACTGAACAAATGATGTTGCAAGTCATTGTTGAAACCATTAGATCACATAATATTCAACTGTTACAAACCGAGGTACAATTCTTACCATGCGAATGAATGTGCTGAAGTCGAGAATGGAAAGTAATCATTGGATTACCAGCCATTAATGTATGTCGTTAACCAATGTGAAGCAACTCACCTTTGATGAAAGTGAACTCTAAAGTGCCTTAGTGTATCTTGATAGGTATGAATGGATGTGCTGGAGTCGAGTCACCTGCAAGATTTTTCAATCAAGAGGCATTGATGAATCCCCATGATTAACAACACGGAAATCTACCATTGATTCATGCAGATACCAGGGCACTACAAAAACTCTAATCTTGATCCCATATGATATGTCAGATTCGATGGGACAAGACCATTGGAATGTGGACCTTAATGAATTCCACATCATCCAATACAAGTACAAAATAAATGATGAAGAATCATAGTGAAAAATAGAACCAACATGAAACTCAGAAGTGGAAAGTATATGTGAAGTCATGATGTAGTAGTAATGGGAAATAAAATGGTTATGGTGACCATATAAGCAGTGGAAAATGGGACTTTGACATGAATGGATTTTTAGGGTTTTGAAATGAGGAGGGTGAATGAATCTACCATAGGGCAATTGGATTCTTGAGGGGTTTTTTTCGGCAACAATTGTTATAACAAGTGTCTAAAAATGATTCTTGGAATGTAGCAATGGGAATTTAATTATTGAACATGGGTATGGTTTGCACATCAATCTATCCATTTTTTTATGTGTTCAATCCATTTGCAAATTGATAAAAAATTCTTCAAGAGTCACTTGTGCATGCATTGACCTTCTTCTTCCAAGGACCTGTAAAACACTAGCACTTGCCTGCAATAAAACATGAGATGATGGAAGAAGAGATATGATTGGCCTCTCTTCACCCAACATTGATAAAAAAAACAACAAGAAATTAGTTATAAAACAAATCCAAAGAAAAATGAACAAAGCAAAATCCATTTTATACTTGCACGGGAGCAATGTCCATCTAGACTCTCCAACGGTATTCTGATCATAGCTTTTTCGTTCATTGTCCAATTTGAGTGATTCCAAAGCCAAATGAAATTAAATTCACAGGTCCATTTCCATTAGAAACAAGTTTTTATAATTCTATGTAATGATGTTCCAAATCACTCAGTAACAGTCTACATGACAAGGTGTTTTTTCGAATTCTGGACTAGACCAATAGTCACGGTTTTAGGCTTAACTTTTTTGTTTCATAACGTACTGATGTGATTCCAATTGGAGATGAAAGTATATTCATGTAGGTATCTCCATTAGAAACTTGTTTTGAATCCAACAAGAATTGATGGGTCAAATAAGCCAATGAACAGTCTAGAAAATAGAGATTTAGGAATGCAGATTTGTGATAGGCAGTCAATATTTTGGTCATAAAATTTGCATACGATATCGGAATGGAGTGATTCAAATTTAGTTATAAACTAGATTCATAGGGAAATACACAAATGAAATATTTTTACAAGATATGTCCAATAAGTCATCCAAAATATGACTGTCCCAACTCTGTTCCTAAGATTCCTGCTTGACACCCTGTTAGTATTTTGGCCATTGAATTTTTGTTTGACACCCAATCATAACAATTAAAATTGTTTT
Source organism: Pseudotsuga menziesii (assembly GCA_001517045.1). Classification (NCBI taxonomy): domain Eukaryota; kingdom Viridiplantae; phylum Streptophyta; class Pinopsida; order Pinales; family Pinaceae; genus Pseudotsuga; species Pseudotsuga menziesii. Next base: position 247,539 of record LPNX010876485.1, read on the forward strand.
GGAAACTAGATTCAAAGGGATAATTGGGATGTAAAAATGTTTTAAAAAAAATCCATTTGGTCTCTCAAAAATGGACTGTCCCGATTGTGTTTGAGTAAAATTTTCAAGCCAAAATGTCACCAAAATTTTAATAAATGAAATTTGACCCCCAAAAATTGACCGAAATAGGTATAAATGTTTTCAATGATGTAGATTTAAATATAACACACATCCATACCAAAAATTTCAAGCATTGAGAACCTAGATTGACTTACACAGCCTGTTGTAGTCGCAGCTGCAACTCTTAAAAAATGACATAATGTTGAAATAAAACATGTGTATTTTTATGGATGTGTTATATATAATTGAAAACCAAATACATTCCATGATGTGCAACACACACATATCTCACACTCATAAATTTTCACCTGTAGCACAGTCACAGCTGGGTGTTGCAGCTCACTGTCATAGCTGGGTGTTGCGTCTCACTGTCACAGTTGCATGTATTACAACTCACTCTCACAGTTGGGTGTTGCATCTCATTGTCATAGTTGGGTGTTACAGCTAACAAATTCATGTCAAATTTCAAGCTTTAAGGGTTCCATAATCATTGGCTCATTTTCCTGTGGATCCTTCATTCACCTTCCCTAATTACTGTAATTTTTTTTTCATGATATTTTTATTTTTATTTGTAACAAATAGAGACAAATTGAAATTGGGAAATTGATGACAAAAAAATGACTTAAGCATTTTGTTCAAATATTCAACAATTCCAAAGCATTCATGAAAACATCTCATACCCATTCCTTATATTTCTACTTTCTGATCTTCCAGATCGCAACAAGGCGCAGGAAGAGAGCATACTTATTCAAAAATAAAAACTTAAGAAAAAAAAAGCATGGTTTTATTATGTTATTCTACCCTACCCTATTCTACTTGGAAAGAAAAAAAAATTGTTCAAGTGTATGCATATTTCCAATGGAGCCATTTTCGAAGAAGTGACTCAAGTATGCTCATACTCCCAACAGAAAAATATAAATTTATGAATGCTATGATATGAGAGATCAAATTCCCTTGAAATGATGGTGCCAAGAATTGGTGAAGTATGGAATGATGCTACAGATCGATGATAGATTGAAACCAAGCTTCAATATAGTCTGTGTTCCCTTGTTTTCTCATGGATGTTACACCATGAAGCTCCTGATCTTCCTCAATGCATAAGAGATTTGGATCTAATGATTTAAAGGATGCTTCAATTTTTGGTTCCAATGTTTGTTCGTAATCAAATGTTACGTGTGGCATGTTGATCTTGTTTTCTTGCTTATGAGGACTAGAAGAAACTCCATCTGCAAATCTTGGATTTAAAACATGTTCAGGCCTCATATGGATTTGTTGCAACAACGCACAACCTTTTTGCAGCGGTGTAGGTGAGGTAGAAAAAGAGAGAAATGTAGGAACATTTTGCAGTTTAGCATTGTAAGTATACTATACTACTTTATTATGGTTAGGGTGGAGGGTGGATTGGACAGGAAATTGTGTTCGATACCAAGGAGTTTGATGAGAAGATAGATGTGGCTGATGTAGATGATTAATTTGTGAGGTTGATATTGAAGGACCAAGTTGTGTTGCAGCATGAGGGAGAGTGGCCATGTGATCATAAGATAGGCCATTCCAACCTTGTGGGTAAGGTAGGTAAGAGTTAAATTGAGGCTGCAACAGCTGCCATGGTGGAAGAGTATTCAATGATTCAGTATGAGAGTAAGGAAATGGAGGGATAGAATTTTGAACCATACATGTAGACAATGGTTGACATGACTGCTGTAATGAGTTGGATGCAACTCCGAAATCTTTTTGATATGTTCCTTTCATCCAGGGTATGGAGAGGCAACAATCAGTGGAATGCTTCAAGTCACATATACCAAAAATTTTAAGACTATACAAAGGGAAATCCCTTGCTTCTCTTATTTCCTCCTCATTTTCCTTATCTTGCAAAACAACCAATTCTAAATTGAGTGAATCATTGATATCACCATTAGAATTTTCAAATAAATTACTGATTTCAACTCGTAAAACTCTTGTTTTTGCAGCAGATTTCAAAAATATAGATAAAAGTTCTTTAGAATTCTTACCAATCTTGAATTTTCCTCTTGAATACCTTCTACATAACTCACAAATATCATCATATGCTAGCTGAAATACATTACCTATTCCCATCATATTTAATACTTCTAAATATTCAGCTTGGATTCCCTTGAGTAGGAGTGTTTTTAAGGTATCCTTCTCCAGTTTCCTCTGTTTGGATCTTTGGAGGTTATAGTGAAAGCGTTCTATGTATTCCTCCAGACTCTCTTCTTCTCCTTGTGTCATTTCAAAGATGTCTTCATTGACCCTACAATAATCTGGGTGACTTTTCAACAATACATGTTTCATGTCTTCCCAAGTTTGTATACAATTCCCACTGAGGCTCATGAACCATCGGAGGGCTATTCCTTTTAGAGTAAGGGGAAAAACATTCAACTTTTGATCATTAGCACAATAACCATATCCTCTACAAAGTACTTCAAATTGGCATAAAAATACATCAGGGTCTTCATTTTCCAAACCGTGAAAATTTGGTAGAACATGTGGGGGAATTCTTTTCGTTGGTGCCACTTCTCTTGAATCTCTGATGGGAAATTTGAAGGTAACAAATTCTGCATCTTTCTTACCTGCCATCTCTTCATTAGATTCTTCATGTGCTATCTTGAGGCTCTTTCTTCAAATGTTCATGTCAACGTGTTAGTAGAATGGGTTGTGCTTACAACACCACTAAGGGGATTGATAAGATTTATTCTCCAAATATTGAAAATAAAATAAAACTAAACGTAAAGATAGAAAATTCACACTCAAAATAAATTCAATAAACTGAAATGTAATAATGCAACCTACATGCCCTACTTTAACAATGCATCTACAAAACAATGTCAGATGTACTTTCGCACAATTAATAACTGCCCCCGCAACGACACCAAAATGTTGGGCCCAGTATATGTCAGTTAATTAAAAATTAACATGCAGAGTGCTAAACATAAATTATCAACCCAATGAACTCTTTTATTTCAAATCTATCGTGCAAGATATATGCAAGCACAATTTCTACCTGCCACTGTTGATCTATTGATATGCAATCGAAACTATTTGTAAATTAGGTCACAACTTCTTCAAAGTAAATCAATACTCAAACCTATTCATAAATCCAAACTATAAATCTAATCACATTTCAACAGAATCAATTCTTATGAAATGAGATCTAAATACATAAACCTGGAAAAAATGTTAAGTTGGCCAATGATCTATCAAGATGAATTAATAGGAACGCAACCTATGATAAATCTAAGGAAAGCATGAACTAAATAATATAAACAACTATGATCAATCTAATGCATGATAGCATGAATTAACAAATAACAGATCTACAAAATAAAACACCTACAATCAACACTACTAGCATCTGCTTAGGGAAGAGGGCCCTTCCTCCACTGAGCAGAGCTGGATCTCCACAATGAAAGTCTACAACTCCAGAATTAAGAAACTGCCAGCATGTATTATCAGAATGAAATTATTACAATGGATCTGGATCAAATCCACATCATAACATTGATTTCTCTCCTCCTAGAATCCCCCTTCTCAATGATATTGATTACATATTTATACATAAAATTATCTCATTGAAATGAAGAATTGAACCCCCAACTTTAGATCTGTAATAGCTGAAACACAGCTGTAACTACTGGCAACTTTGGAACCGACAGCAACAACAAATCTAGATAATACCCTCTCGAATAACCACCTGCATATCGCAAACCATGGCTTTGTTTGAAGATTTACTTGAGAGTTAGGTAAATGAGTATGTTACGCACAAACCCATGTCTCAAATTTTTTAGATTCGTTTCCATTTGCCCACTAATAAAGATGCAAATCAAGGTGTTCTTATGTGGCATGCATTTTTGGTTAAGGCTATAAAAGCTGGCTATGAGCATCCTGTACGTGACAAATCACTCCACAAACCATCATTAGTAAAATTATGCATAATAGTCTTTAATTTATCAAAGATAAAGGAAAATAATCATTTTTAACCACTTAAAACATCAATGGAAGTAGCATGTTGTTTTACGCACAGTTACAACATGGAAAATGGAATGATAAATGGACAATAATGGTAAGAAAATGGATGAAAGATATGTCGATAAGTGATGGAAAAATGGACAATTCTAGGGCCCAACACACTTATTCTCATTATGTTATGCTTATGATACTAGAGGTGAATGATGTTATGAGGGTTCATTAGATTACTTAGGTTTACAAAGGGATTGAAATTTTAGAAGAAATTGTAGCAAAATAAGGTCACATCAGTTGTGTGGGAGAGGAGAAATAATGAGAGGACGTAATGGAGGAAACACAACCAAACATTGAGAGGTATATGAGAGATAACAATAGACAAACAATAGGGAAATTAGGGTTTGCATTTTTTGGAAAAAAATGAATAATGTAGTCCTGAGTTTGCAGATCTAAGGTGCAAGAATATGCTAGAAATGAAGAAACATAGAGGATAGACAAAGGAAACGTAGACCCAAAAATGTCATGGAGTTAAAAATTTGAAGCTCTAATACCACTATAACGATAGAAAATAATTCCAAAAGATGAGTTTTTATTGAGGAAAAACCAATTATTTATGCATTGGTATGACTCTTGTATTTTAGATTCCAAGGGTATATGTGGCGGTTCTTCACTTTAATAACCAAATAAAATATTACAATATTTACAAAATGAACCATAATCCCATGGGACTAGGTTTCCAACTAATGCATACTTTGACCCCCACATTTGGGCCCCTTGGGTAATATCATAGTACCCTTCTTTGAAAATATTTGTTCACAAAGCTTTGTAGCTAAATAGCAAGAACTAATGAAGAATGAACATTACTTCATGTCTTTGGTTTGAAAAATAGTTCACTAGGATAACAAGAACATGTTTATAGAAACTTTGGTCCTTGAATCCCTTAAGTGGTCCTTTGTTTCCTCATAATCCTTATTGAGAATAGCTATAATGCTTTGTATAAATCGAAGAATGGCTCATGATTTTTTTTCTATCATTTGATTAAAGAAATGCAAGGTTTGAGGGATGGACTTGACTAATGAAAAAGGGAAATTGAGGGATTGAAGGGAATGACCAATAGTTCAATACTAGTGTGGGGAAGTGGAAGAAGGATAATGAAAAAGAAAAGATTGCTAGATAATTTGACAAGGGAGAAGCATGATTTAATATTGTTACCCTATTTACATGTAACACCCCGGTTTTGACCCCATTGCATTAGATGTATATGATGTATATATTGTAAATAATCATGGTGCGGAGCTAAAAAGGCCAAGGCCCCATCATCGATTGGTTATGCTATGGTTTGGATTGAAATTTCCACCGATGGTATATCGGGGCATGTGACATACATATCGAGTTTTGTTATCATGTAAATATGCATATTTAGTTAAATGAACCCAACCATCTATGCTCGCTGCAACCGTAATGAAAAGGGCATGATTTTCCCAAGGATAAGGGGGGTGAATTGTTAAACCATGAACCAATGGGAAAAAAATCCATGTGGCAGTTATGGTTGGGAGTGGAGTGTGGAAGGACTGTCAGTCCTTTCCCACATGCACACTCCAATAACGGGTTGACCTCATGTTGGCAAGGAAAAACAACCACTTCCATCACTCCAGCGGACTCCCCATTCTCACTACTACGCCATTCTCTCCATTGTCTGTTCATCCTCGCGCAGGGATGGTAGTCTGTTCATTCTCATGCACAAGCATCTTTTCTGTTTGATCTCACGCATCCAGGAGGGGAGCCATTTTTCGGATGTTACTCATGTTTCCACCAAGTGGTATCTAGCATGTTTTCCATCTGAATTCCAAAGGTCTGATGTAAATTTCCCCCACGCACAGGTTGGGAGTCTGTATTTTTTCTTCCCCAGTGTGGTCTGTGTAAGTTTTCCCCAATGGTTTCGTTGTCCAGGGCGGACTGTTGTTTTCCCCACATTGTGAACTATGTTCGCTGATACGTTTTGGGACTATTGTAGGTCGTTTTGGAGTCATTTCGGCCACGATAGAGCCAAGAATGACTCAGGAGTTTTTTTCCTTAACCAAGTTGTGAATTTCTTGTGTGACTGTGTGTATGCAGTGGTTGGTCTTCGAACTGTGTTGGGAGAAGGGATGGGGGCTTGGTTTTCTTAATAAAACTAGTGTGTTTGGAAACCACACAGATAGAGCTAGAGGGCTGGATTTCTTCTCCACAACCCCTGAATAGCACTGGAAGGGAAGTCAGGTCCTGAGGGACTATGTAGCAGAGAAGGGACTTATTCCTTGTGTTGGGTGTGTGTGGGTGTGTGAGAAGTCGGGCTACTTCTGGTGTAGCATTTAGCCTTTCCCAGCTCCTGGATGGCCTGATAAACCCAACTGTGTTGGCTTGGCTGTGTTCTGGTGTACCCTTGGCTATGTGTAAGCCTGCTTGTTTCTTATTCCTTGGGGAATCATGCCCAGCTCGGGGGTGCCAGTGTTGTTGAGAGATTAAGGAGCATGCTGGCCTATGGTTGGGTGGAACATTGTAGCGACGTAACTGGTTGTGGAATGAGTTCTTTATGAGATAAGTAGTCTTGTCTATTTTACTTCTACAATCACATTACTGTTAATGAATATGATGAACATGTTGAATTCTTGTATGAATGTATGTTGCTTCCACTATGTATGATAAATAATTATATATCTTTGTATGTTCTACTTCAATGCATTTTGTTTCAGTATTTTATGAATGCACATGTCCATGGGGCTTGTTTCTTGGATGGTTAAGGCCATGGTAGCATCCTCTTCGTCTATCGGAGGGTCAGGGATGTTACAGTGTGGTATAAGAGCTTGCAGGTTGTAGCATGGGCCTCTATGGGTCGTGAAAGACCAGTTAGCAGAGGCATGTTTCTTTCTTCCCAGGAGAAATTGGTGAATGACTAGGAAATTCAAAAAAATTGTCTAAGTGTTTGAACTATCAGTTCATCAGAACACTTAGTGGGAAGGATTTTCGATGTAGTGGAGAGCTAGACAGAAGCACACCTGACGGAGGACAGTTGGAAGAAAACTGTGGAAAATTTTCTAAGTTTCTTTGGTCGTCGACGAAACTTAGTGGATGTGGGAGCGACAGTTTTGGCGAAGATCGGTCGAAGACCGCCGAAACACCGGCTCGATGTAGTGGAAGAAACACCTGATATTGACTTTCGGTGCCAACAAAAGTTTGTTGTTCAGACCGTCGATGGATGTCGACGAAAAATAGTTGATCGAGTGCCCACTGTTGCGGATGGCTAGACAACTACGCATATGACGGGTAAGGCCTCCGACTACCGACACCGTAAAGAAAGAAAGTTTAAAAATTTTCTCTAAGGCCCAAAATCGTCGGCTATCAAAAGAAGATAGTGTTTCATGCGTCCTCCGTTGCAGAAGCCTAGAGCACTAGTCTTCCGACGGGGAGAAGCTTCGACTGCCAATTCCAGTCAAAATCAATTCACCGATTGGAAAGCATTAGTAGATTGAGCCGCTGATCAAAAGAATATCAAATATGGTGTTCCATTGTTGTGGCTACTGATGGAACTCTTTCGCCGACGAAAAGAAGAAAATTGAGCCAATCAAGTGGTGAAAAGGAAGACAAAAGGGGAAATTTCAAAAAAGTTTCTAAGTCCTGGAGTCGTCAGTTGTCGGTGATGGTTAGTGGATTGAATGTCTATCATTGTGGCTAGCTAGTGAACTATCCTTTCCACTGATAGAGGCTTCAACCGCTGATGCCACAGTGATTAGTACTTCTGATGACCAATGAGAAGAAAATTTGAAAATTTTGTTTAAGTATAAGGTCATCGAAAAGTTATTGAGGATTAGGTTGCCGATCGGGTACGTTAAAGGTTTGAGAATCCACCATTGCGGCAGCCTAGAAGACTAATCATCCGATGCAATAACATAGCCGATCACTGACACAGAGGAGGTAAGTTTCTGTTTGGTTCACCACAACGACATGAAGTATAGTGACTTGGATCACCGATGAATAGAAGAGGGAAGAGTCGTTGCCGCAGAAGACAAGGAAAGAAGAAAATTCAAATTTTCTCTAAGGCACAAGATCATCGACCATCAAGAAAAGTAAGTGGATTGGATCACTGATCAGAAAAAGTTCAACGAAGGTGACCCGTCGTTGCAGCTACTTAGTCAACTAGCCCTCCGACGCTGCAGCAACTAGTGCTTTCGACCACTGATAGACTTACGGCTGCGGAAGGCTTAAGGAGAATAGTAATTGACATTGCTGATCAGAAATCTAGACATTTTCCCACAGAAACTAAAGTAAGAACACTTTCCGTCGTTGCGGCTGCCCAAAGGACTATGCACCCGATGCATAGTCAATTTGATCGTCGATGCAGCGCATAAGCTGGTTTCATCGCCATTTAGGTTCAGAGAGTTGGATGTGGATCTGATACAGTGGAAGGAAATAGGTGAACAGTACTCCATGTCACCAATGCAGATCGGAAGTTTGGCAATTTTCCCGCTGAAGAGACCCGATGAAGAGAAGGAAACTTTGGGTTTTTCAAATGGAAATTTTTTCAGAAATATATAACTATTTTAGTAGATTTCAGCAGACTGTCAGTGGATTACAGGGCTGAACATGTGGGAGAGGAAAATTTTGTGTTTTTGCATAATTGTTGTTTTATGAATTTCCAGAAGAAAAGGTAAGTAATTTTGATTTATATTAATATTATGCGTCTAACAGTTTTCTACAAACACATTTGCGGAACTTTAGATAACTTCCAAGACTAGTACTCCAGAGAGAACAGTGTGGTAAAGCTAGAGGTGGTTCAGTCATGAGAACCCATGATGGGTATGATGCTCAGGATTTTTACGAGCGAGTAGAATATGCCATGGGAGAAAATGTCCATAATGGGAATGATGACATTGAGTCCAATGGGAGGAGATTCCAAGAGACACCTTCAGATGTTGCTGCCACCATGAGAAGCTTGATCAAAGCCCAGGAAGACTAGCATCAGTTGAATGCTATAATGTTGCAGATTTTGACATATTTGCAAAGAAAGATAGACTCTGGACGAGGTACAGCAAGACCAGAAGGAAGTAAGAGCAGTACTAGGAGAAGGAGAAGGACTTCTAGTGGATCATCTGATTCTGAAGAATCCAACGGGTATTCTAGTTCTTCTTCTTGTAAAATAAAAAGAAAGAGACACCATAGGGACCTCTCTTGGGATGAATTTAAGAAAGCTAAACCTCCTTCATTTGATGGTGATTAAATACTGGACAAGAGGCTGAAGCTTGGCTTCTTGGAATAAAGAAGTACTTTCAAGTGCATGGACTATTCAGGAAACATGAAGGAAAGAGTTACAATATTCAATCTGAATGGAAGAGCATCCATTTGGTGGGAACACTTCAAGCAAGTAAAGAGGATTAGTGAAAGGAGGCTTAAGTGGAAACAGTTCAAGAAGTATTTCAAGTAAAAATACCTCTCTAACAGGTATTATGATGACAAGATTAAGGAGTTCCATGAGCTGAGATTGAGACAGCGGACCATGGAAGAATATGCAAATAAGTTTTTGGAGCTATTGAGGTATGTCTGGTGCATCAGAGATGAAAAAGTGAAGGTCCAGTATTTTCTGAGTGGATTACCTCAGTCTTACAAAGATAGAATTGAGTTTTACGAACCTAGAACTCTTGAAGAAGCAATAAGGAAGGCTAAGTATTGCTATGAGCAAAGAAAAGGCAAGATGGATTACCCTAAGGCATGTAAGGATAAGAAAAATGAGAAGTTTAACCAAATAAGGAAAGGTTTCAAACCTTCTAACTTCAGGAATCAATAGAAGCGGCCATCCCAAGCTCCGAGTAAGCCAATTGGAGTGATAGGAGAAAAACCTAAGGATCCACAACAGAATAGAGGACCACTTCAATGTTGGAAATGTGGAGGACCCCACATGCACAAGAATTTCCCACTCAAGAGTGAGATTGTAAGACCGGCTTATAACATTCAAGAAGCAGAAATAGTGGGTCAAGTAGCAAGGGTTGTCCCTAGGATTTATGCAGCACTGGAGGACCGCTAGGAGGATCACCAGGAAGCTGTGGTTGAAGTTACAGGTAAGATTGTTGAATAATCTGTCTCTGTTTTGATTGACCCTGGTTCTACTCACAGTTACATTACTCCTAGAGTAGTGGAGATTTATGCTTTTAAGAAAGTAAACCATAGGAAGTCTTGGTTAGTTTAGCTAGCCACTGGAACTAAGAGAAAACTCAGTGAAGTGGTAGAGAAATGTCCATTGGTCATGGTTGGATTGGTCACTTGTGTAGATCTGAATGTTCTACTACTTGGTTCCTATGATGTTCTCATTGGAATGGATTTATTAGAAGCTCATAGGGTGAAGCTTGATTGTTACAGTAAGAATTTCGAATGCATGAATTAAGAGGGGAACCTAGTAGTTGTGAAAGGTATTCCAAAGGTAATTTCAGTATGGAAAGTTTCAGCAATACAGTTAAAGAAGTTCTGTAGGAAGGGTTCCAAGTTGTATGCAGCTCATATTTTGGAGACATCAGGAGATGAAACTCCTAGGTTGGAGGACTATAAGGTGTTACAAGAATTCAGGGATGTGTTTCGTGATGAGATTCTAGGGCTTCCTCCAGAGAGGGACATTGATTTCACAATTGAACTTGTACCAGGAGCAACACCAGTTTCCAAGACACCCTACATGATGAGTACACCAGAGAAGCTAGAATTGAAGATGCAACCGCAAGAGTTATTGGAAAGGAAGTATATCTGGCCGAGTGTGTCTCCTTGGGGAGCACCAGTTCTGTTTGTAAAGAAGAAAGATGGTACACTAAGGTTGCGTATTGATTACAGACAATTGAACAAGGTTACTGTGAATAATAAATATCCTTTTCCTAGGATTGATGACCTCTTTGATCAAATGAGTGGAGAAAAGGTATTTTCCAAGATTGACTTGAGGTCTGGTTACCATCAGGTGAGAATCAAGGATGAAGACATTCATAAGACAGCCTTCGGAACAAGGTATGGACATTATGAGTTTGTAGTGGTACCATTTGGTCTCACAAATGCACCATCTACATTTATGTGCCTTATGAATAGTGTCTTCAGCAGATATTTGGACAAGTTTTTTCTTGTTTTCCTTGATGACATTCTTGTTTATTCTAAGAATGAGAAAGAGCATGAAGAGAATTTGAGTTTGACATTGCAATTACTTAGGGAGCACCAGTTGTATGCAAAACTAAGCAAGTGTGACTTCTATAGACATAGAATTTAGTACTTGGGTCACATTATCTCAGAGCAGGGTATATCTGTGGACCCTGAAAAGATTGAAGCCATTGTGAATTGGCCTACTCCAAGAAATGTGACAGATGTAAGATATTTTATGGAACTTGCAGGATACTACAGGAGATTCATTGAGGGATTCTCCAGAGTTGCACATGCCATCACTTCTTTGCAAAATAAGGGGATGAAGTTCGAATGGACATCGAGGTGTGAAGAAAGTTTCCATAGGTTGAAGAATATTCTCATCGGTGCACCAGTATTGAAAGTTGTAGATCCAGAGAAATATTTTGTGGTGTGTACCAATGCATGCGGAAAAAGGCTTGGAGGAGTCCTTATGCAAGACAACCACGTAATATGTTATGAGTCAAGAAAGTTGAAGGAGCGTGAGAAGAACTATGCCACCCATGATCTAGATCTTGCAGCCATAGTACATGCTCTGAAGATGTGGAGACATTACTTGATGGGAAGGAGATTTGAGCTCAGAACATATCACTATGGACTGAAGTATTTGTTTGATCAGCCTACTCTGAATGCTAGACAAGCGAGATGGATGGAATTTCTATGTGAGTTTGATTTTTAAATCAAACACATAAAGGGAAAGGAGAAGAAGGTAGCTGATGCACTCAGTAAGAAGATGCAAGAAATGCATGTGGCATCTCTTAGTATTTGTCAATCAAATTTGAAGCAGCAGATTGTTAGTCATGCTGCTGGAGATGAATTGTATGAGCAGGTAAAAGACAAATTGCAGTAGAAAATTCTTGAGAAGAGGTATGAGGGATATAAATTGGAAGAAGATGGGATTCTCACTTATAAAGGTAGAATTTATATTCCAAATGTAGCAGGTTTGAGGAGAGTTGTCATGGATGAAATTCCTCAGGATCTATATTTTGGTCATCCAGGATACCAAAAGACAATTGCTACAGCAAGAAAGCAGTACTTTTGGCTAGGAATGAAAAGGGATATGGTTGAGTACATTTCGAGGTGCATGAAATGTGAACAGGTAAAGGTTGAGCATCAACATCAAACAGGCTTGTTGTAGCCTTTTCTAGTTCCAGAATGGAAATGGGAAGTTATTTCCATGGATTTTATTATAGGATTACCGATGACCTGGAGACAACATGGTTCCATCATGGTTATGGTGGACAAGTTGACAAAGGCAGCACATTTTATACCGTTGAAGTCTTCACATAATACGGATGACATTGCAAAGATCTTCATGAAGGAGATATTCAAATTGCATGGATTACCGAAGGCAATAGTCTCTGACAAAGATGTCAAGTTCACTTCCAACTTTTGGAAGGGGTTGTTTGCAGATTTGGGTACAAAGATAAACTTCAGCACTACATACCATCCTAAGATAGATGGGCAGGAAGAGAGATTTAATCAGGTGCTTGAATATATGCTTCGCATGTACGTGATGGAAAAACCAACCAAGTGGGAAGATTACTTGCACTTGGTAGAGTTTGCTTATAACAATGGACAGCAGGCATCCTTGGGGATGAGTCTATATGAAGCTTTGTATGGAAGAAGGTGTAGGACACCAATGACTTGGGATAACCTAGTGAACAGGATTGTGCTTGGACCAGAATTACTTAAGGAATAGGAGCAAGAGGTTGTAAAGATCAGGCAGAATCTGAAAGCAGCATAGGATAGACAGAAAATCTATGCAGATAAGCATAGGGTGAACAAGGAGTTGAGTGTCAGGGATCATGTTTACCTTAGAGTGAGGGAAAAGAAGAGTTCTTTGAAGCTTGAAAGTTGTGCTAAGCTGTCACCAAGATATTATGGGCCATTTGAAGTGCTTGAGAGAATAGGGCTAGTTGCATATAGACTTGCATTGCCTGCTACTACTAGAGCTCATAATTTTTTTCATGTTTCTCTACTTAAGAGATATGTACATGATCCTAACCATGTGATAAATTGGGATGTGATTCAAGTGGAACCCGAGGGAGAGTTTCGAACCGAGCCAATGTGCATCCTCGATAGGAAGGTCACAATGCTTCGGAACCGGGCCATAGGTCAGGTGAAGGTGCAATGGGAGCACTATGGACCTGAAGAGGCTACATGGGAGCTGGAGGATGCCATGCATTTGGCACATCCATTTTTTTTCAATTCTGCAGAACACTAAGGTGATACCAATGTAGCATTTTGTTCAAATTGTGTAAAGCACTGAGGACAATGCTATTGAAGGGGGAGGGGAATGTAACACCCTATTTTTGACCCCATTGCATTAGATGTACATGATGTATATATTGTAAATAATCATGGTGCAGAGATAAAAAGGCCAAGGCCCCATCATCGACTAGTTATGCTATTCTTCGGATTGAAATTGTCGCCGATGGTATATCAGGGCATGCGGCATACATATCAAGTTTTGTTAAAATGTAAATATGCATCTTTAATTAAATGAACCCAACCAGCTATGCTCACTACAACCATGATGAAAAGGGCATGATTTTCCCAAGGATAAGGGGGGGAATTGTTAAACCATGAACCAATGGGGAAAAAATCCATGTGTCACCTTCCCTTGTCTTACCCAACTTCCACCATTAAAAAATGCTGCTGTTAGTTGGGGCATTTATGGTTGGGAGTGTAGTGTGGCAGGACTGTCAGTCCTTGCCCACACGCACACTCCACCAGTGGGTTGACCTCATGTTGGCAAGGAAAAACAACCACCACCATCACTCCAGTGGAGTCCCCATTCTCACTACTACGCCATTCTCTCCATTGTCTATTCATCCTCACACAGGGATGGTAGTCTGTTCATTCTCATGCACATGCATCTTTTCTGTTTGATCTCATGTAGCCAGGAGGGAAGCCATTTTTTGGATGTCACTCAGGTTTCCACAGAGTGGTATCTATAATGTTTTCCATCTGAATTCCAGAGGTCTGATGTAAATTTCCCTCACGCACAGGTTGGGAGTTTGTATTTTTTCTTCCCCGGTGTGGTCTGTGTAAGTTTTCCCTGGTGGCTTCGTTGTCCAGGGCGGACTATTGTTTTCCCCACATTGTGAACTGTGTTCACTGATACATTTTGGGACTGTTGTAGGTCATTTTGGAGTCGTTTTGGGCACGATAGGGCCAAGAACGACTCTGGAGTTTTTTTCCTTAACCAAGCTATGAATTGCTTGTGTGACTGCGTGTATGCAGTGGTTGGTCTTCGGATTGTGTTTGGATCAGGGATGGGGGCTTGGTTCGCTTGATAAACCTGGTGTGTTTGGAAACCACACAGACATAGCTAAAGGGTTGGCTTTCTTCTCCACAACCCCTGAATAGCACTGGAAGGGAAGTCAGGGCCTGAGGGACTGTGTAGCAGAGAAGGGATAGATTCCTTGTGTTGGGTGTGTGTGGGTGTCTTAGAAGTTAGGCTAGTTATGGTGTAGGTGTTCCTAGCTCTGTAATGAGGTCACCAGCTTAGCATTTAGCCTTTCCTAGCTCTTGGATGGCCTGATAAACCCAACTATGTAGGCTTGGCTGTGTTTTGGTGTACCCTTGGCTATGTGTAAGCCTGCTTGTTCCTTATTCCTTGGGGAATCATGCCTAGCTCAGGGGTGGCAGCATTGCTAAGATATTAAGGAGCACGCTGGCCTATGGTTGGGTGGAACGTTGCAACGACGTAACTGGTTGCAGAACGAGTTATTTATGAGATAAGTAGTATTGTCTATTTTACTTCTGCAATCACATTACTGTTAGTGAATATGATGAACATGTTGAATGCTTGTATGAATGTATGTTTCTTCCACTGTGTATGATAAATAATTATGTATCTATGTATGTTCTACTTCAATTCATTTTGTTTCAGTATTTTATGAATGCACATGTTCATGGGGCTGGTTTCCCGGATGGTTAAGGCCATGGTAGCGTCATCTTTGCCAGTCGGAGGGTCGGGGATGTTACATTACATATGCCTAAGGGAATCCTTTCGTTAGATAATGGATGATTCCCTATTTACATATACCAAAGGGCATAATTTTGTTAACTAATGGCATATATTCCTCACACTAATATTAAATGATTTACTAAAGATATAAATTTCTTTATACAAAAGAGAAAAATTATTGAGAAAATGGACGATTCCCACGAATAAAAGAACAATTCAAATATAAAAATGAATAACAATTCAAGAGAAAAAGAGGAAATGAAATAGTTTAAGAGAAGGTTAGTTGAATTCCAATTCCCTATTTTACAAGGTGCAAATGACTTATGTACAACTATAAGTTAATCAAGGATCATGTTGAGAAAACTCTATGGCCATAGATTTATATATTGTTGCATTATTTGGATTGGAAGTCTTCTATATTGTTTGGGTCGGAGGCATACTATATTGGCAGAGATGTCATGTTTTTGAACCTAAAAATTAAGGGTAAAATAATTTTCTTGGTTTATGATTGGCTAGAATAAGGTTTCTTAGAAGGTATTTCTCCAGATATATGATTTTCCATACTAGAACAAGGGGAAAAAGGATTCCCATGACTAGAAAAATGGATAAGGTCGACTATCATAATATTTTGGGATAAACTGTGGCAAAATATTCTATAACAATTGCCATATCAAGCTATTAATACATGCGGATGGATATGGACTCTCATTTAGGAATCTAACACTATGAAATTGGACAGGATTGGAAAAATGATGAATGTGAATTGTCACTTCATTGTCGTATCTAAGAATTGGTATGTGCTTATTATGGATTATCTCTTCCTATGGTTGGATGATGCAATTGGGAACAGGCATAACCTATGTATGCATAAAATCATATCAAATTTATTTTAATTGTGTACTAGGGGAATTCATTTTCTTATTTGATTATAAATTGGCATCATTATGTGCATCCTTACCTCTACTTATAATAACAATAACTTGAAAAAGGCTTGAAACTAATTACGTCCAATTTTGAATTGAAAATAACTTGGAGGGAAAATTCTGAATCCAAAAATGGGGTGAAAACTAAATTACTTCATATAAATTCAAAGGAGAATGATACCTACCACCTTGTCTTATAGAATATACCATCATTTTAATTTGATTTGATCTACTCCTCTACAATCCATGCTATTGATTTCCAAAATATTTTGAAGTAGAAGAATTCTCACCTTCAATCTTTCATATAACTTTCCTCTTATATTTTTTTCCATTAAAATTGCCACAATCTCCTCCTTTTATAGCATTGGAAACTGGGAATTCAGTAATCAAAATTCAATGTGAGATAATAACGTTTCCCCCAAAAAATATTTGTTTCATCAAGAACCCACTTTCTATAGGTTTTTTAGGCATTCGAATGTTTTTTTCCATAATTTTAGGCACAATTATTACATATTTCATGCATTTATTTCCACTCCATGTTTGTGGAGACTGGGTCTTTTCCTTTAAGTGGAATTGAATTTTGGAATTTTCCTCTCATGTCTACCTATGTCATCACTTACATCTTCCATTGTGGAGGTGGTGGTCAGATTTAAAAGAGAGCATGTCTCTTATTTGTACTTGAGATGATGATGAGGATGATGATGATGATGATGATGTTAATGATGATGATGATGATGCTGATGATGATGATGATGATGATGATGGAGATGATGATGGAGATGATGATGATGATGATGATGTTAATGATGATGTCGATGATGATGATGATGGTGATGGTGATGATGATGATGATGAGGATGATGAGGATGATGGTGATGATGATGTTGCTGCTGATGATGAAGATGACGACGATGATTTTTATGGTGAGGATGATGATGATGATGATGATGATGAAGATGATGAAGATGATAATGAAGATGATGATAATGATGATGATGATGATTATGATTTCCATGATGATGATGATGATGATGTTGATAATGATGGTTTAAACATAACTAAATAGGCGTAAACATAATATATACATTATGCAACAATATGGTCTCATGACATATTACCTCCTAGAATCCAACATTGCAGCTAGAGTGTCATTCAGATTCTTCATCATCTCCATCGTCAGATTCATCCTCATCCTCATCATCGACATCGTCATCGTCACCATTTTAGGGATTTGTACATGGAAAGGACTACCATGTACATGGAAGAGGCATAGTGAATGGAAGTGCATTTCATGGATTTGTACATAATGGGAATTTTTAACAATACATTGATTCACATTCATATAAAATGTCATTGATTCGGCATGATGATGATGATGTCACTGATGATGATGATGATGATGATGATGATGATGATGGAGATGATGATGATGATGCTGTTAATGATGATGATGGTGATGATGATGGAGATGATGATGATGATGATGATGATGATGATGATGATGATAATGATGATGGCGATGAGGATGATGATGAGGATGAGGATGGTGGTGATGATGACGATGATGACGATGATGACGATGATGGTGGTGGTGGTGGTGATCATGACGATGATGATGATGATGATGATGATGATGATGATGATGATGATGCTAATGATTATGACGATGAGGATGATGATGATGAATATGGTGATGAAATATAGAATTTGAATAATTTGTGAACTATCAACACAAAATATAAAATTGTGGCCATCTTTAGTGTAATAGGAATCACACTTTTACGTTCCAAATGCACTTTTCCAATTTTGTGAAACACATAAAAATGAAATAATGAAAAATATTATTTTCTATAGGAAAAATAAATTAGTAAATAAAACAGGTTTGTGTAATAGTCGACGATTCTCTGCATTAGTACAAAACCCTTGAGGAGCTCCCATACAAAAGCACAATATAGGTCCCATGGGATTTAATGACATGTGCACCTATGTCTATAAACATATAGATATATTGGTTACCAAGTGAAACTAAGGGTGAAAAGAATACATGCAAATAATCTAAGTGTTTCCATACAAATAATGGAAATAAACCTTCATGATCCTTTCGTCGCTATAGAGATGTTATTGACCTTTTGTTGCTATAGCGACGTTATGGAACTTTCATCGCAATAGCCATGAAATTTCTTCACAATAGCCACGAAAGGTCCATAACGTTGCTATAGTGATGAAAGTCAGGGAATTTTTCAAATTTTTTCAAAAATTCAAATTCTTTTTCCACGAAAACAATGTTTTTAACTTTTTCATGGAAAAATTTCATGGGAATTTTGAGCCATATGTAGTATAGTGAAGTATCAAGTCACTCAATGGACTCTAGATCTCTATTATAGAATAGATGATCTGAATTTGATGGAACTGAATCCTCTGGAAGCAGGGAATTAAGGAACCCCCCATCAAACAACACAAGGTAATCAACAATGATGGATAATTCAGAAGAACTTGGATGAACATGATGTGCACGAACCAATAACTGTATCAAGAATGGATGACAGGAAAAGTCAATAGAACGAACGAATGAATCAATCAAGCTAAAACTAGTGGCAGTGTGAAATTTATGTAACATGAAAATCATGTGTCATGCAAATCACTACCACTTACATGTTACAGAACTTTCACACTACTACTAGTTTTAGCCTGAGCTGGTCATTCCTTAGTTATATTGAAAGTTTTGTAACTTCCTTATGGAATGGATAACATGCAAATCTCTACCACTTACTTAATCCCACGTCTAGTACTAGCGTGAAAGTTACATAACATTACAAATTCGGTCCATACCTAAAGTTGAGGTGACATGGTCATATGGAAATGTAAAATGCACATGGAAAAGTGGTCTTATTACGTATGCCAGTTTAATGTTATACATGTCACAAGAATGAATGAGAAAAAGTATCAGCGTTAGAGCACAAAAAATGGACCCTACACAATAATAATAGTCCAAAATAGCTCGAAATAGTCGGTAAAGAGTC
Source organism: Pseudotsuga menziesii (assembly GCA_001517045.1). Lineage (NCBI taxonomy): Eukaryota > Viridiplantae > Streptophyta > Pinopsida > Pinales > Pinaceae > Pseudotsuga > Pseudotsuga menziesii. The sequence goes on from LPNX010876485.1 coordinate 266,714, forward strand.
CAAACTATAGGATATATGGAGGATTGATCATGATAAATCAATTCACAGGAGATGGTGTGGTGGACAATGCGACATAAGAATGAATGGAGGTTTTATAGTATTTATAATCCTCCCTTGTCCATACTTGGTCTATAAGATTATTTTCATAACTTAGGAGTCTTCATTTTCATTTGCTTCCATTGGTCCGCTAGCGACATTTGTTTCCAACAATGTCATTGGGTCCACCGGTACAAACCACTAGAGTGTGGGGAACATATATTGAGGTTAATTGCAACTGAATGCATGTTCATGCATAATTTTATGGGCCTATGAGACCAATCCCTACAATTTAAAAACCATTGGGAATTCCACCACCAACCTTCTTCCGTTGGTTGTACTTGGTACCTAGTTAAGATAAGTTATGTTCCAGTTACATTCAGTTAGATGTCCTCTAGTTCAGTTAGTTCCAGTATTGCATGGTTGAATGTGGATAGGATCCTATTCTCACATACCTCATAATTTTAACTAGTTTAACTGATTCAGAGACTGAATTAGATACCTGAAGTTGAACTAGTGAGCTCTGATAGTTATTTAAACACTTCTAGCTAGCCATCAATCAGGATTGAATTGGTACATTTGAATCATACCCACATGATCTGAATTATCCTTTATGTAACATTGTTGTATACTATTGGGTTTAATGATGATAATGTTGTAATTCTACTAATCAATTCTGATCAATTTCCTATGAAATTTGTATTGTTTAGTGTGTATTTTTCATTCCATTCCATTGCACAATTATACAATTCAATTGGACTCATTTCCTATATATCAAAGGAACAATAATTAAATCATGGTATCAAAGCCTATTCATTCAATAAACAATTCTATTTGATCTCCATTGTATGATAGAAGCAACTAGGTTTCAACATAAGTCTTGTAACAATTGCCTTCCTAACTTTGGATTCGTTCGTAGAAGTCTTTATAGGAGTGACAGACCCTGAGAATATGTACATATCGATTTGGAAGGATTGATTATGACATAATTGTGAATTGATTTTGTTTTTGCATTATTTATTACAGGTACTGTGTAGCTTGATTGAAGAATTGGTTGTTGAGAAAAAAGAATTGATGGATTATATTGCTCTTATACCCCAGATCCTTACACCCTTCAACTATGCTGATTGGAGGGAAGTAATGCAGGTACCTGTGTGAAAGCTTGGCCTATTTAGGATGAATATGAGAATAGAGACATAAAATCATCGTCCTAATGAGAAAAAAAATTCTTGAATCAGTTGGACGAATCCTTTTGCTTTCTTTTCACTCACATCTCCAGGTTTCTCCTCTTTCACCTCAAGGGATTAAAGAATCCTAAAGAATCTTGGGAGAATATTGAACTCTTGTCTTCCAAACAAGATGAGATTCAATGGAATATCTTGGAGAACGCATTATTTGCATTGCATCCCAGCCGTTTCAAGGATGTCCAATAGTTTTTCACAAAATTCAAGTTTTTAGGACTATAGTGTAAGCAATGTGGAATAGAGAGGGAGGATGAGCAACATTTTCTCTGCGTGCTTAGAAAACTTGGTTCTAAGTACTTTGTCTTCATCTCTACCTTCCATTTCAGAAGAGATTCTCTCCCTAATTAGAATATTCCTTCACTTGATGGATTTGTCGAGTCTTTAATATAGGAGAAGGGTAATTTGGTCCAAATGGGACTCCCCCAAACTTCCCTAAATCAATATCTTCTGATGTCGGGCTAAACCAATGCAAAAGATAAAGGGAAGCACAAGGTGAATGAGCATAAGGTCACTGATTCGAATCCATAATAGAGACATAAGTCTTCTAAAGGAGATTCCAGCTCCAAGAGAAATATTTAAAAAAAAAACTAAGTGTCCATACGGTATCAGAGGCTTTCATCCATAAAAAAGTTGTATGAAGAAGAAAATCAACCAGCTATCAGTGTAATGACCCTCCATGGGGTACAAAATAAGTTCTAACACTAATATGCATGAATATAAAACCTAGATCAATTAAAAAAAAATTATTTTAAATAAACAATAAAGTAAACGCCGTAATAAATCTGACATGTTTACCATGTCAAGAATTGTGGATGTTGTCGAATCCAATTTTTGTTTCCAAAACTCTTGCCGAGAAAAAAATCCTACAAGCTCACTAATATATGTTGCTACTATGCAAATTTTTCTATTGAATTATTTTTTGAACGGTTTAGATGGATTTCCAATTGTTGATAACCCACCTGTTTCCTCCCTGCCATACCCTGACGGGTACTCTCCTTCCCCTAGGACCCCTGAGCTCGACGGCGATGACAATATGTGGCTAGAAATGGAAATAAAANCCCCTGCCATACCCTGACGGGTACTCTCCTTCCCCTAGGACCCCTGAGCTCGACGGCGATGACAATATGTGGCTAGAAATGGAAATAAAAATAAATAATTCTTCTAGGAGGATCCCAAACTCAATCACCATATATTCAATCTATGGAAATTGAACCCAAGATATAGAACAATAACACTTACAAAATTGCTAATCAAACATGCAAAATTGACACCAAAGGAGACTAAAATTGGAGCATAACACTAAGCTATATTGAGTAAGTGTAAAATAGAAAACCTTGTGAAGTAATATGCTTCTCAAATATATAATTACATGAGAGTTTTTAATGCATAAGGATTCTATTCGAAATAGTAAAAAAGCATGCTTACCAAAACTAGTTAAATCCCCCATAGGTGCATAAAGCAGTTTCCAAATCTATGAAGATGGTCACAAATTTGCTAAGTCAAGTGGGAAATATAAATAGGGATGGAAATAAAAATCATACATTCTTTTAATTGGAGAAAAAGAGGGAGGATGATGTGGGAAAAAAACAAGGCAGTTACACCTAGACTAGCTTTTCCTTTTTCCTTAAAACAACTGTAAAGCAATGCATCTTTCAGAAAAAACATATATGTGATTTAAGGAACCAGGAATTAAGTAGAATTTCTAAAATTGGTTTATAGAATGTTTCCCAAGTTCTCCATGACTCATTTTTAGCATGTGTTTACTTCTAGGACATGTGGAAGGCAACTAGCATAAAATGGAATCTAGGAATCTAGGAAATAAGAAAAAAATGATTAATTAATGTCAAATGTAGGTAAATATGGGTTCAAGATTATTATAACACCCCCCCTTAATCCTGAATTTATGAGTAAATATCAAAAAACTATAGGGCTTAGAAACAAGGCTCAGTTACCCTTTACATACTGCTTGTCCATACAACCAACGAAAGAGGAAAAAACCCAATGGGAAAAATTCTCCCTTAAACATGGACATGAAACAAATTTTGGAAATATTGTCATCAATCATGCTTCACAGCATGATCAAAAATACCTAGCAGTGATTTGAGATTGTTGTAGGTCTTCTCACAAAAAACTTTGGTGAAGATGTCTGCTACTTGTTTTGAAAATGCACAGAAGAGTAGAACAATGGTACCATCATGCACAAGCGGTCTGATGTAGTGCATATGCATCTCAACGTGCTTGGTTTGCTGTCACTAAATTGGATCATTGTAGATACAAATGGTGCTCTGATTATCGCAATATATAATATTTGAAAACTATGATTCGAAGCCACATTCTCCGAGTATCCCATGCAACCACAAACATTGAGTTGTTGCATTTACAACTCCTCTATACTCTGATTCTATAGGTGAGAATGCTATGTCACTCTGCGTCTTGCTTGACTAGATTATTTGCCCTTCTATAAGCATGAAAACATATTGTGATGTATACTTTTGATATGTGTTGTCACCTCCCCTATCACTGTCACTCAACCCAATCAAATCAAGATCAGATTTTTTTTGTAGAAGATCCCATGAGTTCTTGTTCCTTGAACAAAGTTTAGGATCCTCTTGCTTCTCTCCAGTGGATCTCATGAGGCTGATCCATGTATCTCAAAGGCACACTAATTGCATAAGATAAATCAGGTCGAGTGTGTGTAAGATAAAGAAAACACCCAATCAACTGCTTATACAATGTATTATTTACCATAGGAGAAGAACCTGCTTCTTCAAGCTTAACTCCTGAAAGGAATGGAGTATTTCTTGGCTTGCAATATTTCATGTTGAACTTGATGAGAAAATATGAAGCATACTTACTTTGAGTACATGTTGGTATTGAGCAATTTTGAGACCTAAGAATTGGCTCAACAATCCCAAATCTGTCATAGAAAATGCATGGTTCATTTCATCCTTCAAGGAGGCAATCTGTTTCTTTGAACTTCCTGTAATCAGTAGGTAATACACGTACAAAATAAATAGTCATCAAAAAACCATGAATCATCTTCAAATAGACATTAGTATCAGAATTGCATCGAACAAAACTCAGTGATAGTAGAAAGCCATCAATCTTGGCATACCAAGCTCTAGGGGCTTGCTTGAGCCCATATAATGATTTCTTTAACCTGCACACTAAAGATGGATTAGAAACAAACCATTCAGGATTGTGTATGTAAATATATTGAATGAGATCTCCATTTAGAAAAACACATTTCACATTCATGTGATGTACTTCCCACTGCTTCGAAGCTGCAATGGTTAGAGCTAGCCTTGTGGAGTCCATCTTTGCCATTGGTGCAAAGGTTTCAATGTAGTAAATACCATGTCCTTGTGAGTATCCCTTCACTAACAATCTTTCCTTATATTTCAAAGGTGAACCATCAGCAGAAAACTTAGTCTTGAAGACCCACTTACACTGAACTAGCTTCCTTCCTGGGGGAAGATCAACCAGTTCCCAAGTGTTGTTCTTCAGGAGCGATTTGAATTCTTCTTTCATGGCTGTTTTCCATATTTGATAATGTGCTGCATATTCACATGTCTATGGATCTGATTCAGCCATCAGATAGTACTTCTTAGCAAATAGAGGATATTTCACTCAAAGGGTAGTCTCAAATTGAGATTTAGTCCTCCTAGTGTCATTAGGATTTCCGGCTAGTTCACCAGTTGCATGAATGGTATTTGATTCCCATTTTGGTCTTGTAGGACTATTAGGATATGCAATAAAATCATCATTATCAGACATATCAGAATTAGAAAACTCATTATTCTCTTCACTTACAATCAATGGTTCAGGTGATGAAGGGGACTCTCAGAACTTCAACTGCTGCTAAAGGCTCTTCTTTGAACTGAACACTTCTTTCAATTGAAAATTTTATAGTGCTCAAGTTCATTAGTTTTTTCCCTTTTGAATATTTAGAATACTCAACAAACAGGCATTCTTGGCTTTGGGGTTGCAAAGCCTTCCTCTTTTCAGCTGGAATTCTAGCCCAAGCCTTTGAGCCAAAAATCCTAAAATGGGTCACATCTGGCTTGTGCCCACTCCAAGCTTCGAAACGAGTAATACCATCAATATGCTTATGAGGCACCCTATTCTGGATATAGGATGCATAGTTCATAGCTTTGGCCTAAATACTTGGTGGAAAAGTCTTAGCCTCCATCATATAGGTTGCCATCTCTTTTAGTGATTTGTTCTTTCTCTCAACAGCACCATTTTGTTGTGGTGTGTAAGGGATTGAATGCGGCATATGGATACCTGCATATTTTCAATACTGAATGAAATAATATTTGACATACTCACCATGATTTTCAGATCTAAGGATATTGAGTTTCCTCCCAGACTGGTTTTCAGCCAAGGCTCTAAAGACTTTGAAGAGGTCAAAAACTTTAGTCTTATGCTTTAGGAAGTGAACCCAACAATACATGGAAAAGTCATCTATGAATGTGAGTGCATATTTTGCTTGAATCATGGACATATGAGGGAATGGACCAGAAATGTCACTGTGGATCAACTCAAGAGTTGCAAAGGTTCTCTCATGACTAGCTCTCTAATACTTGTGCTCTGGGTGTTTTTTTAGGATACAACATTGACAGACTCCCTTAGAAAACTTGATCTTTAGTAACCCTATGACCATATAATTTTCACTTAAATCAGAAAGATACTTGTAGTTAAGATGGAAAAATATTTCATGCCAAAGCTTGCTTGTTTCATTAGCATGAATCACAAGAGAAGAGGGGTTTGAGTAGGGTAGAAAATGGGAAAACTTGTATACCTTCGAAGTGTGATCAACAACACCTTTTGCTATGACTTTACCATTCAAAATATCAGTGATTTAAACATCATTAGGGGATAATATGACCTTGTTTGGAGACCCATCATGGGTCATTTGATACAGTGACAAGATATTAGAGGCAAGAACTGGAACATACAACACATTATTGAAACAACCATGGTCAAGATCAATCCTACCCTTCCCCAAACTATCAGTGAGAGAGTCATCTCCCAAAACTATTGGTGGACCTGTTGAGGCCTGGAAATTCGCAGGCATCAACAGTAAGGGATTCTCCCCAGTCAACGTTCCCAACTAGCCCATGATTGTTTGGTGTGGGGAATCTGTCCGGTTTGCGGTCCGGCTACCATAGGTCAAGTACAAAACAAAGGGTTTTACCGGTTGTGCCCCGGTCCACCGAGTTTTTGTATTTTGAATTAAAGTATGAAATGCAAGTTCCTAATTAACAATGTAGGGTGATCAAGATGCAAGGAACATTCACAATGTGATGCGCAGGTTCTTACCTCTCGTCTTAAGGCTCACAAGCATCCAAATCGCATATAACAGCAAAATAAACTAACTACCTAAACTATCCCTAGGGAGCAAGATTATCATTCATTAGTGAGTAATACATTTTGTACATGCATTATGAAGAGTTACAGATAGTTGATACTTCTTTCAAGACACATGCACAAGTACAGATATTTAAACAACCATATAGCCAATTGTTTTATGAACAACATTCATTACTCACAGTGGAAAACATCACAAAATATACTGAAGAACATCTCAACAAGAACATAGATTCAAGAAGTTAAAACACTCTCACAGTTAATGAAACACAGCTGAAAACGAAATAGTTCCCCTTCAACATTGCTCATTTAATCGCATTGATACATTCCACATTTTGCTTTCTCCAACAGGCAAAAGTTGCAGTTTCTGATTGTAAAACGAAATAGTTCCTTTTACAAGAAAATGGGTTACAAGTTTTTCCAGGGAAAAAGTCCCTTTCTAGGTTCTAACTTTCAAGTATTTAAACTACAGCAACCAATCGTTTGGGCTGCCCCCAAACGTGTGACCTTCCAGTTCTTCCAACGCTTCATATTCTTCCGTGTTGTCTGTATGCACTCATGAACCGTTTAGTAACGGACACACAGTCCGGTTCGTGCCTTTAGCATTATTGACTTTGCCTTTTTCTTAGATGGCCCTTTCAGCGATCTGGTCGGTTTCCTTTCGATCCTTTCCAAACTGCTCCTCTCCATCGTCGCACATCGTCCACCTACAATTAATCCATGTGCATTATTCATTGAGACTGTGCTGCAAAGAATATTATAAAACTGAAACGGCTACTCCACAGGAAATGGCCAGGTGCACCACGGCGGAAGTCGGAAGGACACTGATGTCGGAAGTCAAAGGCCTTGCCCAGCCACAACAGAGGAAGAGGAAAAGGCTATAGCCTCCGATTCAAAGTTGCGGGCGGGAACAAACTTAATCGAAAATTGGATGACATTACATCGGGAGCTAAAAGGCTTTACTAGCCGCAACGGTGGAAGAGAGAAGGCTGAAGACAGGCGACATGGGAGGGAAAAAATATAGATTGGAAGTCGGCCAGGTTTGGACATCGGAAGACAAATGGCTCTCCCATCCGCAATGGCAGAAGAGAAACGGCTTCGGGTCCACGGCTAAACAGACAAACGTACATCGGCAATGGGAGCTCTTTATGCTTTGGATGGCTAACCGATTTGGGATCCACAATGGTGGAAGAGAAACAAGTTATCAGCCACCGATTTAACATAAAATGATGCCCGTCTAACAGAAAACCTTAAGTGCTTCGAAACTATGAAACCAAAAATGGTTGAAACCTGTTTTCTTCCGAAACAGTGGACCTTCAAAGACAAAAAACAATTTACCCCTGGCTAGGCATACCAAACTCGCATCTGCGACCAACCATAAAAAAACGATACACAGGCAATCTTTAAAGCAGGCTGGAAACCAATCTTGAAAATCATTCAAAATAAAACACGACCAACGATTCAAGCATCCAGCGATGAAAACGACTTTAAATTATGAGGAGGGGCCCAAAAATCAGAAATTTGGGGAGAAAAGTTGTAGCCGCAACAATTGGCGATTACCTGGTGAACCAAGATCTCTGGGTGATTATTCTTTGAGTGGCAGACTGTTTAACCACAAATGCATCTATCGAATTCTTCCAGCTATCTGGATTTCTCAAATGGTGAAAGTGTGTACCTTTAATCATTTATTCTAGTCCAATTTGGGAGAGTGGAAACCAAGATTTTTCAAGTCTAGGTAACTCTGTTGAGGCCGAAATATGAGTTTCATTATTATTCTTGTCTTCAGGTAACTGACAGCTTGGACACCACAAGATTTTAACAGATGGTAAATAGAGATATTCATTTGTTTCGCATTCCCATGCCATTTTAGCACTTTTGTGCTTTTGGGACTTTTGTCCTTTTTTCATATGAGTCCTCCTGTATCCCTTTCTTACTGAATTTTAATTCGGGATCCTCTATCCCATAGTGTCCTTTTGTGTGAGTGGTGTACTTCATGTTCAACTCACGGATGGAGGGGATCTGTCGGCCACTTAGTACTTATGATTCAGCATTTTCTTTGATGTATGATGCTTTCATAGGAGTTTTCTTTTGACTCTTATTTGCCTTTTGGCATTCATTTATTGGCATGGGATCATTTATATTTAATATACTGTTCACCTTGCTCCTTTCCATGGGTCCTCTATTGTCACTCCTTAGAACATTTTAAGTGTGACGTGGATGGAGCCTCAACATAGTATTCCAGACTCTTCGAATCCAATTTATTTCACAGGGGTTAAGCAGGACTTCAATGCACATAGAGTTTATTTGAGAAAACTGCTGAACTGGAAGAAGTTCTTTTAGCAACATGAATAGCAACGCACACAGTCTGATACCCAAAAAAAACGTTTATCAATCCCAAAAAATTTGGCTGTGCCCCATGCAACCACAGGTTTGCTTCCCTCATTGAAATCAATAAAACTTAAACTCAAACAAACTAAAAAACATGACTCAAAAAGACAGCCAAACAGCTTATTTATATACAAGACAGAAGAACTTCAAAGAAAATCAGGAAAAATAAGGTTTGAGAACTAAACCATTTACTGGTAAGTTCTCTTCCCACCCCTGTAGATCTTGCAGCTTATAAGTAGAAGGGCCGAGCTTTGCTGCCACCTGAAAAGGGCCTACCCACAACTGCTGGAATTTAGTATGCTTTCCTTTCTCATCATGGGGGTGATCCCATTTGAGAACTAAGTCTCCCACTTCAAAGTCCTTTGTTCCAGCTTTATGTTTGTCGAACCATCTTTTCACTACTTCCTGTTGTTGCTTAAAGCGTTCTCTGGCCTTAGTCCTAGCCTTTTCTACTTTCAGAAGATTGCATATTCTCATCTGCAGAACTTCATCATCTGACCCCCTAGACTCTTGAGCCATTATGGAAGATGGGAGCATGATATTGGGGGGAAGAATGGCTTCTTTACCATACACAAGGGTATATGGTGATACTCCTATCACAGACTTAGGGGTGACTCTATCAGCCCAAAGGGCGTTCGGTAGCGCAGAGTGCCAGCTCCTCTGGTTTTCTATCACAGTCTTCTTTAGGATTATAGTCAGATTTTTATGAGAGGATTCAGCCAGGTCATTTCCTTGTGGATTGTAGTTAGCAGAATAATGCAATTTTATCCCTTTATCATGAGCAAAAGCAGTTAATTTAATTGATGAAAAGTATTTAGCATTATCAAAAACTAACAAAATTGGAACTCCAAACCTCTTCATGATATGATCTTGCAGGAAGCTGATGACCTCGTCTTCATTTATGTTTCACAGCGGGATAGCTTCGACCCAGCGGGTGAAATAATCTATCGCGGTCAGAATGTATTTGTGCTGCAGAGAGGAATTCGGTTTTATTTCTCCAATAATATCCATCCCCCATTGCTCGAATGGCTCCGTGATCATCATAGGCTTCAGGGGTGCTGCTGCTTTAGGTTGTCTCCCACTACACCTTTGGCAAATATCACACCTTCTGACATGTGCGTGTGCATATTTGAAGAGCGTAGGCCAATAGTAACCAGCTTTGAGGATTTTGTGGGCTGTGGTATATCCTGAATAATGTCCCCCAGCTGGACCGTCATGCAATTCTGACATTAATTTATTTGCATCTTCCTTTTCTAAGCATCTGAGAAGAACCCCGTCATAATTTTTTCTGAATAATACTCCTTCAACAAGTTGATAGGAGGCTGATTTAAGACGCAGTGCTCTTCTTTGCTTGGAACTCCAATGTTCTAGCAACAGCCTTTCGTGCAGGTAATGCACAAGGTCTCTATACCAAGACTCGGGAGCTGTAAACAAAGGACATACCTCCATTACATGTAATGCAGCTTCATCTTCCCAGGTGTGTTCTTCATCTTTTCCATTTTCAGTCATCTATTTGCACAACCCTTGTCCTTTAACTATAGATGTCGGCTTGAATTCAAGGTCGTACTCTTGAAGAGCTGTTACCCAGTTGCCTCTTCTTTCTCCTAACTCCTTCTGTATAAGAAGAGACCTTACAGTTGGGTAGGGGACGATCACCTTGGTTCTATTTTTTAAAATATAAGGCCTGAATTGCTTTACTTCTTTGAATACAGCATAATCTTGTTTATCAGTAGCTGGGTAATTCAATTTGACCCCCTATAGACCAGTACTCATAAAGGATATTGGGAATTCATCCCCCCCATCTTCCTTTTGGGTGAGCACAGCTGCTAGTGAATCATTGGATGCAAAGCTATACAAAATAAAGTCTTTATCAAAATTTGGGCTTTTCAGGGATGGTGCGTGCGCAACAGCAGTTTTGATTTTGTTGAATGCACTCTTCTCAATTTTAGTTCACTTGAATAGTGCATTCTGCTTTACCATCTGCTGCAACGGTTTGACAATCTGAGCAAAATCAGGCACAAATCTTCGCACGAAGTTTATAGTTCCCATAAATGATTGCATCCCCTTTTTATTATGGGGCAACGGGATTTTTTCAATAGCCTTAATTCTTTCTGGATCTATAGATATTCCTTTCTTTGAAACTATATGACCCAGCAACTTGCCTTCTGTGACAGCGAACACACACTTCTTAGGATTGAGTGAGATGCCATATTTCCGGCAGCGTTCAAAAATTTGCCTTAAGTGAAACGCGTGCTCTCCTCTTTTCTTTGAGAATATTGTAATATCGTCAAGGTATACTACAGCACTTCGACCAATCAATCCACGGAAAGCTATGTCCATAGCCCTCTGAAACGTCGCTCCAGCATTTATAAGACCAAAGGGCATCCTTCTGTAGGCAAAGGTTCCCCATTTGGTTCTGAACGTGGTCTTCAATCTGTCTTCTTCGGCCACTAATACTTGATTGTAGCCAGAGAAACCATCTAATAATGAAAAGAGTTCAGAAGCTGAGACCATTTGCAGCAATTGCTCCATGGGTGGAACAGGGTAGTTATCTTTATCTGAAGCTCGGTTTAAGTTTCTGAAATCCATGCATAACCTGATTTCTCCATATTTCTTTCTCACTGGTACCATATTTGATACCCACTCAGAGTGCCTGACCTTAAAAATAATTCTGGCATCCAATAATTTCTTCACTTCACTCTGAATCAACGGTTCCAACTTTGGATGCATTTTTCTTAACGGTTGTTGATATGGCTTGATACCTACTTTAATGAGGATGACATGCTTGATGATGCTGGTGTCATATGTTTTCAAATCTTCATACGTCCATGTGAAAACATCTTTATATTGTTTAAACAAACTGACGAACTTGTCTCTTTCTGCTGGCGAACAACTTTTGCCAAGATTCACAAATTTAGGATTCGCCTCAGTCCCCAAATTAATCAGCTCAAACTGCAGAGATGAGCTGTGAGTCTTTACATTAGCTGGTCTTCTGAACTTTTCATTTAAATTGAACATTTTTTCTAACGTTCTGACACCTTTAGGAATGAAATTGTCATATTTCATCTCGTCCTGATGTTCCTCATCATCTATAATGGCTCCTTTAAATACCTCGTCATTTGTCAAGCATTCGATTATTTGCTGATCATCGTTGAACACTCTGAAGTTGGTGATCATATCCGATACTGAGGGATTGAAAAGAAATTCAACAGAACATCGATTATTAGTGGGTACGAGCCTAGCGGCTGATGTGGCTAGCAGATCAGCTGCTGCATTTTTAAGTCTTGGGATCGAGATAATATTGAATGCATTAAAACACTTAAGTAGGTCCCATACCTCATTTTGGTAAGCCTTCAAGTGAGGGGAAACACAATGTATTTTATTCCAGACTTGTTTCATAATAATTTCAGAGTCTCCAAAAACTTTTAAATTACTTACCTTTAATTCAATCGCTTTCCTCAAGCCCTACACCAGCGCTTCGTACTCAGCTATATTATTAGTACATTCAAACTCTAATCTACAAGAAAGAAAATGTTTATTCTTCTGGGGGTCTATCAGGACACAGCCATCCCCTGACCCCTCTAATGTCTTAGAGCCATCAAAAAACAAAGTCCAAAAATCACTAACTACTGAATGCAAATCTATTCCTACCGCTAAATATACTATTTTACAATCAATTTCATCAGCCTGTGAAAATCGAAGGAGCTCAGGCTAAGTGTCAGATGTGTTGCTGGCCTCTTCTGCTTGGTAATTTTCAGGTTCCAACTCAATAAAATAGTTTCCCAACACAGAATCCACTGGTACATTCTTCTCATCCAGTTGAGTAACATTGTACTTCATGTGAGGCTCTCTTAGAATCTTAATCTGATTCGGACTCCCTTTGTATGGAAACCACAGATGCGACCAATCTGAGGCAAAATGCCCATTTAATTTGGCTGACCAATCTCTACTCAGGACAAGACCGTAAGCGTCTGGTATATCAGCCACCACGATGTTGACAACTTGGCATATTTTGTCATTGGATGCCAGACGGACTAGGACATCTTCCATCTCACCGATTACCTTTACATCTGTCCTATCCAGCTGAACAACCCTCCACATGGATGGCTTAGGCTATCCATTTATCTTTTTACAGATTGATATGGGCATGACATTAACTGACGCCCCTGAGTCTACCAGACAATTGTGCACGTTATGATTACAAATTTCGAATGTGAGGAGGAAAGGAGGATGTTTACTTTTAGACTTACCTCCAATGCTGGTTTCTCCAATTTATTCTTCCTCCTAAGGTTGATTATCCATGGCAAGCTTCTCATCCGATGCTTCAAGTGCTTTCAATAGTCTTTCTTTTTGCTGCAACACTTTACACATTTCGAATAGTGGAACATTCGCTTTTACCTTCTTTAAATCCTCCACGATGTCATAGTCCATCGGATGCTCAATGCGATGAGGTTTATCAGCATTCATTTCTTCTTTACTTGGCTTGGTCTGCGCGTCATTCTACCTAGGATCTTGGCTGGTAATAGTGAATTCTGGAATTTTATCAGCTGAGGGTCTGTTTTGAAATCTCTTAACATTTCGCTGAAGCCTTTTAATCTTTGGCAGAATGAGACTGTTTTCTTTAATTGGCCCTTAGCTCCTCATTGCTATGTTGATTTCCTCTTCAGCATCAAATAAGGAAACAGAATTCCACAAAGCCATAGTTTCCTCTTCTTGTTCCTTTGTTGACGTAGTACTCTCTTTCCTCTCTTCATCCCCCTCTTCTCTTAATCTAGAATCCAACATCTGATTCATGACCAATGTCATTGAATTTATCCATTGTGGACAATTTTTTTCAGAGTGGGGCTATTGGTGGAAAGTGCAAAAATTTTCCATCCCTATCTCTGTCAAATTCATAGATTCAGTATTATGTAGAGGAGGTTGAGACTGATTGTTGTCTTCTCTTTTCTTGTAATAGGGCCTATAGAACTTTTGTGTTTCCTTCTCTTTCTCCAAGTCTATGATTTTATTAGACAGCCTCTGCACCATTTTGGCCATATTTTCATAATCCGGCAATTTCTCTTCCTTAAGCTTAGTAAACAATAAGGCTTTCCTACCTGCACCTTTCTCTCTTGACTGTTATGGATAATCCTCAATACTTTATCTTTCAGCTTCCACTACTTCTGCCTCTTCGTAGGTTTTTTCCAAAGTAGGCTTGGCCCTACCTTTGGCAAACATGGCCAAGTCAGGGCCTAAGGCTGATGTATAATATTCGATCAAGACCTTGTCTGAAGGCTTGTCTGCGTCAAAAAAATTCTTGAGGTATGCTGCAAATCTTTGAGTAAAACTGTGCACTTTCTCCTTCCTCTCTTTCTTCAAGGCACATAGCCCTTTCATGAGGGATGCATGAGTTTTTTGAGTTGCATACTTACTTCTAAAAATTCTCTCGAAGGTATCCCAATTAGGGATAGAGTTAGCAGGAAACCCAAAGTACCAAGATGCTGCGGCTCCTTTAAGGGTATGTGGAAATAGTCTGCACACTACGTCTTCATACTCTCTATCCCTTAATCCTTCAATTTCCAAGTAAAAACTTTGTAGGTGATCATCTAGTAGTATCTTCTCATTTGGGTCGAACTTGGGGAACATCTTGTCAAAGGCTTGAGGTAGGTCATGTAATGGAGGTGTCAGGTTTAAGGGTGATCTGGCTCTCCATGCAAGGGGTGGATTTGGTGGGTTAGGAAGTGGATTAGCATTTACTCCTGCCATGAGTCTAGGTGGAGAGTGAGGAGGTGAGCCAATAGGGGTGTGAACAGGAGAACTGTGAGGGGTATCTAGTCCTTATAGGTTTAAGGGTAGTACAACTTCCTGTAAGGCTTTTTCTACAAGTTCTCCCCAGTCTCCAACCAACACTGAGTCTTCTAAAATGGGACGATATTTTCTTGTGTAATCTCTTCTGGGAAATTCAGCGATGATTGGAAATCCTCCAATCTTCTTTACATATGCCCTGGTGTGTCTTCTTAAATCGTCAACAACCTCGTTATTCACAGAAAACAAATGTTCTCTATTTCTTTCTTCTGGAATTGGATTATGAAACCCACTGCTTTCAGAACTGTTATCGGTGGAATAATCTCGGGAAAACGGGTTTCCTCGGCCAGCCATGCACTGGCGGCCCTCCTTCTAGCGCCAAAACTATTGAGGCTTGGAAATTCGCAGGCAGAAACAGTAAGGGATTCTCCCCAGTCAATGTTCCCAACTAGCCCGTGACTGTTTGGTGTGGGGAATCCGTCCGTTTTGCGGTCCGGCTACCGTAGGTCAAGTACAAAACAAAGGGTTTTACCGGTTGCGGCCCGGTCCGCCGATTTTTTGTATTTTGACTTAAAGTATGAAATGCAAGTGCCTAATTAACAATGCAGGGTGATCAAGATGCAAGGAACAGTCACAATGTGATGCGCAGGTTCTTACCTCTCGTCTTAAGGCTCACAAGCATCCAAATTGCATACAACAGGAAAATAAACTAACTACCTAAACTATCCCTAGGGAGCAAGATTATCATTCATTGGTGAGTAATACATTTCATGCATGCATTATGAAGAGTTACAGATAGCTGATACTTCTTTCAAGACACATGCACAAGTACATATATTTAAACAACCATATAGCCAATTGTTTTATGAACAACATTCATTACTCACAGTGGAAAACATCACAAAATATACTGAAGAACATCTCAACAAGAACATAGGTTCAAGAAGTTAAAACACTCTCACAGTTAATGAAACACAGCTGAAAACGAAATAGTTCCCCTTCAACATTGCTCATTTAATCTTATTGATACATTCCACATTTCGCTTTCTCCAATAGGCAAAAGTTGCAGTTTCTGATTGTAAAATGAAATAGTTCCTCTTACAAACAAATGGGTTACAAGTTTTTTCCAGGGAAAAAGTCCCTTTCCCTTTCTAAGTTCTAACTTTCAATTATTTAAACTACAGCAACCGATCGTTTGGGCTGCCCCCAAATGTGTGACCTTCCAATTCTTCCAATGCTTCATATTCTTTCGTGTTGTCTGTATGCACTCATGAACCGTTTAGTAAGGGACACACAGTCTAGTTTGTGCCTTTAGCATTATTGACTTTGCCTTTTGATTAGATGTCCCTTTCAGTGATCTAGTCGGTTTCCTTTCGATCCTTGCCAAACGGATCCTCTCCATCGTCGCACATCGTCCACCTGCAATTAATCCATGTGCATTATTCATTGAGACTGCGCTGCAAAGTAGATTATAAAACTGAAACGGCTACTCCATAGGAAATGGCTGGGTGCACCACGGTGAAAGTCAGAAGGACACTGATGTCGGAAGTCAAAGGCCTTGCCCAGCCACAACAGTGGAAGAGGAAATGGATATAGCCTCCGATTCGAAGCTGCGGGCGGGAACAAACTTAATCGGAAATCAGACTACATTACATCGGGAGCTAAAAGGCTTTACTGGCCGCAACGGCGGAAAAGAGAAGGCTGAAGACACGCGACGTGGGTGGGAAAAACTTTAGATAGGAAGTCAGCCAGGTTTGGACATCGGAAGACAAATGGCTCTCCCATATGCAATGGCAGAATAGAAACGGCTTCGGGTCCGCGGCTAAACAGACAAACGTACATCGGCAATCGAAGCTCTTTATGCTTCAGATGGCTAACTGATTTGGGATCCGCAATGGCGGAAGAGAAACAAGTTATCAGCCACCGATTTAACATAAGATGAAGCCCGTCTAACAGAAAACCTTAAGTGCTTTGAAACTATAAAACCAACAATGGTTGAAACCTGTTTGCTTCGGAAACAGTGGACCTTCAAAGACAAATAACAATTTACCCCTGGCTAGGCATACCAAACTCGCATCTGCGACCAACAATAAAAAATGATACACAGGCAATCTTTAAAGCATGCTGGAAACCAATCTTGAAAATCATTTAAAATAAAACACGACCAACGATTCAAGCATCTAGCGATGAAAATGACTTTAAATTATGAGGAGAGGCCCAAAACTCAGAAATTTGGGGAGAAAAGTTGCAGCCGCAACAGGACCTTTCAACATGTCAAGAGAGGAGAATGTCTCCTTTGTTGAAACCATATGTCTAGAAGCTACAAAATCTATGATGAAGCTAGGTGAGCTCTATGTTCTAGTAATTAAGGCATGTACTCTCTCCCTATCTTCTAAATTTGATCATCCTTCCCTCTTCTTTGAGAAATCAGGAAGGGAGATGCTATTATTCTCCAGGAGTTGGGTCAACATGTCAATTTTCTTCTTCATACAATATCTCTCAAGATGATATCCCTTACTATAGTATGTGCAGTAGCTCATTTCTCCTTTATTCTTCTTCTTCTGGGAGTTCTTCTTAGAGCCTTAGGGCTCCTCTTGAGACTTTGAACTGTCTCTCTTTTGCTCAAATGGATTTTTAGCTTTTTTCTTGCTTTTTGAATCCACCCTTAAATCTACATCAACCAAAGCTTGGTATTTGGAATTTTTGTTGGTGCCCATCATCACCAACTTATCTTGCTCTTGTGTGAGGGATTCCATGAACTCTGCAAGCTTAGGCATCTTCCAGGATCATGTTGTCAACTTGGTGGCATGTAAGGTCAAAACAAACACTGAATAATTAGTACCAAGGTTAGAGAGTATGGCCAAGACTAGTTTCTCTTCCTTCTTTTTGATCCCACACAGCTTTATCTACAAAACAAGGGCCTTCAACTTGGAAAATTAGAGTTACAATTATTCAAATCTATTAGGACTCAAGGAGATCAGCTCATTCTCAATTTTATGTCCTCTCATCTCATATTTCTTTCCAAAAATCTCTACAATATTATCCCACACTTCATTAGGTGATGTCAATCCATCAATATGGAAGGGAGGTCTCTTGAATTGCTTAGACAAAAAATACCATAGGCCTCATCCCTCCTATTGTGCCATTTAATTTTCTCTGCAGCTGCATTGTGATCTACCTCAGTTTCCATGGTCACCATGTAGAGACCTTTAATTATCAACAATATCTCCATCTCAGCTTTCCACTCAAATAAATTGAATGGATTCATAATGATCTTCTAAGATTGGTTCATAGCTTAGTAACTGTGCCATCGAGTGAGCAGAATGTGCTCCCAGTCAAGATGTCAAACCTGAAATAGAAATATGGAAGGAGATAAATTGAGCTACAAAGGCTTTGATACCATGTGGAAAATGAACCCAAGAGATAGAACAATAACACTCACAAAATTGCTAATCAAACATGCAAAATTCACACCAAAGGAGACTGAAATTGGATCATAACACTAATCTGTATTGAATAAGTGTACAATATCCAACCTTCTGAAGTAATAGGCTACTCAAATATATAATTACATGAGAGGTTCAAATGCATAAGGATGCTATTCAAAATAGTCAAAAATCAAGCTTACCAAAACTAATCAAATCCTCCATAGGTGCATAAAGTAGTTTCCAAATATATGAAGATGCTCACAAATTTGCTAAGTCAAGTGGGAAAGATAAAGAGGGATTGAAAGGAAACTCATACATGTTTTTAATTGGAGAAAAAGAGGGAGGATGATGTGGGCAAAAAACAAGAAAGTTACACCTAGACTAGCTTTTCCTTTTGCCTTAAAACAGTTGTAAAGCAACACAACTTTCAGAAAAAGTAGATATGTGCTTTAAAGAACGAGGAATAAAGAAGACTTGCTAAAATTGGTTTCCATGATGTTTCCCAGGTGCTCCATGACTCAGTTTGAATGTGTTGACTTCTAGGACATGTGGAAGGAAACTAGCATAGAATGGAATCTACTAATCTAGGTAACAAAAAAAATGATTAATTAATGTCAAATGTAGGTAACTATGCGTTGATTATTCTAACACAACCACACTCTTCCATAGTCACATCTGAGTCACAAAATCAGTCTGTGCTCACACTATGGCACCCGGAAGAGAAAAAAACCCTCTCTATTCCTTCTTTTCTTCTTTTTATTAACCCTTTCGTTAATAACAATGCATCCATGCATCACTTTAGTTTAACTCATTCTTTACCTAATTGTTTTATTTGTTTATTTTATTCACTCTACCTTATTTTCTTATCTTAGGTTATCTTTTACTTATTTTTTAGTTTAGTTTAGTTTAGCTTAGTTTATTTAGTTCATTTATTTATTTATTCCTTTATTATTATTATTTCATTTATTTATTCCATTTATTAGTATTATTTTATTTTATTTATTTATTTCTTTTATTGATCTAATTAGTTACATTAGGTTTATTTATATTTAATTATTTTAATTATTATTATTTATTTATTTATTTTATCATATCCGAATATGTTTATTTTCTTTAAGACCAATTTTTATTATTTCTCTTTAGTTCATTTAGGTGTTTTATTACCACCACATTCTCGTCGCGACTAGAATTATCAAGGCGTTATGCTCCCCGCATGCCCTTCCGATAATTACCACATGTAGGAAGTTGTTTATGAAAACTGAGTGAATGTTACCTTGGTTCTCCTACCCTGTGAAGAGCCAGATGTTTCCTTGGGAGTAGGGTTGAATCCCTATTGTGCAACCCCTAGTATAATCCTCATGAGTGACCGACTTGCGTCCTACCCTCACGAAATGTGCATCTGATGAGATGGAGTTTTCCTCACTCTATTCAAATATCATTGTGTCATGAGTTTGCTAGACTTACACATATAATTTCTCATCCCCTTCACTTGAGGTGGGTCGATTGGAAATCGTCTCCCATCAGCTGCACATATAACACACTGTGCATCAAATATCATATAATAATATTTTAATCATAACATAATTATTCGTTGACCTCAATTTTTGAGGTTTCCCCTCTCATTCAGAGTCCATGCATGCCACTACATCAAAACATGTCAAAATTTAATAACATTACAAACAAGTTTGGTATCACCTTCCATAGTTGTTGACTCCCTTAGAGTCTTTGCATACTAATGCTCTCTTCCTGTTCATGTACCTTCCTTTCTTGACACATTTGACAGACCATCAGAGTACATGCTACACAATAAAATTTTCAATCATTCAACAATATAGAATTCAACTCTTGCTTGATAGATTCACATAATTTTCTCATTCATTCATAGCTAAAATCATCATATAATTGTATTCATAATTAACCAAATCATAATTCATTCATCATATAATACATAAGTTAGCAAATTTTGTTTAGTTCATATCTCTTCAGTTATCAAGATCTGGATCATCCAGCACCAGATTTCCTCGATAACGTGTCCATATAAATTTTTAAATACCAAATTAATAAATAGCCTGGTCATTCTTCATAGAACGCCCTTAAAGTCTAGTCATAATAATATCCAAAGTCAAGGTAAAAACAGGGTGTTATAGTCAGCCCTCCTTGAACAGAAACATATTGCTCCTCCACAAGGATAAAATAATTCTAATGCTGGACCACTAACATAATATCATGGGAGATTCCATGCCTTGAAGGAATGCCTCAATTAGTTGAAACCTTACTTTATTGATTCTGTAGCATCCAACCACATGGTTTCCTCCAAGGATTCCTTCACCACTCTACATCTCATAGGAGGGACTACTATTAATATGACTGACAAGTACTAGATCCCAGCAACATGAATAGGTTTCATTACAATCCATCATGGTGAGTTCAAGAATGTTATCTATGTTCCCTCTCTTGCAGCTAATTTGTTGCCTGTATATCAAATGAATCACACTGGCTTACTAAAGCAAGTGGTATTTGGCCCTGACTTAGTAGAGATTACAGAAATATAAACTATAGCGACAGGAATTGCAAATCATGTGTCCAAGGCATATGCAATCTCACATTTCATGCCATACTCGGATCCAGTACAACCACAACTTCTATTCGAAGTAGATAAAGGTATCAAAATTCCTTTACTTCCTATTGCAGATATAGATTTATTGTCTAACATTTCAGATTTAGATTCAGAAAAAGAGGAATAACAACATGATTATGATATTGATTTTACACCTCAAAGAGATATAAATATAGATCCAACATCCACTTCATCTCAACAACCTAAATGGGTTCAGCAGTTCATGAAAGCAGTTGAGGATGGTGCTGGGGATCCAGATGATAAGAGAAAAATGAGGTCCCAATATTAGAAAGAGTATGTTGCACTGTCCCACACATATCCACTTCTCCCTGAGAGGTGCTTCATGATGTTGGGGTCATATTCTCAAACATTCAAGGAATATTTCCATGATCAAAGATGGAAGGCATCCATGGATGATGAATTTGATTCGCTACATGATAATAAAAAATGGGAACTTATCTCCTTACCTCCATCAAGGAAACTTGTCCAGTGAAAATGGGTCTACAACACCAAGATAGGATCTCATGGAACCACAACCAAGTAAAAGGATCAGTTGGTGTCCAAAGGATACCGACAAGCTTAGGATTTGACTATAATAAGACATTCACTCCAGTAGCAAGAATGGATTCTATCAGGCTTGTCTTGGAAGTTGCATCTTCAAAGAGATGCAAGGTACATCACATGGACGTGGAAAGATCCTTCCTCCGTGGTGACTTGAAGGAACATGAGTCATCTCATGGTTTAGCAGAAATAAAAATAGCGTTTATCTCAATACAGTTGAGGCTGAGTACATTGCATCATGTCCATATTGTAACAAATAAATATGGATTTTGAAACTATTGGCAGGAATGTTTGATGCCAATATAGATCAAATTGATATATATTGTGACAACCGAAGTTGCATCAAGCTAACAAAGAACCCAATGTTTCATGATAAGTCAAAACATATAGAGATAAAGTATCATTACATATAGGATATGGTGCAGAGGGGATCAATAAAGCTCCAATATGTGGGCCTATAGAGGACCAAATTGTTGATGTGCTAACTAAGCCTCTGACTTGCGTAAAGTTTGAACACTTTCGAGACAAGCTTGGTGTAGTCCAAAAGGACCTCCCTAGAAGGAGAGAGTAATGATAATATTATTATTGAGAATGAGATGGTAATGGTATGCTAGTGTAGAAAAGGCAAGTTTAATTCATCAATATTCTTATTATGTCTGACATTTATTTTTTGACAAGTGTATCCTAGCATCCAATTGCTAAGTATGGTTCTGTGGAAAAGAACACTTACTTGTTGAGAGTGGTCCTAGAACTTACCAACTGAGAATGGTTCTATAGACAATATTACTCTCATATGGTGAGTGTTCATGCATTCATTTGCAGATGAGATCTGCATTCATTTCGAGATAACAATATCCTCTTTGAGGATGGTCCTATGAATAAGTTCGCTCTCTTGTTGAGAGTAGTCCTATGGAAGATAGTACTCTCATATGGTGAGTGTTCCTACATTCATTTGTAGATGATATATGCATTCATTTGCAGATGAAATTCATTAGAGGAAATTTCAACTAAAAATGGGCCTCCTAAAAAATGAATAAAATAATAGTTAAAATAATAAAATAATATTTATTAATTTTGGAGGATAAAAGAAAAAAACTACTTTTTTGTTTGTATTTTCGACATATCTCCTCGTGTTTTTACTCAAATTTCAATCGAGAGAGATTGTTGGATGCAGAATTAAATTCCGCATCAAACGAGTACCTTCTCGGCATACTTTTGATTGACCCCTCTACCCCAAAAACAAGAAATACCTGGAAAACATGATGATGACATCATCATCACAATTTTTCAGGTATTTCTTGTTTTTAGGGTAGAGGGGTCTGTCAAAAGTATTCCAAGTGGGTACTCATTGGATGCGGAATTTAATTCCACATCGAACGAGCTCTCCTGATCGAAATTTGAGTAAAAACATGGGGAGATATGTAGAAAATACAAACAATAAGTAGTTTTTTTATGATACCTATCCCCAAATTTATGTTAAAAAAGTGTTTAAGACCTATACGGTATTTCAAATTTAAATAAATTTAATTGGCTAACACATGATGACATTGAATTTGAATTAGACTTAAAAGGTCCGTTTTGAGTTGAAATTTTCTGTAATGATCCTCTTTAAGGATGGTCCTATGAAAAAGAACACTCTCTTGTTGAGAGTGGTCCAAGCACTTAGCGATTGAGGATGGTCCTATGGATGATAGTACTCTCATATGTTGAGCTGTCATGCATTCATTTTTAAAGGAGATCCTCCATTCATTAGCTTATGGCAATATCCTCTTTGAGGATGGTCCTACGGACAAGAACAATCTCTTGTTGAGAATGGTTGTAGAAATTAGCAGCTGAGGATGGTATTGCATATGATAGTACTCTGATATGGAAAGTGGTTATTCATTTAGTTGCAGAAAATTTCCTTCATTCAGTTGCAAATGATGATGCTCAAACATTTAATTATGTTGTGTGTGATTTAGCTCGGTATTTGTATACTGATAGTGCAGGTGATGCTTGAGATGATGGAAAAAATGATCATGATCGAGATAATGCCAGAGGTGATGATGCTCAAGATGATGTCAAATATGATCATGCTCAATGGCAGAGATGATCATGCTCGATGGAAGATATGATGATTCTCAAGATGATGCCACATATGATGATTCTTAACATGATTCTAGAGATGATGATGCTCGAAGGCAAAGATGATGATGCTTGAGATGATGCTAGAGACTATGGAGATGTTTGTGACGATGATCTTCCATGGATGATGATGATGTTGATGCAGCTGTGAAAAAATCCTATGACATATAGATTCACCAGTCGGTTGTGCAAAATTATTGTTGTAAAATATCTCCCTTGTTAAGAAGGAGTGTCGAAGAAATGTAACTGTTGACACTGAGAGGGGGGGTGAATCAGTGTGAAGCCAAATTTTAAACCTTTCTTAGCTTCTCACGGTTAGCTACCAATTCATAAAATCAACACTTTACCATAATCATTTCATAAACATCATTCACATAACATAAGCATTTCATTCATAAAGCACCATAACACAGAAGAACACCACACTATATAAATTTGTAATCTTTTTATATTATTTGGGTCCGGCTACAACCGTTAGGAGAAATCAGCACCTACTGATATGAAGAGCACCTACTCTTTATCCAGGACCCTGCCTGGTTTTCTTAGACCCTGCTAAGAAAGGTTTGAGGTATCCTAACCTCAAAAGCAAGACAAGCTTGCTTTTACATTAAGGCTCACTGTCACATCAACTCATCAATCTGCAAACACATCAACTCAGCTGTAACACTGCTCATCATTCATCTACTGCTACTCAACACTACTGCAATAGTCTCAATCTCTGCTCAGACATCTGAAGTTGTACCTTCAAGAATATTCAAGTAATCAAGAGGTCTGCACATGTGCCAAGTCATCAAAGGAAATGCTGCTCATGATCAATGCTGCTCACCGTCTTCTCTGATCATCATTGTCCACTCTGATGTAACCTTGTTCATTAGAAATCTATACTACTGCAATACTGCAAAGTCTGCTTTTCAACATTCTGCCACTAGCATCATTTCTTTATCACAAGGAATCTGCTGCTCAAGAATCTCCAAGTCATCCAAAGGACTCCCCATATGCCAAATCATCAAAGGATTCTGCTTAATACATCCAATTCAATTTGACATTGCTCTCACTCATCAACTGCTGCTCATTACTCTTATCATCAACCTGTCTAATCTAAAACCATTCTTTCCACAAACAACTGTTGTTCATGACATTCATCAAGAGGTATGCTCATCAAAGGGCTTACTTATGCCAAGACATTAAGAGAGTTCTTAGATATCAGCAAAGACTGAATAATACATCAGCTACAATAAGAAATATATCAGTGTTTTAAGGCTGCACTAGCACCTTTCTCATGCGTAACAGGCCCGCTAAATATGAACAATGAATATTACCCGAACCTTAGCAAGTCTGCAAATTCTGGGACATAATCTTTCTCATCTCCTGCTGGACATCAAGTTAGTAACATACCCATCAAATTTTAGTTGCACACTGCTACTCAGCAAAGGTCTACTCATCAACACTACTGCTATCAAAGAAAGCTTGCTTCAGATCACAAATCAACTCTGTCAAAACACACTGGTAGCTTCAGAACCACTGAATCACATGACTGTGGTTTCATCAAAAATGGTATGCTTTACCTCCTTACAAAACTGATGCTATACTGAGATCAAGACTTCTCACTTCTTCAAACCTCTGTCCCAAAAACAAAGAACGTGTAATGTATTGATGTAGGTGAGTGCTAACACGATAATTTTCAGACTCTCCTTATCAGCTTCAGCAGTCAAGTATCATCATAAGTGAACTTCAATATCCTCTGTTAAATAACTAGCCACACAGAGAAAGCTACAAGAAAAGAGATGGACTGCTACAGGACAAGAGATAAGCTGCTAGAAGAAAAGAAAAGGTCCTTTCTCAACAACAGAGATAAAATTCCTTCAAAATATATGTGTAGGAGTATTAGCACAACCCTCACATAAAACGCCCAGCAGCCACAAATAACTCCTGTAGATGAATGGTAGTAAAAAATTTCTGCCCACGACTTGTTCCATTTTTTGACCAATGAAAAGGAGTTGACAGAATATGTATCTGCCTGGAATTAGTGTGCACTCCTTGTCTTGGTAGTTGTACCCAATCACCATGAACTTTGCTTTAAAAAAAAATACACAGTACTTAACCCCCACGATTTTGGCCATCAATATTCTCTTGCTAACTCAGCTTGCAGGCTATTTGTAAATGAAGCATTTTTCCCAGTGGTGCACCCTCAGTCAATGTTGCTCCACCTCATACAAAATATTCCATAGTCCAATGTGCTCATATTTACAAAATATTCCTCAGTCCATCGATTTCATCTTTTTATTGGAATAATTCAGACTACCGTGAAAGCCCAAAACACATCCAAAGATGGACTGCCAGCAAAGTTCTCCTCAGATAAAAATTAGGGACTGTTGTTCCAAAAAAAATTTCCACGCTGAGATTTTCTGCTCTACAAAATTTCCACGCTATTTCCAGATATTTCATGCCTGCTTGGTAGTCCTGGATACATTGAACTACCATCGTTCAAGACAGTGTTGATATAACACTTAGCGATGGTCAATGTCCATACCTTGGATGCACTGAAAAACCCAATATGCTAAGCCATCTCCCTCAATATCTATTAGCTCCGGGTTGAATAAGGCTTCGGGTGCTTGAAAACGTTCTGTGCCAACTCTGATAACTCTGGTAGCATATAATCCTTAACCAATACTGTTGTCTCGGTTCCAAGATGAATTTCCTTTTGAAATCATAGCTGATATAGCATAGCCGTTCTTTGATTTCCCTTGCTGTTTCAAAATCTGAGGTTCTATTAAGAGCATAAGCTCGGCGAAAAAGAAGCTCAATCAAATAAGAAGTAATATGATGCCCTGCAATGTTCACTCGCTTAGAAGCATGAGGAAATAAATACCCATCTATATCAGAAACATTAAAACTGTTGGATGTCAACGCATATCCATTGGGTAAAGCCTGCGATTGATTGCACGTTCATGAACCCTGATTTCATGGATCTAGCGACTCCCAAAAGAATTTCCAGCTTGATTAACAAAAATTTCCACACACAAAAAAATATCTCAGAGCACGATAAATTTCCCACGAACTCACTGCGACTCACTCACCTGTTTTTTTTTATTCACGTGGAGTAAATATATACATCTTTAAG
This sequence comes from Pseudotsuga menziesii, assembly GCA_001517045.1. NCBI lineage: Eukaryota > Viridiplantae > Streptophyta > Pinopsida > Pinales > Pinaceae > Pseudotsuga > Pseudotsuga menziesii. The sequence continues at coordinate 293,390 of LPNX010876485.1, forward strand.
GTTATCAATATCCATAAAATAAGGAAAGTATACTTTTTTATTTTAATTTTTTAATTATTATTGTATTTTAAATTACCTTTTGTAATTCACCTTATCCCATTAATATATTTTTATATTAAAAAAAATTTCTATCAAGTCACCCATTATTCTGTTGACTGGGCTAACTTCTTTGACTATTTTAAACTTCATGATCGCCAAAGCCATCATCCAGCTTGTGGGAATGGGTGCAAGTGTCCCACACATATCTTTGTAGCTTCATCTTCAACAAATGACCACATAATGGGTCATTTGTACCTATCATGGACCCAATCTATTAAGACGGCTTCCTGAAAATAGGGTTAGTCACTTATATCCATAAGAATACCATCAAGAAGACAATCTTCACCATAATTGTGGATACCAATACTCAAGTCTCCACATCATCTAGCTTGTCCACTGCAAAGGATTGGTGGCATCAATGACAACTGAAAGGGCCATGCAAGTCACATGTTGGCATCAATGACAAATCAATCAACAATCTCCCCCTTTGTCATTGATGACAACAACTCATGCTCCCCCTATGATCATACTCCCCTCTTGTCTTCATCTCTCCCCCTTTGGCATCAATGGCAAAGGGTGCCCACATACCTATCTCTGAAATCTTTGATCACTGTTGACTGCTCCCCCTATCAATATGCATGATCCTAGGACCTGTCTGTATGCCTGGAGTAACCATCCTTTCTCCTTTGAGTTCATTTTCCAGCCTCATGAACTCAAGGTGTGCTAAGGTCTTTGAGAGACCTTACACTTGGCTTGCCATATGGCAGCCATCCTCCCTGCTCTGATCAGCTTCTCCTATCTGCAACTGCTCTCTCTTCCTCATCCATACCTGCTTCTTGGCTTCTATCCTTTGAGCATTTGTTCCTTCACTGTCCTTGCTGGTGTTCTTGGCTGAGCTATAAGTTAGTCTTCTCATATCATTCCAACAGTTTTGTGCTTTGTGTCCAAATTTGTTGCATGACCAGCACCTAATTGAGCTGTTAGAACTTTCAATACTTCTTTGATCCACTTCATTTCTCCATGTCTGATTGCAGACATTATCTATATCAGTGTTTTAAGGCTGCACTAGCACCTTTCTCATGCATAACAGGCCCGCTAAATATGAACAATGAATATTACCCGAACCTTAGCAAGTCTGCAAATTCTGGGACTTAATCTTGCTCATCTCCTGCTGGACATCAAGTTAGTAACATACCCATCAAATTTTAGTTGCACACTGCTGCTCAGCAAAGGTCTACTCATCAACACTCCTACTATCAAAGAAAGTTTGCTTGAGATGATGGAAAAAATGATCATGATCGAGATAATGCCAGAGGTGATGATGCTCAAGATGATGTCAAATATGATCATGCTCAATGTCAGAGATGATCATGCTCGATGGAAGATATGATGATTCTCGAGATGATGCAACATATGATGATTCTTAACATGATTCTAGAGATGATGATGCTCGAAGGCAGAGATGATGATGCTTGAAATGATGCTAGAGACTATGGAAATGTTTGTGATGATGATATTCCATGGATGATGATGATGTTGATGCAGCTGCGAAAAAATCCTATGACATATAGATTCACCAGTCGGTTGTGCAGATGTATTGTTGTAAAATATCTCCCTTGTTAAGAAGGAGTGTCGAAGAAATGTAAAAGCAGGTGATGCTTGAGATGATGGAAAAAATGATCATGATCGAGATAATGCCAGAGGTGATGATGCTCAAGATGATGTCAAATATGATCATGCTCAATGGCAGAGATGATCATGCTCGATGGAAGATATGATGATTCTCGAGATGATGCCACATATGATGATTCTTAACATGATTCTAGAGATGATGATGCTCGAAGGCAGAGATGATGATGCTTGAGATGATGCTAGAGACTATGGAGATGTTTGTGATGATGATCTTCCATGGATGATGATGATGTTGATGCAGCTACGAAAAAATCCTATGGCATATAGATTTACCAGTCGGCTGTGCAGATGTATTGTTGTAAAATATCTCCCTTTTTAAGAAGGAGTGTCAAACAAATGTAACTGCAGAAGGTATTCTGCTTTGTATTATTATTGTTATTACCCACAAAATTATTATCAAAATGTATTTTTGAGTCTCCCAAGGCATGTTGGACCTATCATCAAGGAGAATTCATATGGACTGGGATATTAGGCCTCTAATTTGATTAATATAAATAGGAGAGGATCCTTTCTCATTTGGACAAGTAGAACACTAAAGAAATTGTGCTAGAGTGAGAAGAAACAACCCATTTGGAGGAGAGGAAGCAATCTAGCCTTATTCTTTGGGTCTTACACTGTACTTGGTTTAATTCTATGTAGAGGATGTTGTGTTGGGTTTTTTACCCACGAGGTTTTCCCAAGATAAATCTTAATGTTCTCTTTTGTTCTGTTGTGCTTGTTGTTCTATTAAAGAGATGCTTTTGTTTCGATGTCATAACTTTTAAAACCTCAACAAATAAAGGGGAACTATCAATGCCATTAATATCTTGATTCCTCCTACTAAAGTCAATATTTTATTATTATCTATAGTATTTACTAATTGGATTTCTCTTAACTGTCCCTATATACATGATTGATAATTGGAAGTGAGAATGTGATTTTTTGTACGGAAAGGCCAAGGAAAAGGTGGTAACAAACTAATGGTGTTCGATTAATTTTCAACTACTTATGAAAGAAATGGTATGCTTCAAAGGGCATGTGCTATTGGATTCTCTCCATCACATCTTTGTGAATTTTACCAAGGAAAGTAAATAAGTAGAATATTTGTGAAGTTGATGTAGCAGAATCATTGTCTTGAAGATTCCATTAATATTAGTGTATTGAATAATAACAAGAGTGATTGGAATTGAAATGGGTAGAAAGGAGGAACCATTATCCACCAAAATGGGTTGCATGGTAGTGAGGAGTGGGGAAGTCATGATTTGAATAGAATGGGAGAAATACTCAAAGAGGGTTCTAATAAAAAGGATCATAGGATGATGTGATGGAAACAAGGGATTGGTTGGAAAAAGAGTGGTTGTGGGAGGATGGCTCAAGACTTAAAGAGAGCAGGGAAAAAACTTTTTTGTATTTATGGATATCAGTGATGCATCTTTCCTTACAAATATTTAGGTGTGTATGAATACCACAAATAAAATACCTATGATTACATTGCTACTTTCTTGTATACTCCTATGTTAAGGTAACATTTTTTAAAGAAAAAACAGTTTATTTATAATATTAAAGGATTTCATTTCTGAGAACACTAACTAAAAATTCAAGTTCAAAAACTAGTATGCTTCTTAACTATCAACCTACAAATATATTCATATTCATCCCAAATTTACTGCAAAATTGACATTCTTGAAAAATAAAAAGGCTTCATTATTTTTATCTATGGCCTAAGTCCATGGTTTATGTTTGGTGATTGAAGAGTAAATAGTCAACCTTGGAAAAAAATTTGTCATTACGTTCAATTAAAACAATTAAGAAAATTTCATTACAAAATTTGAAAACAAACAAGTGCACATATATTTCACTATCATGTATGACGACCAATGTGTCCTATTGAGTTTCATTCACATGCCATTGATCTAGATGTATCCAATTCCATAATTCATTTTCCTCATCCTCGATCAATAGTGTTAAACTTTGGAAAAACCATTTCCTTCCAACTGTAACTTTTTTTATTGGGAGGGGAGATATGGTTGAGATGTTAGGAAATTGATTCCAAGAATCATCCTATAGTAGTGTTTCTCTTCCATCTCTAACCTCCCAAAGCATTGCTGTTGGATTAAAGATCTATATTGAGACACAATCTTCTAGATTGGAAATCCTTCTACTTCCTCCGAGAATATTATGCTATTCTATTTTTCTAGACTTGGTGCATATTTATTGTTCCATAATATTGTGCATGGGTGAAAGTAATATGTTACACAATTCCACCAGGTTTTATCTCCAAATAGATTACTCATCACTTTTAAATCTTGACGCCTGACGCACCTAAATGTTTGGGATAACAAAGAGTATCCCAATTGAAGAGGGCCTACTTGCATTGAGTATCTCATCCCCCTAAGAGTAACATTTTTTGTAAACTATGAATGTCTTTTATTACTCTTTTTGGACTAGCTATGGCCAAGCCATAAAGACATAATTTGTAGAATGACTAAGAATAAGATGAGCCTATTTCTTAGGTTGAGTGATCGAAGTGGTTCTAAGAACCCTAAGTTGTCTCAAATGATGATAAGGATTACACTATTATGTAGGGATCAGTGAGAGCTTTCCAATGACAATTGAATTCTTAGAATTTTATCATTTAAGCTAGCATCATATTAGGATCTTTAACTGAGAAAATAACAAGCACAACAATCAAACATAAGAGACAATGAACACAATGTTTTTCCTCGGGGAAACCATAAATGGAGAAAACCCCACAACTTTCTCAGAGATAGAATCAGCACCAAAAGTAAAACCCCAAAATAGTAAGATGATCTCTCGACAGCAGTAGGCTCTTTCTTTCTAGCCCCAGCAACTTCTTCTCTCTCAGCTATGCGATACAACTGAGTGTGAGTGAGTGTGTGATAAATATAGAGACTCACTCTCTATTTATACTAATTCCCAACTTGACAATAAATCACTAGGGATGAATTCTATAGGAGAGTCTAATAACCCTAAGGCCCTGGAACTGCAGGGACTTTAAACCTTGAACAATAGGAGGGTTACCCACAATGACTTGACATGACTTGTTTACATTATTGAATATCCTAATAGGAACATCGGGGCATGACATGACTCAAATACATTACAGACACTTCCCGGAATAAACATCGGGGTAAAAGACATAAGATATACAAGTGAATACATTTTGAAGTTACAAATACATCAACACTCCCTCTTAACTAGGAAGGTATTCTCTCGACACAATTTATCAGCAATATTTTTCTTCTCTGTATCATCTGGATCATCAATGATTTCTCATCATCTTCATCTTCAAGTCATCTTCATCTTCATCTTCAAGTTATCTTCATCTTCATCTTGATCTGTATCATCACTCGATCTGGATCATCACTACTATATAATCTCTACAGGATCATCATCACTAGATCTATATAATCACTCAATCTGGATCATCACTGGGTCATCATCATGGGTGCTATCTCTTGATTCTTCTCATCATAGGAAGTTCCACAGAGACAACCCTTTTTCATGTTTGATGTACATCTATAGAGCCAGTCCTTTTTCATACTGGATGTATCATTACATAGCTAGTCCTTTTTCATACTAGATGTGGCATCTACACAGAGCTAGACCTTTTTCATACTGGATGAATCTTCATAGAGCTAGTCCTTTTTCATACTAGATGTGGGATCTACATAGAGCCAGTCCTTTTTCATACTGGACGATTCTTCATAGAGCTAGTCCTTTTTCATACTAGATGTGGGATCTACATAGAGATAGTCCTTTTTCATACTAGATGTATCTTCACAGAGCCAACCCTTTTTCATGTTGGATGTGGGATCTACACAGAGCTAGTCCTTCTTCATACTAGATGTTTCTTCATAGAGCCAACCCTTTTTCATGCTGGATGTGGGATCATCACATACATCTGACAATGGAAGGAACCAATCCTCTCACCATGTCATAAATGTTACATCCGACCATGGAAGGAACCAATCCTCTCACCATGTCGGAAGGGCACAACACTTATATCTGACCATGGAAGGAACCAATCCTCTCACCATGTCAGAAAGAAACAGCACTTACATCTTACCATGGAAGGAACCAATCCTCTCACCATGTCAGAAAGGAACAACACTTACATCTGACCATCGAAGGAACCAATCCTCTCTCCATGTCAAAAGGGCTCATCATGGACTCATCACTTCCTCTTGGGAGGAATCTCGATCTGGAGAACACCAATATTCTCCCTAAAGTACTCAAACTTCACCCTAGCCAATGGCTTAGTCAACACATCAGCTATCTGTTCATTCATCGTAACATACTAAAGCTTCACTACTCCTCTCTGCACCATATCCCTGATATAGTGATACTTGATCTCGATATGCTTCGACTTGTCATGGAACACTGGGTTCTCCGACAACTTCACACAACTCTGGTTGTCACAATATATACAAGTAGCATCTAACTGGAAGTCAAATAAATCAGTTAGTAGCTTCCTCAGCCATACTGCCTCATAAATAGCTGAACAAGCTGCGACATACTCTACTTCAGTTGTACTCAGTGCTACACAGGATTGTTTCTTGCTAAACCAAGAGATCACACCTGATCCCATACTGAAGCAACACCCTGAATTTCTCTTCCTATCGATGGCACTACTTGCCCAATCTGAATCAACATAACCCTCCAGGTTAATCTTCTGATCAGCCTTATACTTGAGCCCATAATCAACTGTACCCTTCAGGTACCTCAGAATATGCTTTGCAGCAATCATGTGAACATGTCTCAGATCTGTCAAGAACTAGCTCAAGGTTTTCACAACAAATAAAATATTTGGTCTCATATTTGTCGGGTACATCAAGGACCCAATCATCTGACGATACATCATGGCATCAATCGACTCAGATGAAGCATCACTCAATAGATTCAGGTTCAATGCCATAAGTGTCATTAAGGCCTTGTAGTCCATCATCCCAAATATCTTTAGGATATCTATTGCATACTTACCTTGTATGAGGAATATTCCATCTGCATTCTTCCACACCTCCATGCCTAGAAAATAATGTATCATACCCAAGTCCTTCATTTTGAACTCGGCAGCAAGTTTTCTCTTCGTATCAGCAATCAACCCATCCATACCTGTTACAAAAAGATCATCTACATATAGTAGGAGCATAACTGGATAGCAAGCTATCAATTCTGTCGTACCATGTCCTGGGTGCCTATTTCAAACCGTATAGGGCTTTCTTCAATCTACACACATGAGAATTCCTACCATGTGTCTAAAAACCAAGTGGCTGCTCAACATACACTTCCTCTTCCACTACACCATTCAAGAAAGTAGTCTTGACATCCATTTTGTGTATCTTCCATTTCATCACTATAGCCAGAACAAGTACTGATCTAATGGAAATGTATCTGGCTACAGGTGCAAAGGTTTCTTCATAATCTATTCCTTCTTTCTGGGAGAATCCACGAGCCAGGAATCTTGCTTTATATTTTTATATGCTACCATCTGTAGCATGCTTGATCTTGTAGATCCATTTGGAAGTCACTACAGACCTCCCCTTAGGTCTTAGAACAACATCCCAAACATCCTTCTTCATGATAAATTGGTATTCTTCGATCATAGCATCCTTCCATTCTTTCTTTTCTGTTGCTTCTTCATGGTTGGAAGGTTCTTTGTCAATGAAATCACATAATAAGGATACATAACTGGAACAAGAAATGGTTCTTTTCCTTTCTCTGTGTGATTCTTCTAGAGCCCCATATCTTTCTGCACCTTGGATAACTTCTCATACCCAAGCAGGTTTCCTCTTATGAGGATTCTTCTCTTGAGGTGGATCTATAGGTTCTTGAGGTTCTTCTATTTCTCAATATTCTTCTCGATATTCTTTGTTCATGGTTGTGTCATGAATTTTGGGTGCTTCTGTTTCTTCAGGTTCTTCAGCAGGTCTCTTTATAGATTTGTTGTAAGCTGATTCTTCGTCAAATGTCACATACCTGTTGATGTCGATCTTCTTGAATCCTGGGAAGTATATTCTGTAATCTTTCGAGCTTTTAGAGTATTCCACAAATATACCCTTCCTTCTTGAAGGATCTAACTTTGTCCTCTTTTCTTTCGGAATGTGTATGTACACTGGATAACCGAATATTCTAAGATGGCTGACTTCTGGTTTCTTGCCAGAAAAGACTTCTTCAGGTGTCGTATTCTCAAGTACTCTGTGTGGAGTACGGTTTTGTACATACATCATTGTTCTGGAAGCTTCTTCCCATAGATGCATGGGAAGATCTTGATCATGAAGCATGGCCCTTGCAGCTTCCATGATCATTTTATTCTTCCTTTCTGCAACTCCATTCTGTTGTGGATTATATGGAGTGGTTAACTCCCTCTTAATCCCCAAATCTTTGCATAAGTCTTTGAATTCATTCGATGTGAATTCTCCGCCATTATCTGATCGAAAAATCTTGATCTTCTTTTTTGTGTGGTTCTTGATCAAGGTTTTGAATTCCTTGAACTTGCTAAATACTTCATCTTTGTTCTTCATAAAGTATATCCATGTCTTCCTGGAAAAATAATCAATGAAAGAAACATAGTATACATAGCCGCTTAATGAACTGGATGACATCGGACCACATGCATTGGAGTGGATGATTTCCAAGATTCCTTTTGCCTTGCTCTCGCTACTTGGAAATGTCTTCTTTGTGTTATTTCCTTTTGCACATATTTTGCAAACACCATCATGTTTTGTTTGCATTTCTGGAAGACCTTCAACAGCTTTGCTTGCAAGTGGTAGTGCCCTGTAATGCACATGTGCAAGCCTTCTATGCCAAAGTTCATTTGGTTCTACTGAGTCCTGAACCAAATCTTGTTCTGGTTGGCCCTTCTATTTGTATAGACCTCTTTCTTGTTCCCCAATCACTATTTCATCATCAAAATTCTTTCCCTTTGGCCACATAAGAACTTGGCCATATACAAAAGCAACCCTCATTTATTTTGCATCCAATGTAGATATGGAGAGGAGGTGCTTCTTTAGTCGTGGTAAAAACAATACATTTTTCATCTTCATAGACTTTCCAGAGTTTATTTTATAGGAGGATTCACCACTATATTTTATTGGATACTGGTAGTCATCCCCAAGTTTCACCTTGTGAGGTGACGCGTGTTCAGATAGTTTCACAAATGATTCTTTGAATCTCATCATATGTTTGGAAGCACCACTGTCTATAATCCAATCATTGCTTCCGTGTTAGATAGTTCCCATGAGAGCGAAGACCAGCACATATTCTTCATCACTTGAAGAATCATCACTTTCTTGTCTGATTCTCTTTGTGGAAGGTTCATCATCCTATGCAGCATGAGCATGATGTCTTCTCTCATTTCCCTTTTTATTCTTTGAGTTCCCTTTATTAGGGAAGTATTTGGATATGTGACCTTTCTCATCACATGTGTAACATCTAATAGTAGACAGATCTCTTCTAGAGTGTGAAATATTACCTTTGGAGTGATGATGGTCCCTTATGGTTTTCTTGGTGTGGACTGTGAGAGCTTGCTCTTCACTCCCCATCTTTTCTTTTCGAGATGCTATCCGATATTCTTCTTGAGAGCATTATTTCCATAGTCTGCTGAACTTGAATAGCTTCTTTCTGGCACAGATCCCTTGAATGAAAGAGTACCATGCCCTAAGTAGACCATTCAAGGTGATCATCACAATATCCACATTCTCCACTTCTTCATCTACTACTTCTAGTTGTTCCTTGATCTGAGATACCCTTGTAAATTAATACTGGATGGTCTCTGCATTCTGGATCTTTACATTCTTCAATTGGTTTCTCATAGTCATCTTCATGTTTATGTTCTTCCCTTCAAATAGTTTGGTTAGGGAATCAAACATAGCTTTAGGTGTCTTTAGGGAGGACACCTGTGGTATGAGGTGATCCTTGATTGAATCAGCAATAATCCTCTTATCCATAACCAACTTCTTCTTGTGTAAGGCCTTAGCCTCATCTCCCTCTGAAACTGGAACCTTCTCATTGATATAGGACTCCAACTCATTCTCTTCTAGGACCAAGGAGATCCTATACTTCCAGGATTGGAAGTCATCAGCTTCCTTAAGCTTTTCATCGAGCTTGGTATGATGAGACATCTTAACGAAGAGCCTCAAATGGAAATACAAAATATTTAGATCTTACCAGGTCAAGATGTTGGATTTGGATCTGGAGCTGAATTTCTACAGTGCTGGTTTAGGAGCATATTGGGGTTTGACTTTCTCGGAGTTTTGTCCAACCAAATTCTTTTATCTTGATCTCTAAACTTTGGTTTTTAGGAGGAGATCAATGCAGGCCTGGGCTCACTCAAAAATTCCACTTCTATGGAAATCCCTAATTTTCGGTAGCAGTGTTGGGTCCAAAACTAAAAAAACTCATAATCAGATTCTACCTCGACAAAAATATGTGCCCTAGGGAGGAGAGTCAACCCAACCTTATTTTGCTGAAAATCTATGGAAAGAGATCCAAAATGTAGGAATCCTCAGTTCTCGCAACCACATAGTGTCTTCTTCTCAGGTTAGCTCTGATACCATGTTAGAATTTTATCATTTAAGCTAGCATCATACTAGGATCTTTAACTAAGAGAATAAAAAGCATAGCAATCAAACACAAGAGACAATAAACACAATGTTTTTCCTCAGGGAAACCATAAATGGAGAAAACCCCGCAACTTCCTCGGAGATAGAATCAACACCAAAATTAAAACCCCAAAATAGTAAGATGATCTCCCAACAGTAGTAGCCTCTTTCTTTCTAGCCCCAACAACTTCTTCTCTCTTAGCTATGCACTAAAACTGAGTGTGAGTGAGTGTGTGATAAATAGAGAGGCCCACTCTCTATTTATACTAATTCCTAACTTGACAATAACTCACTAGGGCCAACTTCTCTAGGAGAGTCTAATAACCCTAGGGCCCCATGACTATGGGCACTTTAACCCTTGAACAATAGGAGGGTTACCCACAATGACTTGACATGACTTGTTTACATTATTGAATCTCTCGATAGGAACATCGAGGCATGACATGACTCAAATACATTACAGACACTTCCCGAAATAAACATCGGGGTACAATACATAAGATATACAAGTGAATACATTATGAAGTTACAAAAACATCAACATGAATCACCTCAAATAGACATCTTATGAGGGAGATATGGCCTTTTGATGTTTTAATAGAAAATGAGGAAAAAGATAAAAAGAATGTGGCACATGGCATTTCCATAGGTTTCCATGTCCCATGAATGTAAAACTAACTTAGAAAGGATGACATGATGCTGATGTCAGCATTGTGACATGGAAACATGAGAGGATGCCAATTGTTGTCAATATCTTGCCTATTTGGCACATAGGTGGACCTATTTAGAAGTCCCACATGACATGTTGACATGGAAGGTATAGTTGGAAGATGAGTGGATGCTAAGTTGGCACACATGAACTAATGCAAAGACACCATATAACACTATGAATTTAACTATGAGTGCTTGGAATTAAAAGAATTTAGCTTATATTATGCACTTTATAAGTATATTCTATACTTGTCAAATTTGTTGGGCACGTATACGAAGAGAGGAGTCCATGGGATTCAATCCCATGACCTCCTAACACACAAACAAATTATTTAACTAGCATGTCACTTTTTCTATCTATTAATGGATACGGGAATCAAATTGTTTAAGGTGGTACTATTTAATATTGTTGGATCGATAATGTTCCTAAGTACCTTAATGATATACCTAGGAGACATAAACATTGGCCTTGTGATATTTTCTATAGTCTAAATTAGGTTATACTGGTCAAAAAGGTGATTTTGGCTCATTAATTGTAGTTGAGGTGCTCTAGTTTGAACATCCTGATATTTCAGACTATGCATTAATTGTAAACCAGTTCCAGCTTTAACTAGGAGCACTAGTGTGTGTAAAAGTGGTTTTTTATGGTCTCCTTGGCATTTATTTTCCTCCTATAGATTCTTCCACTCACCGATGCACTCTCCCATGCTTGCCTTCCCTCATTTATGAACCAGGCATGCTTCTTACCTATTCACACATGTTCACACATGGATTCTTGACAGTTTGGTTAGGTTTGAGAGCCTATTTGTCAACCTAGGATGGTGAGGGGTCAAATCCTAGTCTCCCACTTGGATTCATTCACATGGACATCAGGGGCTCACGCATTGTCTCCAATGTACTATAAATATGAATCATACATATCTACAAGGTGTGTTGTAATATAATGGTTATATATTAGCACCTTTCACATGTGCTATTCCATCTATTTCAGTCTCTTTCTTTTTCTCTTGCATATTTTGTCAAACACTTTGATGGTGAATTGTTCTAGCTCCTAGATCTACTCGAGAAGAAATTATCACATGGTATTAGAGATAGTTGTAGCTGCCAACAAATATAGTGAGGTTTTAGTTTCTATTTAGGGAAAATTTCCAGTTTACTTGAGTGTTTTTCATTGCAAGTTCTTACAGCAACTTCATGGATTCACAAGCACTTCCTCTCATTTTCCCATTCAGATATTCTGAATGGAAGTCGAATATGTGTGCATATATCAAGAGTAAATTCCTCTATGTTGTGTCCATTGGTGCTGTGAGAGATATAGAGTCCTTTTAAGAGAAGTGTGATTGGCTTAATGACAATGATAGAGCCCATGGAACTATGTGTCTCGCTATACCTCCTACCATGCGCTATCCCCTTGATTATGCTGAGTACCCATTCTAGATTTGGAGAAATCTAGATGAAGCTCTTGTCATGCAGTAAGAAGATGTGAGCTATATGGAGAGCAAGAAAATGGGCACCTCCTTATGTGTTCTCCCTGCTATGATATCGATCTCATGCATTTCTCAAGAAGTTGTTCGAAATGAAGAGGAAGAAGTAGCAAGAGATTCAACAAATGATCCAACTCAAGTTTCTTCCTCTGTGGCTTCCTCTCCTTGTCAAGAAGTTATGTTTCATGAAGATAGCATAAGAGTTGCTTCCATCACTACTGATGAATATTTATCTATCCGTTCTATGCCCTTCTCCTCTATGCCTTCTGTTGTAAATGGTGAAGATGTATTACTAGTTGATGTTCATAGGGATCCTTCTCTAGAAGATGGGTTTCAATTCACATGAGAGTATTGGTTTGAAATATGGATAGGTTTGGATTTCAAGTGAATATCTCTCATTGATTCAAACTCTCTTTCCCAAGTATTCCTCCACCATGACTAGTAGAGTTCCTTCAAGTTCATATGAAGATGGAGAAACCTTTTCCATCACAATGGCACATTCGAGACACTTTTTCCACCTTATTGGAGATGATTACAACCTTCATTCAAAGTGGATGCTTCAACCTTACTAGAGATTATTACAATTAGGGCACCCACGCCCTTATAAAAACCATACTCTACCATTAACTCCAAGATAGTTTGGGAAGTTTATTTTTGAATAGAAAATGATAAGTATGAACATGGATCGAGGCCATGTTTGGAATGCAATACAAGGTGAGAATGAATCATGATGTCGAAAATTAGAGACTTGGATGCATCCTAAGGTGTTCTTCACAAAGGACGAGGTGGTTTCTGCATGTAGTTTGAGTTGGGAATGGTTCTTGAGACTGTACGAACTGTATGGACCAACACTACATAGAAGTATGTGATAGAGGATGTGTCTTGAGGGAGTTTTTAGAATATGATCAAGTTTATAGTTACAAGTTACAGAAATGAGCAAGGAGTATGAATCGAGATTATTTTTTTACATTCAAGGATCCCATGAAAAAAGTGCTTGCAATACACATTGAGGTACATCAAATTCCATCCATGTTTATACTTCAAAGTATAAGAATTGATTGTAGAAGCTATTGGTGATGTATTTTTATGATAAAAAGTAACATAACTAAGAGGTGATATCATAGGACTAGATACAACCTTCTTTTTTTATATTGTTTAAAATATTTGAGACTAACAAAAGGTGGTCCCACTATTGACAGTCGACCTGGAGATATGGCTCAAAGCAGTCGAACTCCATTAGAATGTTTTGGTGCACTTGTGATTGATATTTGATGTTTTAGTATCTTTTTAATCATCTTATAATTATGGATTAAACAAGTTATCTTCCTCAATTTAAATAAGTTTTGCTAGGTAAGAAGTCTCTTTCATGCAAGAAGCATTATCATTTTAAAAGATCCTAACACTTAAAAAGATTTGTTATCATGAAGAGCTAATGTTCAAGTGGTAAAAAAAATATTTTTAGATCAAGTGTTATTAGAGAATAATTTTACAAGTGCATTCTTATGATATCTAAGCTAAAGTGAGGGGAAGGAAAAATTATAAGTTCAAAGAAGATCTCCTTGACGTGATATGGAATCCCATGAAGAAGATGCTTCTTGTATGGGTCCTAAATATGTTATTGAAGCACTCCTTAAAAAGGGAGATTTGGTGAAATATTTGTATCAAAGATCGTAGAAGGATCAAGAAGAGGGGAACCACCTAAACTTAGAAGGATTGAAGAGCTCAACGAATTCAACAAGAGAATTAAGGATAAGAATGTTGAGTTGAGAATATTTCTACAAGACTCATACGATGAGAAGAATAAGTTGTGATCTTCCAATAACAAGCCTTGAAAAGAGGATTTGGAATAGTTTAAAAAATGGAATGATCTAAGCAAATATTCTCCATGAAAATTCCATAAGTTGGCCATCAGGTATGCAGTAAAAGTAATTATTCAGTTTTGCATTTTTCCCACCAAGATGTTTGGTTTGGTACATTTGAAAAGCATACTAAAGGTAAAGGATTTAAGTTGCAAACAAATATGGGGTATGAAGTAAAATTCCTTGGAGTTCATGGCCAAGGTTTATTAAAACCTATAGAGCCAATAAAGATACCTCTTTATGTAGAACTGTGATATAGTGAATTTGAAGAATGCTAAAAAATAGGTGAAGCAAGAAGCTGCTCAAGTGTGGCGTTTGAGTCAATGCAAAAAGAGATTTTGCAAGCTAAAAGCATATCACACCATTTCGGTGACAAGAATGACAAGCCATATCCAAACAGAGGCGAACAAGTCAATGAAAATATCTTCTTATCCAACTTGTTGTCATTGAAGGTATACCTGTTATGATTATTTAAATGAAGAAGATTACTCTAGTATGCAATCCATGAATCCCTGCACTTTTTTTGGAATGTGGTAAGAGACCGACTATGAACATAGGAATCAAGGTGCCATACTAGAAGTTACACCTATAACTTGATCCAAAGTAGCAATCGAGGACAAGGAGAACAACAAGCAAAGAATTGAGTTCAAGAACATGAACTAGAATTTTTGCATTCATCATTTCTTGAGTGGATTTTTGGATGCAAAGTGAGAGTTAAACATTTTCAAGACCTTTTCTAGAAGAAGAGGCCCTCATCCATGAAGGATCCCTATACAAAAAATTTTCATTTTAGGAAAGCGTCTTGAAATCAAACAGTCCTTCCAGTCATCATCTTGGGGTGGCAATCTAAGATGGAACAATTATGGGCATGATTTCGGGGAAGCAACCTAATATGGAACAATTATGGTTATTAATTGTAAATAGCTAGATAACATGCATACTTAGTATTTCTATTTTTTTCATTATTGTAACTAGGATTTAACTAGTTTTTAAAAGTCCACCTCCTTTCAAACAATAATATAAATCCTTAAAAAGAACAAAACAATAATAATAAAAATTGTAGAAAATTATAATTAGTAGGAATGGTAACTCTAAATATAATAAATCAAATGTGAATACTTAATATTTTAGGGTTACTTTAGGATAGGATTTGTATTGGCATTTAATTTAATAAAAAAATTTATGAATATTTAAGTGTTAGCTCGTTAAAAAAGTTAGGATTATTTAGTAATGGTTAATTATTTAGTTAAGATTAATATCTAGCTTAATAGTGGCCACAATCTAATAAATTTAGAAGAAATATATATATTAAAAAAGTAAAAGAAAAGAAGAAATATTTTAATAATAAAAAATCTTAGTATTATTTTAATTCTTTTTGGCTAAGTGGTTAAGAAGTGTTGGTTTTATTTAGTGTGAAGTTTAGTTTTTTTTTTAAGTTTTTCTGAAATATTTAGTGTTAAAAAATTGTGGTGTAGTTAAAATTTGGGGTGAATTTGAAGGTTGGAAGATAGTAACTAAATATTAAGCATTGGTTAGAGTAAATATTTATTAAGCAATTTTAGAATTAGTTTGTAGTAGTCTTTTAAGTTAAATTTGTTTATGGATAATTATAGCTTACATTTGGCTTAGAGTTAGGGTTAATATTTTTCAGTTAAGTTTTCGTAGGATTAATAATTTTAAAATGGACAAGGTTGATCATTTAAATTTAATAAACAAATTAAGAAATTTAGAATAGAATTATTAGTTAAGGTTATTATATTAATAAAAAATTCAAAATTTTTCTTATCTAGGTTAGACCATAGGTTCGTAATAATTGGTCTTCTTTATTAGAATTGTTTAAATCATATTAAAATCTATTAATTCTATGTTACTCTGTTAACCTAGAAGCTTGAGACACTTTTCTCCAAATTATGAGCCCTAGTCGCTCTAAACATCTAAACATCCACATTTATATCTTTCAACTCAATTCACCATCTTTGTGATAGATTTCTATTGCTTTAAATGCCATGTAAAATGTATGCTTTATGTTATGAACATAGCAAAGATGGTTTTTTAAATGTCATGTTCATTTATAAGTAAAAAATTCAAACATTGCAGATGTTATGAAAACATGTTTGGATTTTTCTTTCATGTAAGCAAGCTAAAGAATTGGACAACAAGCTCATTTAGCTACTCCCACAAATACAACAAGTCAAGATGGAAGAAGGAAGGCATGACAAGCAACAAATTGATCAAATCCAAGATGGAAACCAAATCTTTACCAACTAAGACAAGAAACTCTACCAATCATATAATATTTCAATCTTAAAATATAATTACATGCCATCAATACAATTTCAAAGTGTGGCCATAAGACTTTTGTATGCTTCCATATCAAACCTCATCTTGAGAGCTCATTGTCACTATAAGGCCTTATAGTGATGAATTATGTTAAATTTAATATTTCACTTTTAAATTTTGGAAAGACTAAAAGTTGTTAAGTTATTGAATTTTTTATCTACTTTTAAAGAGATTGACTACACACTAACTTCACATCCACATAAGCACTTCAAATACATTAAAAACATTGGATTAATAGCACTAATACAACAATTTATTATTTTCATCCTATAAGTTCATAATGCCATTTTTCATAGAAAAACAATCAACTTTCAAATTTTCCATCTTGACAACTGAAAAATTCAAAAAACCCAACAAACCCACAGAGCACATATTTTTAACAAACCCACTCATTGAACAATGCCAAGAGCCTGACAAACCCACACAACCCATTTTTTTAACAAACCCACAACACATTCTTTTAACAAAACTACAAAACTCACAAACCCACATGACACATTGTTTTTAACAAACCCACACAACTAAAGAATGCTAAGAGCCCAACAAACCCACACAACACATTTTTTGTTGAATGCATTGAATTTCCCACCTAAATCCTTTCATTTCCTTGGAACCTTTCTAGTACAGGAGAATGTGGTGTCATTTCAGCCTCTGACCTGTTAGACTGGATCTTCAACAATTCCTTCTTCTTCAGCTGCATTTCCAAGAGTTCATTAACAAGTTTCATCTTCTTATTCTCCGATTTTCTCTTCTTTTGCTTCCGCTGTAGTGCCTCCACTTCTTTGTCCTTTTGCTTCAGCTGTATTTCCATCCGTTGCTGTAGTGCCTCCACTTCTTTGTCCTTTTGCTTAAGCTGTATTTCCATCCGTTGCTGTAGTGACTCCACTTCTCTGTCCTTTTGCTTCAGCTGTATTTCCATGAGTTCATTCTCACGTTTCTGCTTTAGCAGTAATGACTCTACTTCTTTGTCTTTTCCCTTTATCTGTATTGCCACGACTTCATTCTCAAATTTATGCTTTACCAGTAATGCTTCCACTTCTCTTTCCTTTTCCTTCAGCTTTAGTGCCATGAGTTCCTTCTTACCTTCAATATTTCCATTTTTCAACATGAAATCTTTCTTTTCAAGATGAAATATCTCCTTTTCCCGCATGAACTCCTGCTTTTCAAGCTCAAATTGCTTCTTTTCAAGATCCACATTCCTCTCCTTCACCTGCAATATAGGAACATATGGTGGCATTGCAGCGTTTGAGCTGTGACCCTCGCTCTCCATGAATTCCTTCTGCTTCAACTGTAGTGCCATGCGTGCATTTTCCGACTTTAGCCTTTCCAATTCTAGCTCATGGTCAAGTTTCATACTTTCATTCTCCAACTTCAGCCTCTCCAATTCTTGCTCATACTGAAATTTCATATTTGCATTCTCCAACTTCATATTTGCATTTTCCAACTTCAGCCTCTCCAATTCTGTGCCCATCCCTTCCTTCTGAAGTTGTATCTTTTCATTCATCCATTTCAATTCTTTCTTTTTATGCTTCAACTGTCGTTCCATTCTTTCACTCTCAACTTTCATCTTTTCATTCTCCAACTTCAGCCACTTGAACTGCTCCTTTAAAACCTCAAATTCCTCACCAATACCCACTTTCTGCTCCTTCATCTTCAATCCTGGAATTGTCATCCCCAAACTTTGTATCGATGCTCTTCTTGCACTATCTGGTTCCATCCATGTGGTTCTTGTATCATCTGGCAACATGCCACACATCACTGGATTAAGGTTTTCTGGGACAGCGGAGATCATGTACCCATGCAGCTCACACAGCTGATCTGATGTCCGAGAACATGTCCCGTCTAACGCTTGGCTCCGCTTCATTCTCTTACTTGGAAAGGACGCTATCACCTCTTCTCCTGCATCTTTGTCAGTCTCATCAAGATAGTCCTGGCCAACTTCACCATTGTACTCATTCTCTTGGTCATTTCCTCCATTTTCATCATTCATGAGACCCAATGCCTCAGGATAATCTCTGCCTCCATTTTCATCATTCATGGGCCCCGATACCTCAGGATTATCTTGATGCTGCTGTTTTAAAGGGTCTAACATGTCCTCCATTTCGGCCGCCGAACCATAACAACCCATATTTCGACTCGAGGCTTCCTGTTGCTGATCTGGATGCTGCAGTTCGAATGGGGAGAACAAGCCCTCCATATTCGCCGCCAAACCATAGCAGTCCATCTTTCGAACACAGTGAAAAGAATAACAGTCCAACAGTCCAACTCTAGGCTTCCTCTAATTCAAAACAGATGTATAAACGCGTAGCCATAAGAGTCCAAGCCATGGCTATGAGTAGTTATTATAGATGTTAGGTCTTTGTTTTAGATTTACGGGTAGTCTAGACTCGCGAAGATTCCGCGTCATTATAGAGTAGTGGGTGAAGATTTTGGCTACTTCCCCACAGCGTCAAAGCTTTGATTTGAATAACTTACATTCACGTAATTTGTTAATAAATTAACCAAAAAATAAAATAGTCCAGCTTTTAAACAAATTAAATATTAAACAAACTATTTTAAACATAAAATTACCTGTTAATAAATTTACCAAATAGGTATAATGGGTAAAATGGTCAGGCTTTTAAAAATTAAATATTAAACAAACAAATAGGTATAATGGGTAAAATGGTCCGGCTTTTAAAAATTAAATATATAACAAACAAATAGTTATAATGGGTAAAATGGTCCGGCTTTTAAAAATTAAATATTAAACAAACAAATAGGTATAATGGGTAAAATGGTCCGGCTTTTAAAAATTAAATATTAAACAAACAATTTTTAAACATAACATGACCTAATTCTTTTAATAAATTTAACAGAACGGTAAAATTATACAGCTTTTAAACAAATTAAATATTATACAGCTTTTAAACAAATTAAATATTAAACAAAGGTAAAGTAAACAAATTTAATAATTAAATATTAATAATTATAACTGTACATTCAATTTTTTATTAAAATTTTCATTATTATTATGTCTACGCAACGAAACGGTGGTGGATCAAAATTACCCACCTTCATTAAAAAACTACATATTTAGGGAATTAATGTTGTACTCCGTCTTAACAAGAAATTATCTATATAAGGTCAGGGAATTAATGCTACTTGTACTCAATCTTAACAATAAATTATCTTTATAAAGCATTTAAAGTTTTTTAAGTTGGATAGTTTTTTTAATAAAGTAAATTTTTATTTAATCCATATAAAAAAATTTATATGAAAATGTTTTTGTTATGTATATATCAAATAAACATAGATTTGACTCGAAAGAGTTCAATTTTAAGATCAAGAAATAACATTTATTATCACTTAGTCTAATCTTAAAAGCTATTATATTCAATTCAAAAAGTACGTAGATTTTTAACTAAAATTGGTAATTTTCTCCATCTCAATGTAGACTATCTCCTTCTTAAATCCACACGTAAACAATAAACAATATTGTAAATATATAATATATATAATTTTAAGAGGTTAACTTTATCTTTGTTTTATGGGTTTTTCTTTTCAAGATGGAATTTTGTTACCAAGAATAAGATTAAAATAAATATAATATATATTGTAAATATATAATATATATAAATCTATACAATATTGCAAATATATTATATATATATAAAGCTATTATATTTAATTAAAAAACTATGTAGATTTTTAATTAAAATTGGTAAATTTCTCCATCTCAATGTTGACTATTTCCTTCTTAAATGGAGTATGTAGATTTTTAATTAAAATTGGTAATTTTCTCCATCTCAATGTTCACTATTTCCTTTAAATCTACAAGTAAACAATAAACAATATTGTATATATATATATTTTTAGGTTAACTTTTTTTTTATGGGTTTTTCTTTGTAAGGTGAAATTTTGTGTGGTAGAGAAAGCATTAAAATAAGGAGATACCACTCATGAGTTGTCATGATCACTTGATCTAGTCATAGTCATAGAGGTTATTACATTCAATTGGAAAAGTTCGTAGTTTCTAATTTACTCTATGTGGTTATTGATGAGATAAAGTTAAAAATAAATAATATATATAATTTTAAGTGTTTAATGCTCTTTTTGTTTTATGGTGTATACTTATAAATTGAACTCTTATTTAATGTATATTTTACTCCACCTCAATGTTGATGATTTCCTTCCCATATATAGAGATAAAAAAAGATTGGAATAAATAATATATATAATTTTAAGTGCTTAGTGGTCACTTTGTTTCATAGGTTTTTTCTTATTGTCTTATATTTTTTATTGTGCCGAGAGGCGCTCTACAGTCCAATATGGGGAAGATCTTGTAACGATACATAACGTTATGTAACGTTACGTAACGTTATTTTTATTAATAAAAAATAAAAAATTTAATTATAGGCCAAAATAAATGTCGACGAGAAAAACAACTTAATATGGGGGAGATGTTTGTAATCTTCCTACCTAACAAAACAATAAAAGGTAAAAATTTAATTATTCATAAAAAAAAATGTGGGTAAGGAAAAAAACACAATATGGAGGAGATGTTGTAATGTTCCCACCTAACAAAATAATAAAAAATAAAATTAAAACCATGTGCAAGGCCTTCGAAACAACCCATGGTTTTATTGTACATGGTTTAGGAGGGCCTTGCACATGGTCTTAAAACAATTTGCAAGACCCTCCTAAACAGCCCATGGTTGTAAGAGGGCCTTGCATATGGTTTTAAAACTATGTACGGGGAAATGTTGTAAATAATATTAAATATTAATAATAAAAATATTATATGTGGACCTTAAATAAAAAGATGTGTCTTTTGGTTTGAATCAAATCAATGGCTATATATAGGATACACCAAAGTTGATAGTTCATTGAGTGCAATAACTAAGAAGAGGTTTGCACCTCAAGATATTTGATCCCTCTCAGCACTTGATAGAGCCTAGGATTTGGATCTACGCTGGTGTTATTGCAGCGAGAGGCACTCTACAGCCTAGTATGGGGGAGATCTTATAACGTTACATAATGTTACGTAACATTACGTAATTAATAAAAAATAAAAAATTTAATTATAGGCCAAAATAAATGTCGGCAAGAAAAACAACCTAATATGGGAGAGATGTTGTAATCTTCCTACCTAACGAAACAATAAAAAAGTAAAAATTTAATTATCCATAAAAAAAGTGTGGGCCAGGAAAAAACACAATATAGAGGAGATGTTGTAATGTTCCTACCTAACAAAATAATAAAAAATAAAATTAAAACCATGTGCAAGGCCTTCTAAACAACCCATGGTTTTATTGTACATGGTTTAAGAGGGCCTTGCACATGGTCTAAAAACCATTTGCAAGGCCCTCCTAAACAACCCATGGTTGTAAGAGGGCCTTGCATATGGTTTTAAAACCATGTACGGGGAAATGTTGTAAATAATATTAAATATTAATAATAAAAATATTATATGTGGACCTTAAATAAAAAGATGTGTCTTTTGGTTTGAATCAAATCAATGGCTACATATATGATAGATCAAAGTTGATAGTTCATTGAGTGTAATAACTAAGAAGAGGCACCTCAATATATTTGATCCCTCTCGCCACTTGATAGAGCCTAGGATTTGGGTCTATGCTAGTATTTATTAAATAAATATATGGCTTGAAAAGAAAACATTAAAATAAAGAGATAGCATTTATAACCTATTCATCTAATCCAAAAAGCTATTACTTTCAATTCCAAAACTATGTAGTTTTCTAACTTGGATTGGTAATTTTATGTTCTCAATGTTGAGATCAAGAAGGAAGAAAAATTTCAAAATAAATAATATATATAATCTTTAATTTTTAATGCTCTCTTTATTATGGGAATTTTATTATAAGGTGAACTCTTAATTAATGTATATAAGTGTTTCATATATATTAAATAAATATATGGTTTGAAGAGAATGTCTTAAAATAACAAGATAAGGCTCATGACCACTTATCTAATCCTAGAAGCTATTAGGCTCAATTCGAAAAGTTTGTAGTTTTTTTTATTAGGGTTAGTAATTTTACTCCACGTTAATGTTGGGATCTAAAGGAAAACAAATTATATAGAGATTAATGCTCCCTTATTTTATGGGTTAATTGTACTCCAAGTCAATGTTGGGATCCAAAGGCAAACAAAAGTTTATATATAAAATGTAGTGTTTAATGTTCTTTTATTTAATACTTTTTTATAAGGTGAACTCTAATTTAATATATATGAGTTCCCTTATTTTATTTTAAAAGTGTTTTTTACATTTGGTTATGGTTGAAAAAACAAACTACAATGACATGGACTAAAATTACACACTACAAATCCACAATAGAAATCTAAGTATAATGAAGTGGAGTAAAATTACCAACCCTAGTTAGAAAACTCAGCTCAATCTTTTTATTTTAAGGCTTTCTCCTCTTGTTTTATATATATATATATATATATATTCCATAGAAAAAAATCATTTTATTCATGAGAATAACTTGGACTGTCCATAAGGACCTACATAAGTTCTTCAAATAGCGTGGCCTACGACCTTACATCATGTACACAAAATTTTAAATTATTTTCCATCTCTAGGATAAATTCTAGTATCACTCGATTCTTCTGTATGCGTATGTCGCTCCACTCCATCAACACAAATTTTCAAAATTGCTTCATGCGTGAGATGGGGAGATGGAGCACACTTTCTACCCTTTGCAAAACAAAATTCCTTCATATTCTGTTTTTGTGGCTTAAGCTCGAATCAAAAAGTTTGAGGCTTGACCGCTATTGAATTCATATCCATCGAAAAATATAGGTTGAATTGCTAGAGCCAGTTTTGATAAAGTGTTTGCTTCTGTATTGAGTTCCCTGTATATATTAGAGAAGGTTACTGCTTCAAAGGAAGCCGTCAAAGACTTAATTTCTTTTAACATGTTATGTATATGTAGAGCTCTAATGTTTTTTTTTCCATTCACCCAATCGATAACTGTTTTTGAGTCTCCGTAGATGTGTAATCTTGGGATCTATTTGTCCTTGGAAATTTGTGTTTGGGGGTTGTTTTATGTACCAAAAGAGCTAAGGTAATGTCAGAAGGTGTCCATTTATTTTTGAAATCAATCTATTGTGAGCCTCCCAAATGCTATAGACAAAGAGGGCAGGGAATGCGTCAAAACAAAATACCCTTGTGTTTCGCCACCAATTATGAGCCCTCTACTCCAATGTAGCTTCATAGTTCAAGATCATCCTATCTTGTGTGAGAGCCCATGTTGCATTGGTCCACACATCCTATGTATAAGCACAAGAGCTAAAAAAATGAGAGGAATGCTCATCGCTTGATTTTCATAAAATACAAATGCTTGGCCCTTGAAATCTTCTTTTCCTCATATTTTCCCATGTTAGAAGTTTGTTGTTCATTGCTAACCAAAAAGTTGTGATGGTTTTCAGGGGGCTGTTTGAGGCCCATATTTTTTCCCACCACCACTTGTTTTCTCCATCGAATTGTTCAAAATTTGTTGCTTCGTAACCTTTCTTTTCTATGAAGTCCCCATTCACGACATTCTTTGTCTATATCAATTTGTCCTGCTCTTCTTCATGTAGATGTACAAATCTAGAAACTAGGTTATTCAAATATTTATTCCAATTCATTACATCCTCTCCTTCCAACACCATCTCCTAATCAATTTTCCATCTTGCTCTGCCATGAACATGGGGTTGAGGGGCTTCTATGTCCACTAGTTTATGAAAATGATGGTCCTTTAATTGTGTTAAAAAAAATTATGAGAGCGTGTAGTCCTCTCCTACTCCTGCCCACGGGTCCTCTCATATCCTAACACTCTTTCCATAGCCTATTTTCCAGGCTGTCCAATTTTCTATTAGTGGAAAAGACAACACCCTTGCTTTCCATCCTACTGACACATTTTTATAAGTTTTGTTGGGATTCCTGAACCATTATACCAATGATATTCCTGGACAATATTTAGAACAAAGAACCCGTCTCCATAAGGTGTCATGGTTTTGAACTAGCCTCCACAAAGACTTAGCTTCTAGCGCTTTTCAAAAAAGCGTTGGGTCTTTAATCCCCCATCCTCATAGTTCTTTCAAAAGAGAAATAATTGTCCACTTTTCCAGTGGTATGCCTTCAACATGTCTGTTGGCTGTCCAAAGGAATGAAAAACATTTCTTCCTTATTTTTGTAAAGATTCCCTTGGGGATATAGGCTATGGATGCGTGATACACTCGGATCCTTTGTAAAAAAACATTCAAACAACTCCAATCTGCCACCTATGGAGAGAAAAAAATTAGTCCAAGTTGTAATGTGTGCTTCAACTTTATTAAACAAACGTGCACAATAATGAAAGGAATAGATTTTTGGTTTTAAGAAGAAGCTTGAATACTAGAAGTCTTCAATTATTGTGATTGTTGGATAGGGTATTATCTCTCTTTCTTGTTGAGCCAAATCCTCTGTAAATTCGTTGTGAGACAAACTTTATTTACCTATATTTATCAGCATACCTGTGGCCCTCTTATATTTCTCCAACAGAGAGGCATAGACCCTTAGGTTTTCCTTTGTCCCTTTTCCAAACAGTGGTACATCATCCACCAATAGTGTGTGATTTATTTCTTCTTTGCAAGACACTCTGACTCCTTCAATACTTCCTCCCCTATTTGCATTATGTATTAATCTACTTAGTGCCTTTGCTAATACAAGGAAAACATAGGGTGATAGAGTATACCCTTATCTGATGCCCCTTGTTGGTCGAAAGAAACTTGAGGGTGCTCCATTGATTAGTACTACAAAGTAGGTATATAGAATGCATCCCAAGACCCAATCCACCATTTCCATATACATTCCTATTTGAATTAAAAGAAGCCTAACAAAGGTCCAATTTACTCTGTCATATGATTTTGATAGATCTAGCTTCAGAGCAAAGGAACATTGCTTCTCTTTTTTGATAGTGTGGATTGCCTCTTTATCCATATATACTACATCGTGTATTTTCTAGTTGTGGAGGAATCTGAATTGCTCCTCTATTACTAACTCACTAAAAATTGGTTTTAATCTTAGTGCAATAACCTCCTCTATCACCTTAGAAATCATATTACAACATGAGATTGGTCAAAAATCATCAAAGGTCTCTGTCTTTTGATTTTTTGGGATCAAAGTTATGAAGGTTGAATTTATGCTTGCCAACACTTTCCCTCACTTCTGTGATTCTTTAACCACTGCCAAATTATCTTCCTTTATTTTATCATAGCCGCCTAAGAAGAACTCTAGATTGAAACCATCTTGTCCTGGAATTTTCCCTTTTTGGAATGAGTGCAGAACCTGTTGAATCTCATCCTCCGTAATATCTTTAGTTAGATCTTAATTCATTTCTTTTGTAATTAGCCTTGGAAAAATTCCTACCAATTCAAGGATTTTAGTTATTGGACATCCCTCAGGTTTTGTGAAAATGCTTTGAAAGTGGTCGACAGCTACTTGTGTTTTTTCTAGAAAACTCCTAACCATAATTCCCCGACTTAACTTTATTTTGTGAAAGATGTTTATTCTTCTTGGATGAGATGCATATCTGTGAAAGTACTTGGTATTCTTATCACCAAGATTTCAACCACACGGATCTACTTTTTGGTCTCCATTTTTATTCTTCCTTGAGCAACAAAGATTCCTTTCTTCCTTCTAGATGGTTCAGCACTCCCACTTCTTCCACTATGAAAACCTCGTATTTGTTTTTGTGATACAGTTCTTGTATTTCATTTTCCACTCCCTTTAACTCCTCTTATTGTCTGGTTCTATGTTTCTTGTCCCATTCCTTTGAGATGTTCTTAACTGCTGCCATATTGTCCACAAATTGTTTCCTAAGGGAATGATTCTAAACTTCCTGCAGAGGTTTCCATGAATTTAGTATTAAGGTTATGTAATCTTCCTTTGTCATCCATTGGGGGTTGAAATTGAAGGGTGAGGGTGGATTATGCTTAGGAGACCTGATTTTTAAGATTATCAATCGATGATCCAAGTTTCCTCCTGTCTCTACCATGGACCACAATATCAGCGAATCATTGACTAGGTTTTCCGCTACCATGAAGTGATCGAATATTTTGGATATATCCTGATATCCCCCTCTCTTGTTCCTCCATATAGGATCCAAATTTGAAGGAGCTATATCTATCAGTCCTTTTTGCTCGAAGAAAGAACTGAAAAAAGAGCACAAGGAATTGGTTCTCGCATTATTTCCCCAAATTTCATTCGGAGCGAGGGTTAAGTTTAAGTCTCCCCCTAAAATCATGTATGTTTGATTCAGGGCTCCTGAACTCCCCAACATTTCGCATAATTCTTTTCTGTCATAAAAAGGCCCATAGACATTAAAAATTATGTATTTTAAACCTATTTCTTAAACCTATTTCTCCATATTCCAACTGAGTCCCCGAACCCAGACGTATCTTGTTGTCGATACCAATTTTAATTTAGGACTCCAAGCTATTAATATGCTACCATAATTTTTGTCTATGTCTATACTTTCCATAATCCAGTACTTCACGCAATCTCTGATTACTTCCTCGACCTTTTTTCCTACAATCATAGTTTTTTGGATTAGCAATACCGTCGGTTTTGTGATAGCTAACAACCTTTTTAGGGTGTTTTTTTGGAGTCCCTCCCTAGCCTCCTTGCATTTAGTTAAAGAATTATCATTAAGTACCCCTTCCTGGGGAATTTTCCACTCTACGAGCTGAGGTTATTGTTGATTGTCTCCCTTGTTTAACATCCATGACCACTTGTTTATGTGCCTTTGATAGTAGTGATTTTCTACCTGCTTGAGATTTTGAGGGAGGGGGGGGGTGAGAGCTAGACCTCTCGTTGAAACATACTCCTCCTCTTTCTTCTGATTTTTTTTTTATCATAGGTTATAATCCTTTATTTGTTCCTTCTAGGTGTCTTTAGCTACTGTTTTTCGAGGTATAAGAGTTCTTGAGCGGGGTTTTGTTTTATTAAGCTTTAATATCTCATTTACTTCGTTATTAATTAAACACACAGGAGTTATAGGTGGGGTAAAAGCACTAATACCTTTTAATTCTGGAAATGATGGTTCATCCTCTCAGGAACCGCTTGAAGAGTTACTGTTGATTTGTCCTTCCTCGTGGGCCATCATTGTGACCGATCGTTTACCGCCAAACTTAGCCTTACAGTTTTCTTTATCATTCATTTTATCATCCACATAATTGTCTGTATGTTTATCCTCCCTAACTTTAACCTGTCCACCACCTTCTGCTATATATTTCTTTCTCACGTTGGTTGAATTTTTTACCCATATCATTTTAATTCAAGGGATTTCCTTTCTCTCAGTGCAATCATTTTGCAAATGACCAACCTGTCAACAAGTGTAACAATTGAATGAAAATTTCCAATTTTCTAGTCTATGCTTCCACATGCTTCCATGCATTACTAATAACTATTATGAGTTCTTCATAGAGGCCATCCCTCATATCGATTTCAACTAGGATTTTTGTGCATCTGCGGTCTACTTTTGTTTCCCATTCCTTTTCTAGGGAAATACAAGTTTCCAACTTTTTTTCTATGGCCTCCAAAATACGTTTGTGCCAGAAAACCATTGGTAACCCTGGTAAAAAATGACCGAGACTTGCTGTTGATAGTGTGGCTCCTTTTTGGAATCGAATTCGATTCTATAGTTCTTTAAAATAAGGCCTGATGGCTCCCATTTCCAATGCCTCTGTAATAGCTTTTGGCCATCCTCCTCATGTCGTAACTTGAGCAAGAACCAACCTCGAGGGAGGACATGGAAATTTGGTGAATATCCTAGTACTTCGTTCCGATTTGACTCCATCCATGTTTTTAGCATTTCTCTTCCAAGTGTCTTACCACATAGACTACCTATTAACGCCAATTTTAGATAGTATGGGATATGTTCTATGACGATATCCTTCGCTTCTGTGAGCTCCACATAATGTTTCTTCATCCTGATGGGTTTTTTTTGGCTTGAGGTCACTTATGGTTTTGGTGATTCCATCCATGTGAATTCCCATGGATTGTTCCATCATGTCGACATGAGGTGGAATGATTTTAGTTTGCGCTAAGTTTTCCTCCTTCGCCTCCTAAAACTCTTTCATACTCAGCACCTCTAGAGACGTAAAAAAATGGATCTAGTCTGCTCATGTGACTCGTAATCCACCATTTCCAAATACATTGTGTGTTACTCATTTGAAGGTTAATCTTGTGTCGAGTCTTGTCGGATAATAAAATAGTTATCCTTGAGGCTTCTTTTTCGGACATTGTAAGAGAAAATAAAAGAAGTTAAAAAAACTACGGCTCCTCGCTCCTGCGTTCATACACAATCCGCGACCCTTTCGCACGATCCCTCACCTGCTGCCCACGTCGATCTGTAGATATATAGAGAGAGAGATTCTCACATGTTTATTTCGATTTGATTTAACTATTACATAACATTTTTTACATTTCTTTATAAGGAGGATATATATATATACTCATTTTATTAATTTTTTTTGTTTTTGAAAGTTCTTCCTAATCTAAAATTGGATGATTTGAATAACCCATAAAGTGGACTTTTATTTATTATATTAGTTTCTAGCTAGGGTTCACAATTTTAGTCTAAGATTTTAAGTGTTTAATGTTCTCTTTATTAGTCCCTGCCCGGCTAGCAGGGACTCTAGTCTTCGGCTTGCCGCCGTTTCAATTACTTTGCACAAGAACTAAAGACATTTCAAAGACATTTATCCTAAGTTTTTATTGCAAAGTCTTGAAAAACACTTTCTCACCGTTTTTTCAGCGAATTAACAACTTCTATTTATTCAAACTATAGATCACCATTTTCTTAGCCAATTAGCAACTTCAACTTCTTATTTGGCCTCTTTTCGAGGCTTGGAGCAATGGGGACTTACTTTTTAACAAAGTTTGTTTTTGAATAGTGGAATTATTGGACCAAAAAGTGTATTGATCAAGTAATGCTAGGATCCCGTTGGCATTAGTTAGCAAACATTTAATGTCTAAATGTATCCTGCAACATCTACATTGCAAAATCTATATCTGCATGCAGTGCACGTGGGCCTATGCATGCTAAGAAACCTGTTGAGGCACACCGCTAACCCTTGTAGCC
The DNA here is from genome assembly GCA_001517045.1 of Pseudotsuga menziesii. Taxonomy (NCBI): domain Eukaryota; kingdom Viridiplantae; phylum Streptophyta; class Pinopsida; order Pinales; family Pinaceae; genus Pseudotsuga; species Pseudotsuga menziesii. The sequence goes on from LPNX010876485.1 coordinate 323,233, forward strand.
TCCAGAAGGAACTGAAATTTATTTACCTTTGCTTGTGTGTCTGCCTCCCTGCTTTGCTTCAATCTTGAAGACAGTGTGCCACCTATTAGGTAAAGTCGTCTCTGACAGTCCCGAATACTAGAAGTTTTAGTAGAAGAGGCAGGAACATTGTGGTAATTCATAGCATTTTGTTCTCTGTCATGACAGCCTTGTGAAACGAGATTAGCAGGTCATCTGGTAGACAACGATAGAGCATTTCCTTTACCTGGTGAAAGAAAGAAGAACACTGCATCAACATTTAGCAGATGTAAGAAGTCTTCAGGTATGCTTCGTACACCATGCTGCTTACTGTCTACTTATATATACTTAAAGCTCGAATTAGATCAATTGGAGAACAAAAGTATACATTAAAATTTGTTTATCATTTAGTATAAAACCAACTAATTAAGTTCATAACTTAGACGTACCAGGGAGATTAGTCCTACCAATAATTTTGCAGTTCAAATATAGATAGCTCTACTATTAATTATGGGAGATTAGTCCTACCAATAATTTTGTAGTTCAAATATAGATAGCTCTACTATTAATTATAACAAACCTGTAGCAATTTGATGAAGCGTCAATTTTCGAACACTCTGTTTACCAACAAGAACTTATGGGGATTGTCCGGTGGGAAACAAGGCGCGAGCATGAATTTCTCTGAACATTTATTTTTATTGTTCTTGCAAGCAGCGCAGCAAGATGTGTATCCCTTCGAAGCAGAAGTGTTGCCCATCTGCACAACAAATCCATTTGTAGCACCTTTGTTTTCGCTCATGAAAAATATAGAATTACTAATGCTTCCAGCGAGTATTGCTTACCTTTTACATGATTACAAAAAAATCATTTAATAATTGCTTCTACATAACAGAGATTTATACAAAGATTTATCTGTGTAGGTGAGGAAAAACCCAGATAGATCCTGCGCAGTGTGTGTATATATATCCTGCCAAGTGCTCGCGTGACCTTCCAACAGAGAAGAATGTGCTAGAGGAACGATCCTTAGCTCATGCTCGAATTCAATGAGGATATACAATGTCAATAATCATTATCACGGATTTATACAAGTATTAACTATCACAGATTCATACAACTATTGTTGGTAAAGACAAACCCACAGGCTACTTGAAAACATAGGAAAAAATCCCCATTTCAGACTTCTAAATCGATGACCGTGGGTCGTTCCAGTCTCATTTCTCAACTGTCGAGTGCCCCAATTTGTAAGAATCCCAAACCCTCTACCTACAAAATTTTTTATGTAGCATTAAACAAAGAAAAACAATGCTTACATACCTGCCTATTTTTGCTCTTTTGTTTTTGATAAGTTCCTCAGGTTTATTTCTGTTGATGGTTTTCAAAGTCGTCCCAGACATGCCATTTTTCAGCAAGGGATTTAAGGTCCTCCGTGGAATGCCAAGATCGTCGTCAGAAGCCTCCAACAGGTAAGAAAGATCAAACCCAAACCAGAAAACTGTCTATGGTCACAGAGTGAAGAAGATAACCACCCTTTGTGTGAATAATTGAAGGGGATACCTCTAATCGATGCTTTCATATTAAACCATTGGGGAAAATTATATCCTTTCTATTCTGAAAGGAGACCATTTTATTTCTCATTTCTTCTTTATACATTGCTGACTTGTGAAAATATCACTATAGAAGAGTATAAGGAACTCTCGACATCTAAGGAACACTCGTGGTGGTAAGAAAAGAGAGTCGTCTCCCTTGCCACATTTCCCTTGGTTCTTCTCCATTTCCAGACTGTATGCTTGTGAAATTCAAACCTCATTTATGTGTGATTTATTCGTTGTGGAGGCGTTCCATTTCTCGGCCGTCAATGGAATCGGACAGAGACTTGGGCTCATGGTCGCGTTTTCTGAGCGGCACCTCAGTCATTATTAATGGTGCAATAATGGGTACAGCTCTTTTGAGTGGTAGCTACGGAGTTATAAACAAAGGTAGGCGCTTTCATTATAAGCGGAGGGGGTGGCGCGAAGGGGCCAGAAGGTGGAATCACCAGAGTGTGGTAGAGGTACCATCCATAACTCTGGAACCGCCCCTACTTCCCAGCGAAGGCCTGCAACGGACAGATGCTTGAGATTTTCTACAGATGCTTCTTGCAAAATGACATTTGGACGTTTGAGATTTTTATGACTTTTCTCTCACTTTGGTGTATCCACGTATCTCACTCTGGTGTATTTTTCAATGAATGTATTTGGCCTAAGTTTGGTTATTTATGAACCATAGTTACAAAATTTATACATTTCATGCAATATGTCCAATGAATATAAAGCACTGAGTTGCTCCTGCTCCTTATGTTCTCCATTCCACCGGTTTCTATTTGATTCGATGCTCCTCAATCTCAGTTTCAATCTGATTTATATTGCACAGTAGCTCTTTATGCGTAAGGCCGTTGAAATTCAAGGTCACTTCACAATAATTGCAATTTTGATTTTAATTTTATTATTGTTGATGTTTAATAATTTTAAATTTATAACACACTATGTCTTTATGTTTATTATTTTAATAAGATTGGAAATTCGTTCTATTTGACGATTTATATCATGATTTAGTGCTTGGTTAAAAATACACCAATCCGCCGGAATCGGGCAGACTATTTCTGGTCTAAATCATCATTTCGAGGGTTTAAATCCCAATTTTAATGTTTTTGGATATTAGCGTTTACTACTACTGCTTCTCTAGGCTGATTATCTGTCTGACCTTGTGCTTCTCTATTGCGCTCCTAAACCTCCTAAGCGTTTGGTTGGTAAGCTTTTACCGAACCATGCCGAAAAGCAATTGGAATTTGATATGATTGGAGGTGTTACCCAGAGTTTGAATTGGCTGTCAAATTGCTTTTGCAACTCCTCTTTCTTATCATCCGGGTGTTCATAGAGTTTGAAGTCGTAATTTTGGAATCTCTAATAAATCCTTACTTCTAGTTTACCAAACTCAAATATCAAAGATTTATTTTCACTTCTATATCACTCAACTAAAAGATCTAGCGATCCCAATAAAGTTATAATATTTATAGTTATTTCTTTAGATTAAATTCATTTCAGATTAAATTCAATTCGTATTTATCAAATTTTAAATCTAACTTTAAATTTTGTTAAAATTAATAATAATTAATATTTTTATTAATAAAATAAAATTATAATAATTTAATTTATCTAAATATTATGAAATATATATCTACTCAACAACAATTTATCCGACTCAATGGTAAAACACTTCATAAAATTAACTTTTTCTAAACTAGCAATTGCCCCAAGGAAGGTGCAATAATACGTCGTGAAGGTAATTGTTAGCGGGTAAGTGAGAACAGGTAGTTCAGTATCTATCATTGCCTAACCAGTATAACCTAACAAGGAAATTTATTTTGAAACTGTTTGATAGTTTAGAAAAAGGCCTGTCTGATGAGGAGTTAGTTTAGAAAAAGGCCTATTTAGCATTTGCACGCTTGTAATTTCAACATGTGTATGGTACTAATGACTGCAAAACTCTGGAAACCTCATCCATGGTGGGAGTGCAAGCTGAAAGATATTTCTTACAACCCCAAGATCTGTGCAGGTTGCTGCTACCTCTTGGTTGCTGCTACTTCCATTACTGTATTGTTGTCTGCTTTTGATAGAATCTACATTCAAATGGCCATGTAAGTAAAACTGAAGGTTATTTCTGTATTTTCTTGGTCTATGCAGTGTCCCAAGACAAAGAGAACAAAGCCAAGTGAAGCAAATTGAGAGAATATAAATCTTATCATCTTACCAGCTGAAGCAAAATAGAGTCGTTATCCACAGCTTTTCTCCCAGTTAGTAGCTCTAAAAGAACAATGCCATAGCTGTACACATCGGACTTCTCGTTAAGCCTCAATGTCCTTGCATATTCAGGGTCAATGTAACCAATGGTACCCATAACATAGGTAGAGGTGTGAGTTTTTGCAGAGGGGATACACTTGGCAATGCCAAAATTAATATCCATTTGGATACTTTCAACAAACAATCTTTTTTTATGCAAACTAAATTCACTTGGATTTTATAAGTCATCAATTCTGCTCAGCCTGCATTGAAAAAAACTTAAAGAAAACAACAGTTGAATACTTCTACCAAGATATACCTTGTATACTTTCAACATACAATCTACCCGTTTAGTACAGACTAAAACTGCAGATTCACAGGCATACGAGGCACATGGAACACATAATTTTACATTATGCTCTATAAAACTAATATACATTCAATGCATATCTTCATTTGCAATGACGAGACTAGACTTGAAAATTCATCTGAAAACATAAATGACAATTCACACCCATGAATTTCAATTCACCATAAATGATAATTCACACCCATGAATTTCAGTTCAGCAAGTTGGCAAGGAGCTTACCCACATTTCATTAGGATTAAATTTGACATTGACGTAAGAGATAATTTAGCAAATCGAAATCCATTCAAGTTTTGAGATTAATCTAACATAAGTAAAGTATCCATATTATAAATACAATCAAATTCACAACATAATGTTTAAGTGTATTTATTTTGTTTTCTTTTAGTTTTTTTAAAGCTATGTTTGTGTTCTTTAACGACTGCCATTGGCTGGGACACTCCCATGAACTGATTTTTCTCTACTATTTATATATCTTGGCAGCTTCTTGACCAAAAGGATACCATATTCTGCCATATCTCGTAACATAGCAAAATGACGTTATATCTTGTATGAATTTTCTATAAAATTCAAACATGCTGATCTTCCTAGCAGTAAGGCCATACGAGGAAAATTCAAAATCAAGATGAAGATACAATAAGCATTTGATCTACAATCATCCAAAATGACAGAAGAAATTCAAATCTATAATATAAGCAAGTGCATCTCACCCGGGTTGTCTAGTAAGCTTGAAGTGTGCAACGGTGAAGCCAATAGAAACATTGCCTTTATGTCCCTTGTCCTTAACATAAATCTCAAAGTAGTAAAGAAGTTTCCAAACAGGAGCAGGGCAGTTACCCTATATTGCTCCGACATCGTAGCCATGGTGCACTTCACCAGTATACTGTGCAGATAGCTTGTCAATTGATATGACCAGAAAAGGGCAATTGGGGAAGGTATTCAGGTACGTGGGACTTTCTTCCTCCTCCACTGGAACATCGGGAACCCTCTGCCAACCCATTTGGGACAGGCTTATCATGTTTAAGCTCCCGCTCACTCCTTCCTCATTGTTCAACATCCTCAAAAACGTCTCCCAACAAAATATTAAAGTTTCTTCAAGTCTATCGAACCCTAAGAGCTGAATTTAATTATCAAACCCTGACAGCTGCAAATTCTTCTCAAACCCTGAGAGCCAAAATTATTCTCGAACCCTGATAACTAATATTCTGCCCCCGTGTTTTATAGCTGCCCAAATGAAATGCAAACGTTTGTAAATGATCAAATGAGAGGAATGTATTTCCATCAAAATGTGTTCATTATTAAACACACTACACATATACACCACAAATACAATATGGATAGTATGAGATGTTTGCACAAATATGTCATAAACAATGCTACATTTTTGTAAATTTATATTGGTAAGCAACACAATGAACATAAAAAAAACGTGCAAAGTGAGGATAGAGAGAGAAAACACATAAAACCGACAACCTAGCAATAAGTGGCTTCCTACTTCTCATTCTCATTCTCAATTTCT